>JAEIFT010000088.1:0-600000 GCA_018904225.1 Lordiphosa mommai
TGGCTTTAAAATGTGAAAATGTTTTTTTCTTAGTGTAGGCTTTTTTTCTGACTAATTTGCTAATATCTTGTCAAGGTTCAAGATCGGGATGAAAGAAACCCAAACTGTTTCCAAAGATTTTATTTTCTAACCAAAAAGTTGTTATACTGATTGAGAGAAAAGCTAAGCAATGAAGGGAGGCGCCCCCACCCACCCTCTCCAAAAAGGCAATTAACTAAATCCACACAAAAGGAAAGCAGCAGCAGCAGCAACAACAGAAGGAGATGTCAAGGCAGACGTTACACCACCCTCTAAGCTGACATTTTGTGGTCTCTGGATGGAGGTGACATTAAAATATAATTGCGACTATTTAATGCCATTAAAGTCACTGCGGCGATTAATGACTAATGGAGGTTGGCCTTTTTTTTTTGGAGTGAAAGTTTGGGGGAGGAAAGCCATGGGCACTCGTGCCTGGGATTGATAGAATGATTTAATGTCGCCAATAAATGGACAAGGAACAAAACGTGCCAGTCATTCGAAATGCTCGGACCCGCATCTGAGAAATGCCAAGATGGCCGACGCCTGGCTCGTTCATCGCATGCTCAACTGACATTTAATGTGTCAAATAAGGGTTACTCCCGCTCTGCCCCCCTTCCTGCGCCACAGAATCGAGACTGTCATCATCATCCACTTTCTCGGGCTGGCAAGTTTTATGTGAAATTGATATCCGCTGCCAAGGCATTGCAGACATCATCTAAAAAGGGAGTCCTGTACGACAGAGTCCGGGTATCTCTTCGCTCTGTGCGTGTGTGCGTGTGCGTACATAAATCTGTCAGTTTGCTTTTCTTTTTGTCACTGCTCGACTGTCAATTCACACAAAAATTATGATCCTGAAAAGTAGATTATCCTTGATTTATAGCCGCCTCATTCGAAAGTTGAAATTGCCTTTCACCCGGGCGAGTGCGAGCGAGATGGATGGATGTATTATTGTATCGTTGGTTTGCCAGCATGTGTCGCCGTTGTGCATTTTCATCTGTCAGTCGCCCCGAGTCAGCGACTGAATTCCATCTACACTTTATTTGTTGACATTTCTTTCTCTTCTCTTTTTTCTTTTTTTTTTTTTTTGGTTAGTCCTTTCTTCAATTTGGTTTATTTATGTGGCCTTTTACCCTCGTGTATCTTTCGCTCACAGATAACACTGGAGACATCAAATCATGTTCCACGTTTGAGTGAAAGTATCTGTCGCTTGGCATTGCAAGTGCTCATCCTGTTCTTTCTGAAAAGGATAGCGAAGGACAGCCTTGTGCGATAATAAATAAAATTAAATGTGCTTTTGTTTGAGCCAATTGAATTATGTGCGTGTGAATGCCTGGTTTCCATCTGCATTTCATCCATTTCCCATTTTCCATTTCACTGTTTTCCCCCCCATTTCGTTTTTTTCTCATTTTAAAAATGTCACTGATGGACAGTCAACTTTTATGGCCTAACAACATTTTCCAGAGAAATGAAATAACGTTTTTGGAGTACAATAGTCGTAATTTATCATGTGTGGCAATTTTTTATGGTTTTTTTCTTGGAGACTATTGTTAATTAGTCTTAATAAGCAGCATGAATTGTCAGATACTCTTAATAGCGCCAATATTTCAAACACAAATTGTTCTGCATCGCAAAAAATGTAAGACTTTCTAAACATTTTAGAAGTCAGAATCAATATTTTTCTGCTTTTTGAACATTTTAGAAGTCAGAATCAATGTTTTTCTGCTTTTTGAATCCATTGTATATGTATACACAAAAAAAACGTTGGTAAATTCGACTTTTTCTTGGTAAATCCGCCAATTTCCCATTTTTTTTCACCCAACATTTTTCATTTCAAAATAAATGGTTTCCACTTTTTGATTTTCAAAATTGTTTCCATTTTGATTTTAAAGTGTTTTACTTTTTAAAAAAAAAAAAAATAAACTGTTTTTCTCTTACACACACACACACCAACCAACCAACCTCCTTTACAAACAAAGTCGGTCTTTCCCCGGTGAACTTGAATTCGTTTGTTCTGAATTTTTTATTTTTTATAATATTATTAAATCTTTACCTTGCTGGGACTCGAACACACGACCTCTGGGCACACTGAGAAACCAGCATCTCACGCATTCTACCGCTCCGAAATTTGTGTGTAGCCGACCAGGGTTTTTTGTTTCTGTTCTATTTTTAGCATATCGACTCGATAAAATCAGAATTGCGACTTTTGTTTCTATGAAATCAAAAGTGAACTTGTAATTTGAAGGCAAAAGTGTCTGCTCTTTGAGAAACAATTACGCGTTGATTAAAATGTCGTTTTACTGCAGATTGGTAAAATCAAAAAAAAATGTTTAATTACAATACTTTGCCAAAGTTGAAAAATGTGATTTTTACAATTTTTTTTTTGTGTGTAGCAAGTACGTTTTTAATATAATTCTTTAAATAGGAGAAAGTATCTTACAGCAATCAAAGTACAAAAATGTTCAATATACGTATTTGGGGTACAATTGTACCCCGATACAAGAAGTAAGTCCGGTCTGTAGGTAAATTTTAGCGGCTAATAAATAATTGAAGACCGTCACTCTTATACTTAATTGCATTTTTCGGTCCCTTACTTACTTAATCCAAAATATTTTGTAAGAGGTCAAATTGCTAAAAATGCAGCAATGTAAAACAAAAATAAAAAAATTTTACATTTTACATTTAAATTTGAGTTAGTTTTGATAATGGACAGTTCTGGTGTAAAATACGTAATAAATAAGCAGTTGTCTCAATGGTTTTTGAACAATACTGAAGTAAAGCAGGGATGCCTGTTAAGCCGTTTATTGCTTGCTCTATTTGTTGACGAACTATCAACGGAACTTGCGGGAGAAATATCAATTACAGGAACGCAGGTGAAGCTTTTAATTTACGCAGACGTCTTGGTTTTTGTGGCAGTTTCACCAAATTCCCTGCAACAATTGCTGAATGGTCTTTACTCGATTAATAAAAACGAGTGAAATGATTGTAAGAAATAACAGAGAACGTTCCGCCGCGAGTGAGAATTGTCATTTGAGCTCGGCAAATCTCTAGAGAGGTATGTCTTTTAAATATCTGGGAATAACTATGTCTGCATACATGACACTCCACAAGCAGCACCAACTGAAATCTATCAAAGTGCTGTATAGCACATGTAATACGCTTTTGGGTAAACAATCTGTGCTGCCTAGCGCGGCCTATAATGTGCTATGCGTCCGAAATATGGGGTATTATGTGGTACGATGAAATTGAGAAACTTCAACGATTTGAACGGTTGAAAAATTTTCAACGGTTGAAAAATGTTAATTACCTATGATGTGCCATTTAAGTAATTCGATTATCTCATTTGGTTCAAAAGTTGATTTTTTTCACCTAGCGCCTACACTTCAATCATATAAGAAAAACGTTTGATTGTAAGTTGGTGCATACCCTTGCTTAATTCTTACTTGAAAGAAGAGCTCTTTGTTTCGAGACTTGGCTTTGTTTTGCCAACTTCCAGTTTCAAATAGATGATCAAGCACTTTGGACAAATGCACACGAACAGATCTTAGAGAAAATCGACTCCAGGAATCAAACAAACTTTATAAACCACTTTAGCAGCTCGAACAGGATGTTATATAAACAACTGAACATCTTTCTGGGGGATAATAATTATATCAATGACAAACACAGTCTCCTACTTCCAGGTCTTAAGTTAGAGCCGTCTTAAACGGATCCAACTGTAACAAACTGTCTCAATTTATATAAAACACTACCTCGTATAGGTAACGTACCCATTGCAGAAGATATCTAATTTGAAAAATTATCAATTAGGTTTTTTCTAAATGATATGTAAAGCTGACGGCTAAAAGCCATAGCCACCGTAGCTCCTTTTTTATGTAATTCCTCCAAAATTTTAGGCAATTTTCTGACAGTTTTTTTAATAATAAGGAATATTCAATAACATTTTTAAAAATTTTTCCTAAATAATTCAATTATAGTCCATGTTTCGTTTTAGGCTTACAGTTTACTAAAACTTAGAAAGAACATTTTTTTGAGCGTAATGATTAGATATAAATATAGTAAAGATATCTCGATTCTGCCTAAGTTTCTTACAGTTCCCAAAATTTCATTTCAATTGAGGTTTTATGTGTTTTCTTAAAATTAATTAGATTTCTCATCTACAGATAGCACTATCTGTCACATAAACCTAAAAATAACAATTGAGTTACTTTCGAAAGTCGATAAATGGCAACTCTCTTACGACGACATCGTTCAGATAAATTTGAGTACCCTTACAGATGGTATTATTATGTTGGTCTGATGTTTGTAATGCACGAAAGAAACTGCATTAGAACGCAGTAAATCTAACTCTTTGTTAAAATTAAAGATTGATTTGAAGTTCCAAGAAATTCCCTAATCATGACTTCATACATATAACAAATTTTACTTACATTCGAAGTAACATTCTTAGAAATGTCGAAAAATGTTTAAATAAAGTTATCGTTCTTTTTCCCTTATCCTGGTTCTGTAAGTGGTTCACTATACTTCAACTTTACATCTACTACTTCTCAAAGCTTTTTAAGAATTGTTATATAGTTTTCTATAATTATACTCTAAACTAAAATGACTTTCAAGTCCAATTTGTATGACCTGAGTTCTAGTTTTGAACAAACTATTAAAAGGTCTTAGCTCTGTTTACTTTTCATATATTAAAACGATAAAAAATTTTATTTAAATTATATATTTGAGAAATTTTTCGTTTTTGTTTTTAAATATTATTTCCATATCACTGGGGGGGGGGGGGTGAATGTTTCCCAAAATGACAGAATATAATATATATTCTTTGGCCAACTCACTGAAAAGTAACCCCTTCGTTAGATTTATGATGGGCGGAATGAGTTTATTTTTTTTTTTTTGGGAATAAAAGGGAATGGCAGCAGAATCGAAAGCCACTAATCAAGTTTTGACAGTGGAAAATCCACCTCAATGAAAGGCAACTGAATAGTTTTTGTTTGTGGCGATGATGGCGGCAGCGGTGGCAGTGTTTCATCTAATCAAATGCGCCTCCATATCGAAAAATTAAAACACACACCCCGCATTATCCCTCAAACACACACACACACACATACAAACGCACACTCACACATGGAGGCCATAAAACAATGTCACGCAATTTACCAAAAAAAGAAGAAAAGAAAAATGTCAAATTTTGAGTGATTTACAAGCCGGGCAATTCCTATGAAAATAGAACCAACACAAAAAAAAAGGAGTTCATAATTTTTATTTTCTCTCCGTGATGCGTGAGTGAAAGATAAGAAGAAAAGAAAGTGACTGTGACTCCGGGTGGTGGCGCATGCTGCTCTTGGGCCTTGGAAATTAGGCAAATTTACAGAAAAAGGACACGCCACAGGAGCAGCATAAATCAGCAGTGCGCGCTGCTAATTTGGCAGAACGAACATGAATGCGCGCATCCGTCAGATACTTTTGCGCAAGCGCACAGGCAGCAGCTGGAAATATGATGAAAATTATGAGCTAGAGTGTGGCCCTATCAGCAGATTTATGACCTTGACAGACCATCGAAATGCCATTCGAAAAATTCTAATGCACTGGAACGATTCCCTGACGGCCAGGCCTTTCATCTCTCTCTCTCTCTCTCTTACGGCTAGAAGGAAAATTTTTAATATTTTTATGAGGCACATTTCCGTTGCACAGTTGTCGATTGTCGTCGAGTGAGTGACTGGTTTTTCTCTTGGCCCCCGCCTGAGATTTATGTGTTTCTTCGATTATGTAAGTCAGCCTAAACCATTGCCTGAGCTCGAGGTTTTTCTTTCTTTCATTTTAGTCTAAAGTCAATTATCAAATTTATGGTTTTTGTATTTGGTGGGATTCTTTTCGGCATTTTTAATGGCCTTTCTTCTTTCCCACATGGAATTTTCAAATATTGTTTGATATACATAGAAGTTTTAATATGAAAATGCAACGCATCTGCCGCTATTTTAATTTGTTTGTAATTTTAAGTTATTAGTCATAATTTTGGGTATTTCAAGTTGGCCGCTGACAGCTCAAGCAGGTCACCGCCGCTGTTTAATTATAATTATATAGAGGGGGGGCCTTAATGAGACAGGGAATGAGTTCAAGAAATGAATATATTTTTATAACCCCAAGATTAGGGAAACTTTTGAATAAAATAAATACGTATTTTAAACCAAAAACAGTTATCCAAAACTAAGCTGCTGTGTAGAATATCGATTAAGCACTGTCTAAGATTGGAATTGCTTAAAAGAAGAAAAAAGACGTTCTAATTAGAAAATCATACCGAACAATTTCAATTCTGGATATTTTCATAACCCTAGATAACTTTTGAATAAAGTAAATATGTATTCTATACCAAAAAACAGGTATTCAAAACTACGTTTAGAATATCGATTCTACTCAAACTAAGGTTTGAATTCCTTAATATTAGAATAATGTCCTCCTAATCAGAGAATAAATACGAACAAACTTAGAAAAAATAATCAAGAAAGTTTGTACATCCAAAATCAAGAATAAACGATCTCAAAATGCGACTGAGTTCAATATTTCCAGTTCGAAGAAACAAATTTTCATAATTAGTTAGATTATCGAAATTTCATTAGATTATCATATTTCATGATATTTGCTATTATTAATTCCCACTTTCATGTTTTAACGTTTGAATTGTAATTTTAGATGGATTCCTAAGAAGTTCAAGCAAAGGATAAAAATCATTCTTAAAATACGAAGAGCCATAAGTTCTAATTTCAATTATGGTAATATTAAAATTTTTTTTTTTTGTCATTTTTTCTGAGTCCACATACCGAAAGTAATGTTTTGGTAGATGGTTGAATGTTGGCTCTAATTTTTTTTTTGTATACCGATACGTTCCTGTAAAATATAAAAGTCATTTCATTTTAAGGCTACCGATTCTCATAAAACATGCACAGAAAAAAAACAAATGTGATAGACAGAGACCGTACTTCAAAATTCAGATTAGAGCAAGTTTTTGGTTGACAATATAAAACTATTTATGGAAGTGACCAATCGGACCTGGTCCCACTTAAGCGCTAAAAATAGAAACATTAAAAAAAAGCATCAAAAGTATTTACCAAAAACTAATAACAACAAGTAAGAAAGTCGGTCAAGCCCGACTGTAATATACTCTGTACCTGTTTGTATGTAACTGATAACTAAGAGCGGCGCAAGCAAGGTCCAATTGGGAAATTACCAGTTAGCTATTGCCCTCTCGCTCTCTCTTTCTCGTAAGTTCTACCAATCGCTGTTGTATTGTTGTTGTCGTTGGTTTTTATTTTCTTTTACGTATAGCTCTAATATCGTTCATCTGATCGAAAAACGATGTATGGCGGGTCGATTCATAATAAGTAGTAGAATATATGTCTAGAATGTTCGAACTATCTATCTTAAAAATTGTGGGAGTTATTTCGCTTTTTTTAATTTGCGGGGGAGGCAGGGGGCGTGGCAAAAATTAAAAATAAATTTGATCTGCCTGCAGGTATAAGAATTATATGTTCCATACACTTCAAACCTCTAGCTCTTACCATTTCTGAGATCTCTTCGTTCATACGGACAGACAGACGGACATAGCTATATCGACTCGGTTGTTGATGCTGATCAAGAATATATATACTTTATAGGGTCGGAGATGCCTCCTTCTGGCTGTTACATACATTTGCACAAACTCAATATACTCTGTGTACCTTCGGTACAGAGTATAAAATCAAATTCTGAGAATTGACTTAAGAGGGTATTCTACCTTTCAAAATTTTTTTTCCAATTTTTTGGTTTTGCGTTATTGCTATAGCTTGGACATAACCCTTTCATCCCCTTCAAACTATTTTCAAAAATTCAAAATAGTTTAGCAGATAAAGCCTTTTTAGTGAAGCAATGTTCTCGCTAAAGTGAGCATAATTTAAGTTGCTTAAAACTTGAAGGGCGTTTCTTTTGAAACCACGTTTTTTGACCTGGCCATAATTGCGCCAGTTCTACTGAACAGATTTTGATAAGGCATGTTGCAATCGACGCAGAATTGATGTAATTCTGGCCTGTACCTTAATCAAGAGAAAAAACATTTTTATACTATTTTTTTACACAAAACTACAAAAAAAAACTTGAAAATGCAATATTTTTTTAAAAATTGGCGCCAATTTTTCAATGAGGTATGATTGAGGTATGGGCCAGAATAACATCAATTCTGATCATGACTGCACTTACCGTTTTCATTTCCGATTACCTGGAGTCCCGGAATCATGGCTACCACCTCTACACCTTTTTTTTTGAGACCCTATTTGAAAGGTCGATAACTTGTTGAACAGCCCTCGAATTGTAACATTTTTTTTAAAATATTTTTTATTTAATTAATAAATAACTAATAAACTAAAAACTAAATTGAAAAAGCTCTTATGGCTTTCTCTCCAGAATTAAAAAAAAAACACTAAAAAAATCATGTGCAAAGGTAGAAGAACATTTTTTTTTAAATGTATATTTTTTTAGTTCCTGGGTTTAGTCTGCAGAAATTTTTGTTTAAATTTAAATATTTCTGTGAAATTATAACAGATGATGTGAAGTTAAGGTATAATATTCGCTTTTTTCAGAAGAGAACATTTTCAATGTGAAACTTCTTTCATTTTGGTATGAAATAGACGTTTTGATCTTTATTTTTAAAATGTTGTTTAAAAATATGAAGATATAAATTATATGAATGAATTATATTTTATTGCTAACTCAGGTTAATTTGAGGATGCCTAAACCCCATTAAGTATCCACTGTTCATCTCTTGCTGTTCTTACTCGATCCTTTATAGTCATCACGTTTGATTATTTATAATCCCCAAGAGTCGGAATAACCTTGTATTTTGTAAATAACTTTTGATAGGGGTTAATTCTATTCGAAAGTAACGCTTAATGCACACACAGACACATTATCCCAGCAATTTTGTGCCATCACTCCGAAATCCTGGATCAGTTAGCTTCTGAATCCATGCTTTTTACAGAGCGGGTGATATAAATTCGCTGTATACCAATGAACCGAAACAATTCTTATGCCCGCTTGCATACTAGAAACTAGAGTTTTCTAATTTCATTTAAGAATACCATAAGGCTCTTAAAACGGCTATACAGACATCCTATTACTTTGTGGCAGTCGTTACTTAATTAATCAATTGTCGGCTATGAAAAACCACTTTATATTTCTTTAATATTAAATAATACATTTTTGTATTTCAATTTTTTAGATTAGACTCTCTAATATTCAAAAAAAGACACTTAAGAAAAGTGTAACTCCTCCAGCCCCCTTAAATGCCTAATCGAAACAAAACCCAATTTAGTCTATTGTGTCCTTATTTTTCGTCAAAATTAACGCTAAAACTTTTTAATGAAAAACCCGCATTGCCCTCTTGCCAAACAAAACACACAAAGAAAACTTTCAAGTGTTTTTCCTTGACAGAGCGTGAGAGAGAGAGAGCGAGAGGGAGGGCAAATACTGCGAGTCGCACTCGCATACAGATGAACCTTTCCATTCCCTTACCATTCCATTCCATCATGGCCGACGACCGACAAGCGACGAACCCAGCGAAACGAACGAACGAACGCCTGTCAGCCTGTCAGTCAGTCAAGTCTTAGGGGGGCAGGGCAATGGCCACGCAGGATGTGCGGGCTTTCACTTTACCCACCACCATTCTGAGTTTTTGGCAAAAGCATTTTCTTCCCTTATTTCGCCTCTTGCTCTGCTGCGACTCATAATTCTTTTTTATTTTGTGACACGAATAAATCACTCAATTGTATGAAATTAAACGCAAAAAGGACGAGACGAGTCGAGTTGAGTCGACGACTGCCAAAAGGGCAAACAAAATGGCAGTTTTGCAGGGCTGTTTCGCCGGGGAATAAAATAATTGTGATTCGTGCGGCCGAATAAATCAAGAGATTGGACACAGATATCATAAAAATAATATCCTGTTTCTTCCCTTTGGCAGGGCTTTGGCTGGCAGATCGTACTGGTCGTAATTTGCACGAATAAATGTGCTCATTTGGCACACATCAATGTAAAGGGTATTAAAATAGGTTGCTCAAAGTCAGGCAAAGTATTGGTAAGGACAGGCAATCGAAATACAAGCAGAAATAAAAGGAGGATCTTTTAGTGCAAGATTCCGAATTGTGTCAAATTATGCGGAAAGTCCACGACTTTATTAATGCAGGATGTCACACGCTGCACAAGAATATATGAACTTAAAATTTTAATTCTTGAATTTTATTTATTAAAAAATTGTGTAATAGAGCATTTAGCTATCGTTTTGACAAAAACCAATTATTGTATTTTTTTAGTCATTTTTTTCTCTCTCTCTCTCTCCTTCCCCCTCACTCTCTAAATGTACCATTTTGGTGCGGCCATCACATGGCATAATAATTTGATTTGTGATCTTTGATAGTGAATATGAATTATAGAATGTGCATGTGTTTGGCTGCCAACTTCTCTGTCCATGTCATCGTCATCAGCATTAAGCGAGCCCGACCTCCACCTCCTCCTCCACCTCCAAGGCCTCCTCCTGCTGTCGCTTTAGCAACCCTTAGCGCGCATAAATTACTTTTATTACCTGTCAGGGGTATTTGTGCTTTCCCTCTCTCTCTCTCACTGCTCTCTCCTTTTTTAGCTATATTTTAATTGCATATCGCGCAATAACTATTTTGCACTCTCTGACAGCAGATTGAAGATATTTATTAATATTAGATGCGACAGCCAGACAGAATCGCCCTAATGTCCCAAACAAAAAGTCGCATTATTCTGATTCCATTAATTCTATTTTATGGCGTCATAGATTTTTAGATGATGGTTGGGTAATTGTTGCTTGCTGTTGGATGGAATCAAATATAATAAATGGAAATTTTCAAAAAAAATTTATTCAAAAATGCAGAGGAAGGGATTTATTTCTGGGAGCGGGTTTCGTAAACCTAGGTTCAACTTGGAATCCTGGTTCTGACTAGTATTTATTGATAAATAACTTAGAAAATTACAATGAGGGAATTCACAAGCTCTATCATAAGAATAAAATCTGTGACTGGATGTTGTTGTGTCTTTAAAGCTGTATTTTCACTTGTATAAGATCTCATATAAGATGGCTAAAAAATACCTCAGGAAATTGTGAGTTAGCTGTCAATAAACTTATATTAGAAACTCATAAGAGAGTTTTGATAGGATTTTGCACTAAAATTTGACTCATTTGAACTTCTCAGATTGACTATAAGGCTGGGTTCACACTGTTAGACTCATGAGACATGATAATCTAGTAGACCCTTGTGTTTTCTTGTTTTCATTCTGAAAAGCTTGTCATTTGACATTGAAAACAAGGCAACATGAAGGCCTACTCGATTATCATGTCTCATGCGTCGAATAGTGTGAACTCAGCCTTACACTATCTAAGAAACTTATATGAGAAGTCAAACAAGAAAAAACGCAGCTTAAACATTTGGGGCTTATAGTTTAAGACTTTAACCGAGCTAGTGAATAGACTCAAAATACTTAGAATGTGTTTGATATCGAATGTTATTTTGAACGGCGCTGTAATAAATGTTTTCGAAAATGAGGTTCTTCCGAAATTTTTTGAAATATCGCCAAAAAATTAGTATTTGTCGCAATAACTATTAGGTCTTGACAATAAATTGGCCTTGAAAAAAGTTCTTAGAATGATGCGTCAATTATGTCACACAAGAAATTACAGAGGTACCTAAACCACCGAACAAAAAAAACATTGTTTAAAAAACTCGCGGATTTATAAATCAGGCCTGCTCTCGTTTCCGAGTTCGATCGATTGGAATTTTAAAGTTCTTATTTCCAAGAAACGATTAGAGAACTCTTACCAATTCTGATTCCACATGATTTGATCGGAATAGAAAATGGGAACAGGCCTGAAAATCTCGGTTTGCGATTTAAAAATCTGAAAAATAGAAAGATCGTTTTATAGCGATATCAACTAAATATTTTGATTTTTTTCAACAGGTTTGGATTGCATAATTTTATTTGTAATATGCTGCTTTTAGCGTTTTACCGCCTTTATCCACTGCCATGGGAATCCGGCTACGCCCCTTAGGATATGTAAACTTAGTCGAGATAATAAACCAACTGTTTGCTCTTCTTGTTAATTTTTCATTTATTTCAAAAACTGATATTAGTTATAACTTATAAGTTAACTAACTAAAAAAAAAGGCAGCACTCTCTAAGATATTTAACAAGTTAACATTAAATAAACATGAGCATGCTTAAAAATTAAAATTTTTCTAGAACTAAAACATTATAGTAGGGATGAGCACAGAATGGTAAAGTCTCATTTTTACTGCACACAACTTATATTTCGGAACCGCCCGGATCGGCTGACTATATCTTATAGCTGTCATAGGAACGATCGGTCGAAAAATTGGTCTTAGTGAGAAAGTCAATAACTTCACAGGTGACTTGTTTCGAACATTTTTAAGCTTGAAACTAAGCCTCATTTGGGTCCTTGGACATTGCTTTACTTTAATGACTTTTTTTTAAATCTGGCTACAAAGTCATTTTCCAGTCTTCCTAAGAAAAGACAACCCAAATCAAAATGCGATTAACTTATTTCTCGTATCGGCTTAATCTCAAACTTCAATAGATAAATGAAGACTTGCCGAATTCACTAAAAATATGACCCCATCTTTTCCATTAACACCGCCAGAAATAAGTTCCAAGTTTCCAATATTCATTATTAGAAAAATTAACTTTAAGAATAAAATCAACAGGCCACAATGTGAAATCAACCGAAAGATTTTATAATATGGTCCTTAAATGGATCTGGTAGAGAGTTCATAGATTGACGTCTTTTTATTAGTAAAAAAAAATTAACCATGCTTTTAGAGGCTAATTCAAAGTCCCTTTTTAGTACCTTTACGTAGGTACTGAAAATTCCGGATACCTTATACCTTACATATATATTTTTTTTACATCTACCTTGTACCTTACATAGGTACAAAAAATCATACCTTTCCAATTACTGTGTGTGAGTAGCGGCTTAGCCTACCAAGTTAAATATTGATTGTGAATGACTAAAAAACTATAGTATACCTTTTAACCAGGGACCGTAACAGTTATAAGTTTTATCAAAAAAGTCATTATTTAACAGTTATATTTTGCGTTTTATAATAAAACTTGGGAAATAACAATTATTTTTGGATTTTTATTTTAAAACTCCGGAAATACCAATTATTTTATGATTTTAATTTTATTACTCTGTTCATAACAGTTATTTTTGATTTTTATAAAAAAATTTTCCTGATAACAGTTATTGATGACTTTTATAAATAAAAGTCATCAATAAAAATTATTCAAAGACTTTTATTTTAAAAGTCATAGCATAAAAGTCATTTGCATATATCACAATGATAGAGCCATTGAGGACCAAATCGTAAACATATACTTGATCAACTCGGCAAGAGTAAACGACCCACTTCGTATTTGTTTTTAAGCCAATTGACATAGACATCGACTTAATGAAATATTGGGAAGAAAAAAAATTTGCTCTTTCCCATTTGTATCAACTGACAAAGGTTGTCAACAGCGTGCCCGCTACTCAAGTAAGTGTAGAGAGAGGACTTTCTGCACTAAAATTGGTATTGACACACTTGAGATATAATTTGTCTTCCGAATCCTTGCAAAAGATTTTACTAATAAAATTAAATAATAAATAAAATTTTAATTTGTTGTTAATCGAACTAGTCAAGCTGATTAAGATTATGTTTACAAGTTTTTCCTCAATGGCTTTATTATTGTGATATATGCAAATGACTTTTATGCTATGACTTTAAAAATAAAAGTCTTTGAATATTTTTATTGATGACTTTTATTTAAAAAAAGTCATCAATAACTGTTATCATGTAAAAAAATTTATAAAAATCAAAAATAACTGTTATGATCAGAGTAATAAAATAAAAATCATAAAATAATTGGTATTTTCGGAATTTGTAAAATAAAAATCGAAGAATAATTCTTAATATAAAACTTTTATATAAAAATTGCAATATAACTGTTCATTTCTATTTTAACTGTTACCAGTAACTGTTATATCCGGTCCCTGCTTTTAACCAAAAAAAAAAATGTAAATCAGCAATTGAAATGTGATTTGGCTTTTTATTCTCTTTTTAGAGAGTGTTGCTATATTTTGTCTGTAAATAAAAAAAAAACGAATTAAATATGGAAGAAAGAAAATAAAATTAATTTTATATAAAAGGTACTTTCATTATTTTTTGAGGATCCTTAACAATAGGTGCATTTTTTCCATTTCGATTTTGAGGCCGAGCATCTCTCAATCTCCTGGCTTGTGTGCTTTTCAATTTCGCACAAGAGAAGTTTTTTCATGGCTAGTTACTTTACAGCTGGCGCTGACTTTAAGCTGGTGAAGGTGACCGGATGTGTAAAAATTTTAAGGAAACAACTTTTTATTTAGATGTTCCGAAGCGGGATCACACCCAGACCTCCAGCACTCACACCCTACCATTGCACCACACTGGGCCACAAAGGATATATATGTCATAGCAGGAATAAAATAAAAACTGCGCTAAATATCAGAAGCCACCTGATATATGAGAACTCAAAGAATTATTATAATTATAAATAGTTATAATAAATAAACAGGCTGCCAACTATTGAAAACGTCATGCATGGCGCTTGTAAAAAATCACAGAAGAAAAGAGGCATTATAGTTAAAAAAAAGTCCTCTCTACCAGATGCATTTAAGGACCATTTTACAATTTCTTTCGGTTGATTTCACATTGTGGCCTGTTGTTTTTATTCTTAAAGTTAATTTTTCTAATTAACCCAACACAACTTATTAAATCTAGAATAAGTTCCGTTTATATATTTTTTCCCCAATTCAATGTAAGTTGCCTCTGGATAAAAAATAAAATTAAAAATGAAACTTATAAATAAATAAATTTTCCAATAAGCCTTAAATTTGAAATAGAGTGGCGGTTCAAACTTGATATTAGGATGAAAGACCTCTGAATGATCAGAACTTCTTTCTTCTTGCCTTTTCGAATTTTAGGTACCCTTTTCTTTACCGGAACCATTCAACTCCAAAAGGATGATAGCTCAGATTTCAATAGCTTTTCGCTTTTGAGATATGGGGAAACTTTATCTTAAACTAAGCGTTTTGGATTTTAGAGATGGCATAAAATTTGAAGTTGCAACCAGCGTCTGATGCTGCTGCTGCTGCCGTCGATTGCAATGGCTTTGGCAAAAGGGGCGGGATGGCATTTTGGGGCAGACATTTGGAGTGGTAGTGGCAGGCAGTGGCAAGTGAAGGAGCCAGGGCCGAGCAGCAACAACAATGAGCAAAATCGAAACAGCCAAGATAACAGCAACAGCAACAACAACAACAACTGCAATTGAAAAGAAGCCAGAGGAGCTCAAGTGGCAGCGGCAGCCAGCGAATCAACAGCCACAGCCCCAGACCAGAGGAGGAACAATGAGAGACGTTGAGCAAAGGAGGAGCAGACGAAAAAGTCAACGAAACGAGACAACAACTTCATGTGTATGGATTTTCTGTTCAGCTTCTTTTGGTTCTGCTTTTGCTTCATCGTCGTCGTCGTCGTCGCATTTGATGGACAGAACAATGAGAAAAGGGGTGGAATCGTCGCACACACAGATACTAGCCAAGTGTGTGTGTGTGTGTGTGAGATATGAATTTCGATTTGCATTTTACGACGAGGCACAAACAACAGCAAAACAGAATCGACAAAAATGTCGACCGAGGGCAACATAAAAATTGATGGATTCTCCTTCAACGCGTCCAACCACAACAACAGCAACGGCAACGGCTACCATAAGGCGGTGACAAGGGATGGATGGTAGGAGGGAGGTGGCTGGAGCTATACAACTTGTTACAGCAGGGGTCAACTGAATGGGAACAAGTGATGCTGATGGTTCCGGAACGAACCTTCAGCATAACTAAAACAGTATTTCGAACTGTAGTACATATTTACACAATGCCTGATTCAATATTCCCAAAGACAGACGGTCAAATTTACCTTGTTTACTATAGGCTTTATATCAGCGGTGGGCAAGCCCTTCTTTCCAGTTGCAACTTTTGTCACTGATTCGCACAGGCAATTGCTTCGCTTCGAAAAGAATAACAAAAACATAATGTTTGCAATTCCGGCGTCAGATCGCTATAAGCAGACGGCAGTAAAAACAAAATACAGTCAGTGTGCGCGACCGATACTTGGGTTGACTTGACAGAATGTTGTTGTTGGACTGCTCCCTAACTTAAATTTAGTACACCCAGAAAATTGTAGTTTTGGAATAATGGCCATGACATTATAGCATTTGCCTGTTAGTAATTTCAGTGACCTTTTCCCATCTAAAAATTTAAAATCGGATTCTATTGCCCTGTCCCCAATTGTATTACTGGCCATTCGCTCCCTATTGCTCTGCAGTTTTTGCAGTTTCAGCTTCTTTTTGTGCTCGTACACTCGTCGTGTCCATCTCCTACTCTTTCCTTTCCCTCTCTGTTTCTTTCTTTCTGTTGTGCCCTCCTGTGTGAGTTTTGTTCGAGCAGCGCATTGAGCTGTCAACTTCATGTCTCAGCCACATTTCGTTTTGCTGCTGCTGTGGCCGATGTTGCTGCTGCTGCTGTTAGTGCCGGGCATTGTTGTTGATGGAATCTCTGGCAAGAGCAACACGACGAGGCAGCAGCAGCAGCAGTCAACTACCAATCAGGTCGGTTGCTGGTTGCCTCTTTTGCCAAAGGATTTCACGTGCATCTCCCATTCAAAAAAAGAAACACAAAATGGCAGATATCTTGCTCAAGTGCGTCCAACCTGTGTCTGTTATCTCTCTCTCACTCTCAGCTCACTGTATATAATTGAGTCACTTGAATATGCAATTTTTCAAATGTACAACAAATGAAAAATCGTCCATATCAAAACATCGTTAAGAGGCGAGGGTCTCGGGGCCCTGATATGATTTAATTACGAGTCTTCAAGCGTAATTAATCTTGCGCCCTTTTTTCAGTTGAGCGGCCCAACTAAAGAGGCAGCACTTGAGTGGCCCAGAAAGAGGGCAAGAATGCGGGGAGTATGCGTTAACCAATGTCACGAACAATATTCAAAAGACCCAACCAGGTCAATATGAAATGTAATTTAGAATAATATTGTTCAGCATGTTCGGGTGACACTTGTCTCAAAATATTTATTTCAAATATTCAAAGAGTTCGCTACATGATTTATAGATGTCTTTGAAATAATGGGTTATTATCTCTAACGGTGGCTATTAGTAATAACATAATATATTGTTATAAAGCTAAATAATAAGCTCAATATCCACTGTGATATACTCAGAAGGCGTGGCATCAAAAGGAATATTGTTTAGAGTCCTCCATATTACTATATCCATTCTTAAGAAATTTTTATCTTTAACAAAATAATTTTTACCACGAGTTTTTACCATAGAAAGGAATTTGCTAACGTTTCACATTTTACATCAGTTTCCCATAAATTTGACATGTGATTCATATAGTCAATAATGGTAATGAGTCATAACTATTGGCCTGTTTCAATAACTTAATTTAAAATTCTGGTAATATATGTTCTTATTAGTGGGGCAAAATTAAAAATTCTGGTAATATATGTTCTTATTAGTGGGGCAAAATACCAAAATTCATTTGAATTTGCTTTGTAAGTTGTTTTGGAAGTGAAGAACAGTTGTAAATAAGCAATTTATTATCTATTTTTTTGACACACTCCATGCCTTCGCCTTATAGGCAACTGGTAAAGATTTGATATTGCGAAATATATGAGTATTTCGGAAACGTCCATGTTGACATTCAAGTTTTTATACTCTGTACCGAAGGTACACAGAGTATATTGGGTTTGTGCAAATGTATGTAACAGCCAGAAGGAAGCATCTCCGACCCTATAAAGTATATATATTCTTGATCATCATCAACAGCCGAGTCGATATAGCCATGTCCGTCTGTCCGTCTGTCTGTCCGTCTGTCTGTCCGTCTGTCCGTCTGTCTGTCTGTCCGTATGAACGAAGAGATTTCAGAAATGGTAAGAGCTAGAGGTTTGAAGTGTATGGAACATATAATTCTTATACCTGCAGGCAGATCAAGTTTATTTTTAATTTTTGCCACGCCCCCTGCCTCCCCCGCAAATTAAAAAAAATGAAATAACTCCCACAATTTTTAAGATAGATAGTTTGAACATTCAAGACATATATTCTACTACTTATTATGAATCGACCCGCCATACATCGTTTTTCAATCAGATGAACGATATAAGAGCTATACGTAAAAGAAAATTAAATCCAACGACAACAACAATACCACAGCGATTGGTAGAACTTACTAGAAAGAGAGAGCGAGAGGGCAATAGCTTACTGGTAATTTCCCAATTGGACCTTGCTTGCGCCGCAGTCAGTTATCAGTTACATACAAACAGGTACAGAGTATATTACAGTCGGGCTTGACCGACTTTCTTACTTGTTTTAGTTCGTTTCCACAAAATTAAACACATTCAAAAATCTGATATATTTCTCAGCATATTTTTAAGAGTCTTACTAAATATTCTACTAAGACTTATAGAATTAGTTATAATATCACCACCAATAATCATCGATTCCAAAAATAAAAATTCCTTGAACATACATTTTTTGAACATTAGTAATTTTTGGATCCGCAAATAATCGATTATAATCGCATATTTGGCATAAACGGAAAAATTTTTTGTTTGATTTAAAGAGATCTTCTAGTTATGGAAGTTCAAGTAATAAAGACAATATACCGTCAAAACGTATCAAATCGGGATTTTTTTAAAAATAGTTGTTAGTAAAATTTAACCAAAGAATTTCCAATACCTATAAGCGACATCTCATACAAAATTTTTTGAATCTCGTCTTATTTTTTCAAGTTGCTATGGAACAGCTAAAAAGAGGATTAATTTCTCGATTTTTTATTTTTGAATGTGTGATGCTTCGTAACTCTTTCTGTGTCGGCTCCAGTGCTTAATAACAATTGCTGGCCGGTTTTGATGCAATATGCGAGTCCCACCAGCATTCTAAATTCTTTGATTTAACATAATCATCACTGATTTTATAGTTTAAGTTAGAAGTTTAGAAGATTTAAAAGAAAAAATGTAACATAAACGATTAATCTTGAAATTAATATGAATAGAATGAATGAATAAGTTCGTACCGGACCGGAACTACCGAAACATGAATATTTTTTTTAATACTCTAAAATTAAAAAATTTCCACGATATCAAAAAAATTATAGGATCTAATAGAATTAAAAAAGTGAATTCTAAGAATATGACATGTGAAACAACTTTTTTAAAATATACCGTTTTCTATCCGTTTTTAATTTTTGGACAAGCAATTTCGATAAGCGCTTCTGTCAGCGCAAAAAAAAAGTCCCAGAATAAAGAAATTCTCTATCCGATTTCTCGTCTTGCACATAGAACTATCTGTCACTTAATCCTACTAATAACAGAGTAAATTGAAAGTTTATTTTTCTTAAAGCCAATTTTTCACCTTTAAGAAAAATAAGATATTAGTCCTAAACTTGTATGAAATCTTTCTAAAAAGCAGGAAAATATTTCTTAATTATGTTTCGAAATGTCGGTCTTTAGATCCGCTATATTTCTGACATAAATCAAGATCTTATGCAATTTGGATAGATTTGAACCCATACTATAAGAGTAATATTCAATATAGCCCATAATACGCTGGTAAAGAACTTAAAGTTGGAAAGTTTTCCTTGCATTACATTTTTCAAAATTATAAAATATTAAAACAAAACTTTGTATTAAAACGAAACTATCTTGAAATGTGATTTAAATCAAGAAACTTACCAAACGACCATTTTCCTAACGTTTCAATTTTTAAGGGAGGATTTTTCTAAGACTAAGAAATCCTTTTCATTTAATTAGAGTGTTTATATTTACAAAAGAAAAGTTTTTCCACCTTTTTAAAATTTTGTTTCTATAACTTAAAAAAATATTAAGATCCTGGTTTTTCTTTAAGGCCAAATTAATAAAATGTAAGACATTTTTTTCTGAGTGTATATATTGCTATTCTACCGGTAAAAATAGATATAAGAAATAATCATAAATCAATAATATATAAAATAATAAACCGAAACAGAGCCGGAATTAGCATTTCGATATGGTTCCGGTAATTTCGGTTCCTATTAAAACGTTTAACGGTTTTAAAAAAAAAATTAAAATTGGTCCCGTTTTCGATACAGATACGTGGCTTGAAACGGTTTATTTCGGTTAACGATTCTGAAGCAGGTTACGGTATTATTCCCCAATTATTAGGTAAAGAAAAACTTGTTTAATTTAAAAATTTTGTAGATACAGTAAACTACTATTCAAAACAATTAACTAGAGAGCTGTCCTATAAATAGATCCTGAGAAATAATTTGTTGTACTTAAAAACACTTTGGCCGGTTTTAATAATTTTTTTGTAATTTTAAAAATGTTTATCAACAAAATCAATTAAATGATTTTTTCTGAATTTGAATTTCGAATATCGGAAACAGTTTTAATAAAATCAAAATCGTTTGGAAAACTTTCTGTTTTGAAAAGCTAAAAATTTATAAATTTGATGGTTTTATTAAATTATATGGTTTCAGTTTTCATAAATGTTTAATGATATAAAAATTATTCTAAAAGTGGGTAAATTTTGTACTGCAAATTAATTTTTGGTTATGTCAAAATCTTTTGGAACTCTTTTCATGTGTTCACCATCAATTTCGAAGCACTTATGATCATTTACTGCATAAACCCCTTCCTTTCGCCTTGGCCTAGTCTCTTAAGTAGGTGCTCGGGTACCTGTTTCTGCTTCATTGAGTGAGCCACTCAACCAACTTTCCTTCCTGCTCTCTCTCTCTCTCTCTCTCTCTTTCACTATGCCAACATCTGACATTTCAATTATTCAAAAAAAAGTCAAGAGTCTCCTACGCCAAACACATGTTGGACCTTTTCCTTGCCGGCGACGTTTTGTGAGATTAATGCGCCAATTGTTTCCTTCATCATTTCCATTTTCCCGCCCGCACCGACGCGTCGCTCTCAGCATTCGATAATAATGCAATTACATTTTGAAAAATGATGTCTGACAGTTTTGAATTTGTCATGGTATTTATCAAAGTCGTCTTCAGAGCGCGCACCATGTGCAGGCAGGCGGCAGAATGAAAAAAATTAACATGTCACTTTCAACGCAGGTAAATCAGTGTTTTTTTTTTTATGGTGGAAGGATTTACATTTAAGGTTAACTTTTCATATCGAAGCGACAAAAGACTTATTAATGGCTCTATTAATTCTGCGATAAAGAAGGGGAAGATACTTATTTTCTTTAATTCAGTTGTAGGCTCGTTGGCCCTAAAGGATTGTGTGTGTGTGATGAAGCGGGTCATTTGACAGAAATGGGAAAGGGTAAAGCGACTGGAAGGGTCCTGGAGGGACACAAGTTAATTTAAGAAACTTTCATCACTAAGGTATGAGTTTTATTGCATATCAATAAAGTTTGGCTCTCAGCAAAAACAAATTTTTTTCTGTGTTTGAGGTGTACAGTGTACTGTTAAGTGGTCTCTGTTAGACAAATTAGTGCTGTTCGCTCAACCAGAGCCACTTAACAGAGCTCAGCTTCCTTTGACCCCCTGATTATTACTGCCGCATAACATTTGATCAAAAAATGCGAGTATTTAATATGTCATATTAAGCCAATTTGGTCGTTTCGCTCTTTCCGAAAATATCCTCTTACTGTTCCATTGAAATTGATGCCGCCAATTAACAGGCGTTGAAAAACATTTCGACAAAATTGCATAAGCCTCAGGATATGGAGAATACCTCCATGTGCCATGCCACACCACACATATCACCACTCGCACACACATCCGACACAATCCAATGTTGATTACCACATAAAAATCGCTCCCCCAATTTTGATTGCCTCTCTGCGCGAAAATTATTCCTAAAAACCAACACACAAAAACAAATACAAATTCATTTGAGTGGATTTCATCTACTCCAACCCCAACCTCCCTCCCCCCCTGGTAGCAGTGCATTTTATGCCTTATCCCGCCCCCCCGCTGGGCTAATGGGGCCGCTCTGCCTACGTCAACGTCGACGTCGCCGAACTGTGGACTGTGTGTGATGATTGTCCTGCAATTTGTGTCCTTTTTGGCTGCATGTGCAATGTGCGTGTTGGAAATTGTCGTTCTTATTGCCTTTTTCAAAAATTATTTCGCGTTAATGGCAATTACCACTTATGTCCTGCCACTGCAACTGGCTTTCATCCTTGTGCGGCAGCAAATGCAATTCGAAATTAGTTTTTAAAGAAATGATTTCCCAGTTAATTTATGTTAAGTGTCGTTAAGTGAAAATTGTGTTTGGAAATTAGCCAAAGTGGGTGCGGGGGGGCGTGGTTTATGGAACTCAATTAGCCGTCCGACTGCTGTTTGATGTTTGGTAGGAAAAAAAAACTTTCGGGGGGTTTTTCCAAAATGCATATATTTTGTAATACATTTAAGCTAAGTACTGAGTTCAAGTGTAATAATAAAAATATCAAAAAGACGCTGCTGAAAAGCAAGCAAAATATATACATATTTTACTTCCGTGTTTTTTGTCCGATTTTAAGCTGATGCATGTGTTATGCGATTCTCAAGTCTTTATTCTATGGATAAGGAAATGAAAAACGAGAAGGCAAAGCTAACTTCGACTGTGCCGTTTTAATACACTTGAAAAACTTTACTCCAACTGATTTAACCAGTAAAACATATATAGGATATAGATATCAGATATTTAAAAATTTTAAATCATTGATAATAAAAATTAGATACCATAAAAAAAACTTTTCTTAGTAAAACACATTTTCCGACCGATCGGACCTATGACAGCTATATGCTATAGTCACCCGATTTTGATCAATTTATCCTGTATTATGCAAAAGCATATAAAACTAATATATACCAAGATTGATGACGCTACGATGGAAAACAAAAAATGTTTTCTCAATAGAACAAATTTTTGGACCGATCGATCCTATGGCAGCTATATGCTATAGTCACCCGATTTTGATAAAAAAATTTTCCTGTATTATGTGAAAGCATATAAAACTAATATATACCAAGATTGGTGACGCTACGATAGAAAACAAAAAAGTTTTTTCACTAAAACTAGTTTTTGGACCGATTGTTCCTATGGCAGCTATATGCTATAGTCATCCGATTTTGATAAATTTTTCCAGAATTATGTGGAAGCTTGTGAAACTTATATATACCAAGATTGGAGACGCTACAATGGACAACAAAAAAGTTTTTCTCACTAGAACTAGTTTTTGGACCAATCGTTTCCATGGCAGCTATACGCTATAGTCATCCGATTTTATTAAATTTTTTCCGAAATATGTGAAAGTATGTAAAACTAATATATACCATGATTAGTGACGCTACGATAGAAAACAAAAATGTTTTTCTCACTAGAACCAGTTTTTGGACCGATCGTTCCTATAGCATCTATATGCTATAGTGATCCGATTTTGATCAATTTTTTCAAAATTATGTGGAATCATATAAAACTAATATGTACCACGATTGGTGATGCTATGATGGAAAATCAAAAAGTTTTTCTCACTAGAACTAGTTTTTTGACCGATCGTTTCTATGACAGCTATATGCTATAGTCAACCGATTTTGATAAAATTTTTCCAGAATTATGTGGAAGCTTGTGAAACTTATATATACCAAGATTGGTGACGCTACGATGGAAAACAAAAATGTTTTTCTCACTAGAACCAGTTTTTGGTCCGATCGTTCCTATGGCAGCTATATACTATAGTGATCAGATTTCGATCAATTTTTTTCAAAATTGGCTTAATAGAAAACAATATAGAAAACAAAAAAGTTTTTCTTAGTAGAACTATTTTTTGGACCGATCGTTCCTATGGCAGCTTTATGATATAGTCATCCGATCCAGCCGATTCCGACAAATGTGCAGCCTTTACTTAATGACGTTTTGCATAGTTTGATCAAGATAGCTTCAAAACTGAGGGAGGAGATAGCATAGAAACAGAAAGACGGACATGGCAATATCAACTCAGCTCGTCATGCTGATCAAGAATATATATACTTTATGGGGTCGGAGATGCCTCCTTTAATGCGTTACAAACAGCGTAATAATTTTAATACATATACCCTTTGCAAGGGTATAAAAATACCATAGAGGCGCTGCTGATAAGCAAGCAAAATATATAAGTATTTTACTTCCGTGTTTTTTGACCGATCTTTTAATTTTTAAGCTGATGCTTGTGTTTTGCGATTCTCAAGTCTTTATTCTAAGGATAAGGAAATGAAAAACAAAATCTGAAAGTGAAAATAATCTTAAGATAGTGTGAAGTCTGTTTCACTTTGCCTAATCATTCTTGTTGTACTTGAAAATGAAAACATATCCCGCCTCTTTAATTAGAAAATCAAAGTATTAAGCCTATAAAATAAAGTAAAATGCTTTCAACTAATTTTAATAAAATTTTTGTCTGTTTATGTTTCGTGTTAAAATTACATTCAAAAAATTACCAACTAAACACTGTCTCCTCCTTTTGCTCCTTCCAAATCATTATCTTTCCCTTTCTACCCTCTAATCCATGCGAGTCTTAATCGCACGCTCTGTAATCTTGTCCTTCTCTATAACAAAAACCGTGGCGCCATAACCACTTAATGAATCGCGTTCACAGGCAAATATTATGGACTGAGCAATCATCTCAAACAATTCTTCCGGTTCCAGATTTGGACGCCATAGTGTCCCACACATACCATACAGTTGTTGTACACATGATCCGGCCACCGCAAAGTGTTCCGCAACATTTTGACAGCCTATCAAATCCATGCTACAAATAAAGGGTTCCATTGTCCTGGGATCAAGACCAGCCACCACTGGCTCTATGAAAAACGGACCAAAACGATGTTCGTACAGCAACTGGGATAACATGGCCGAAAAGGGTTTGGGTCCCATTTCTCGATTTACGCGCAGCTCATACATATTCTTGCGAAACAGCAGACGATCATGCACCGATTGAACATCCGACTGGAATCCCGCCAAGCCCACAAACATGCGTGGAGCAATGTGAAAGACCTTCTTGAAGTTTGAAGATACGGTAACTCCTTCCACACCAAACCAATGATCGGTGCCAATGGCCACACAGTCTTTGCCATGCATGGCTACCACACAACCACCGTTTGCGTTCTTAATCGACATTTTAGAAAGATTTAATAATTCTTGGACAGAATAAAAAATATATAATTATTTTGAACATCCGTTTTTGTATACAGTTCAGAATACGAGTGAATGTATGACACCTACTTCGCTTGTTCGCAATTGATTTAAAAATATCAACTTATTCCATAAACCAGGGGTGCTGAAAGCCTATGCTCTAGCAGCTCAATAATATAAGGGTGGATTAATAAAGCTAAGCTCACACGGGCAATTAATTTGTACAAATTTTTTAGAAAAATAGTCTAAATAACTATTAATTTAGACTTAGAAAACAAAAGCTTTAAAAAGTTCTGATAAATTCCCTATTTGGGCCTATTTTGCCGAATTTTCATCAAAATTTGGGGAAATCATTTGCTTGTGTGAACTTAGCTTAGGTTCATGTTAACACCATACCAAATTGCAGTCTGACCATTTGATATGTCAGTCATCGATTTGGAAAAATCGGAATATCGGAAAAACCACGGGAAGGGAACGAAATAAAAATGATTCTTCTACTTCTTTAAGAAATTTGAGATTTTGATGTAACGAGTTTAAAAGTGATCATAAATTCATTTTTAATGAGAAGAGGCCAGGAATTTTGAAAGACGTAGTCACAAAATAGCTATAAACAAACTACACGACAAACTCAGAAGAAACAATTAAGAGCGCTGCTGTGGACTGCGAAATACCCAGTACACTTTATTTTGTGTGTTTTAATACAAATATATAGTATATACACATCCACATACCCTCGCAGACGGCGCTGCAAACAAGACGCCGCAATCGCGACGCTGGATGCTGCCCAAGATGATGATCAAGTTAATAAAAACTTTGATTCCTTTTGTCTATTTCAAACTTTTTCACAACTTCAAGATACTCTTTTTATCCATTTTTAACAGAAGCTCAAATGTAAAAATATTATAGCGGAATCTGTGGGTCAGCATGGGACAGGTTCTAAGCGAAATGAAATATTTTCTAAAATAATCAGGAAAACATTGGCGGAGGCAATGTTAGCCATCTTTTTCCTTTTTTTTTAATTTCGAAAAATTTTCAAAAATCAAAGTAAAATAATTTTAATGTCTAAACTCTGCTTCGTGCTAATACTACACTCTACTGCCCCATAAAGTAGGCTATAAAAATGACAGTAGGCTAAATGACAGCACATTATGCTAGCCCTTGGAAGTATGCAATATTTATCATAGTTCGTAATTCCTTAGAAAACACCCCCAAATAGTAGGCAATACATATTAAAGTCCATTATTTCCAAGCAAACGGATAACCGGAAATAGCTAATATAAAATGGAAATTAATTTTTTTTTGACAAAAATTCAATAAATTATTAAAAAAAATTTTAAATCTGTATTTTAAATTTTATTTACTGCAAATGTCGAAAATAATATTCATAATTATAAGGTTCAAATAGTATTACCAATTAAGGCTGCAAAACTTTTGATTCTGGATTCTTCAAAGTCTTTTGACAAATATGTAATTTGTATACCCTTGCAGAGGGTATATTAAAAGTGTGCTAATGTTTGTAACACATAAAAGGAAGCATCTCCGACCCTAAAAAGTATATATATTCTTGATCAGCTAGTCATGCTGAGTCGATATAGAAAAAAAAGTAAGGTGGAAAAGTCTTTAAATACACATATTCTGCACATTTGTGGGAATCGGCCGGATCGGATGACTATATCATATAGCTGCCATAGGAAAGATCGGTCCAAAAATTAGTTCTATTGTGAAAAACTTTTTTGTTTTCCATCGTAGCGTCTCTAATCTTAGTATATATTAGATTTATATGTTTCCACACAATTCTGGAAAAATTTATCAAAATCGGATGACTATACCATATAGCTGCCGTATAAACGGTTGGTCAAAAACCTAGTTCTAGTGAGAAAAACATTTTTGTTTTCCATCGTAGCGTCTCCAATCGTGGTATATTTTACTTTTATATGCCTCCACATAATACTGGAAAAATTTTATCAAAATCGGATGACTATAGCATATAGCTGCAATAGGAACGATCGGTCTAAAATCAAGTTCTAGTGAGAAAAACTTTTTTGCTTTACATCGTAGCGTCACCAATCGTGGTATATATTAGTTTAATATGCTTTTACATAATTTTGGAAAAATTTGTCAAAATCGGATGACTATAGCATATAGCTGACATAGAAACGGTCGGTCCAAAAATTAGTTCTAGTATGAAAAACTTTTTTGTTTTCCCTCAAAGCGTCACCAATCTTGGTATATATTAGTTTTACTGCACGGGTATTTAAGGGTATTTTTGTTCTTAATATACCACATTGTTTTTTTAAAAAGGTAAGAAAAATTTAATTATTTTCCATAAGTCACCGATTGGCACAAATTATATACTGAGGGAGCAAAATATCTGGTGTATATTGCGCAATGGGTAAGACATCCCAATTCAGTGTTTCCAAGTAGATTTAAATGACCCTAGCAAAATGTAGCACTTGTTTGATGTCTTAAAAATTATTTTATTACAATTTAGAGAGACCAAAAATAAATTGTCAAAGCATGCATTAATATCAATTAGTACTAAATAATCCACCACCAAGTAATAACATAAAATTAATTTGCGCACCCAATAGTTCCCAATTTGTCCGAAGACAGTCATGACTGTGTTTGAAACCCATTCAGTGCAGAAATCATAAAGAACAGGCGCCAAACCTTAACCCCTTTCTTTACATTCGCCACTTTTGTATAACATATGGTTAGACCAGCAACCTTCAAGTAGGTAAGCATTGAACGGAAAAATTGAAAATAAAGCAAAAGCCACACACACACTTCCTTTTCCTGCCACCACCGACTACGATGACAAACCAAACGCAAAAACGGCAGGAGGCAGCAAACAGAATCAACTGAAACTGAAATGCAGCGAAGTGAAGCGTAAGAAAAACCGAAATTTTCGTCTATTTCGATGGCAATAATTCAAAATATGAAGACGGCTCGATAGTCATAAATCTGTCAAAAATCCATTTCTTCCATTTACCAAAAACAGCTTGGCATGGCGTTTCCTTTCTTGTCCGACTGTATGTGTGTGAGTGTGTTTGTGTGCTTGCTAAGCGTATCTTTCAGCTACATGAACTGGCACTTCAAAAAAAGAAAAAAAGACTAAAAGAAATACTGTGTGGCAGGAGCTGAGACGGCCTTTGGGTTGTGTTGCACCACTCGAAGCAGCCGCAGCAGCAGCAGCAGCCATTGTTGTGTCTGCCGTTTCCAAAACTGAAAGTGAAGCAAAAGTATCACTTCAACCCCCTTTGCTGGCTTCTAAGTATGTCGGCGGCCCCAAACAAGATCGAGATGATGGAAAGCAGCCATCGCACCATATTTCAGTCAATTAGAACTGTCATAATTCATTCTTCGGAGTTATTTAGTTGCCGTCTTTTCATTTCATTTCGTTTCGCCTTCGCTCTTCGGCATATCAGAGTGAAATCCAGAACCAATATGGCCGTATGCTTCTCTTCTATATGGGTATATAATTTATGGTTTCGCTTATGATGAGTTCCAGAAAATTAAACAATTTTCATCTTGCTTATTTCAAAATATAATTTTTTTGTTTTGTACATATGCTGCTCTGTTCGTGCGTTCATTGTGAGGGAGGGGTGCGCAATACAATTTTTATATGATATAATTTGTAGTCTCTCAAGTATGTGTGGAACTACTTGTAATTGGACTATAGCGAACAAATTTTGTACACATTTTAGGCTTTAAATCATTATTATAATTTTTTTTAATTTTACAATTTGTGAAAGTAATCATTAAAAGTATTTGATTTTTATTCTTATGAAATGGAGATATACTTTGTCAATAATAAGCAAATGAGAAAAGATCGTGTTTATTGAAACTTTTTTTAATAAAACTGTGATTGTTTTTAAAATTAATTTATACGATTTTATATAAGCATAATTCTGTGCTGCCTTTTATAAGTATAAATAAGAAAATTGGCATTAGATACAAAAACAGTTGAATAACATTTTCAAGAAGCAAATTCTTTAAAAAATTAAGACACCACCAAAAGTTGGGTGGCAACTCTTCTCTTATACTTATTGTTAATTTTGCTATTGCATTGTCTTTTAAATTTTTAATTATCTGAATATGAATTCGCTCCTGATCTAATCACTTCTTAATGATAACCAACTCTAACTTGGAGCCGCCAGGTTTATCGATTTTTTAAAGAATCTGTTTCGAAGATGCATTAAGATCTCAACTGACAAATCAAAACGTTCTAAAATCTTTAGATGGAAAAATATTGTTCATTAAAAAAATTACAAGATTTTTTAATTTTGGAGGTGATCTCAATTATAAACTCTGGTGCATAACTATAGCCGCACCCAACAATAGTTAGAAATAAAAAGACAATCAAGAATAAGATAAGCAAGAATCAAAACAACAACACTAGCAATGCAAAATTTACCCTTTTGTTAAAATTTTTATTTTATGCTTGGTGCATAACTATAGCCGCACAGTTATATTTCTTATTCTGTGTTTGGTTAGCAAAAATTTTAGCTGTTTCAATATATTCAAGAAATAAAATTGGCATTTTTCTGTGGAATAAGATTATATGTAAGGGAAACTTTGCTTCTTGATATCGAAAAATGTATCCGAAAAAAACATGCCAACTGATTGGACAAAGATAGTATTTCATTTAAAAGCAACATAAATATTTATTTTAACTTAATTTTGGACGGTCCTTACGGGATTCCCCACTTCTGGGCGATTTGATGAAAGATTCCCTTTATTTCTCAAAAAGAAATTTCGTATGAGGTTCAATGATCGTTTGGAGTGCTTTCTGTGACTCTGAATGCATATTCAAGCATTCTCATAAACTATAGTGAGTAACCTAAGTTTCAGTAAAAAGTAATATTTATTGGTACCTTGGTTTTTATTCAGATTTACCTGCAAAATTTTAACTACACATATGTCCGCGTATACTCGAACATCAAGTTACACAGAAGGTAAATTATTATGTTTAATTTAAGTTCAAACCCTGAAAAAAATTGAAAATTTAGAAGAAACGATTTTATAACAAATTTTGGCTCGTGCTTGCATCCCAGGTCCTAGCTACGTGTCTGACCTTATGCTTTAAATAGCATTTAACGACTTTGCTAAGTTCATTTGGCTAAAGGCTCATTCAACTTCAGCATTAATCACTGCAGTGATTGAAGTTTTATGGCATAGAATGCTTCAAACGGACTGTTGTCGCCAGCATGTTTCTCTTTGATCTCCTCTTCCCTAAACTTTATCGAGTCGTGACTTCATTCCCATTATATAAATTTTTTTGCGAACGATATCTCGATTGATAGTAATTTTATTAAAAACTGTATATATCCCGGTACCGCTCGGGTCCTTAAAAATAGTGTTGATATTTTTATACACTTGAAAAGTGTATATTAATTTTGTCCAGAAGTTTGTAACGCATAGAAATATTCATTTCCGACCCCATAAACTATATATATTCTTGATCAGGACGACATAGTCTTCTTTTTGCTGCACGCAACTAATATGTCGGAACAGGCCGGATCGGATGACTATATCGTATAGCTGCCATAGGAACGATCGGTCGGAAAATAAGTCTTAGTGAAAAAAACATTTTTGTTTTCCATCGTAGCTTTACCAATCTTAGTATATATTAGTTTTACATGCTTCCACATAATACTGAACAAATTTATCAAAATCGGATGACTATATCATATAGCTGCCATAGGAACGATTGGTCAAAAAACTAGCTCTAGTGAGGAAAACTTTTTTGTTTTCCATCGTATCGTCACCAATCTTGGTAAATATTAGTTTTATATGCTTTTACAAATTTTTGAAAAAATTTATCAAAATCGGATGACTATAGCATATAGCTGCTATAGGACCGATCGGTCGGAAAAGGTGATTTACTAAGAAAAGTTTTTTTTATGGTATCAAATTTTTATTATCAATGATTTAAAATTTTTAATATCGGATATCTATATCCTATATATATTTTAAAAGTTAAATCAGTTGGAGTTAAGTTTTTCAAGTGTATTAAAACTTCGGCACAGTCGAAGTTTGCTTTGCCTTCTCGTTTTTCACAAAATTAAGCAAATTTTGATACCGATATGAAAGTCTTTATAATTAAATTTTAACTGGTTGGAAATCGCTTTACAGCCCGGCAAATTTATTGCTTTAAAAATTTCGAAGACATGGCTCTGAACCAATTTTGAATCGGATCAGCGAATTCGGAATCGGTCTTGACTCAGTAAAATATCTGTTTCCATATAACTAACATACACACCGAATAGGGCCGAAGATATGGCTCCGAACCACTTTTACGGATCGAACCGGTTCACAGAATTGGGACAAAAACATACTGTAAATATCTCATTAAGATCGGTTCAGAAATTTAGACGCCCATAAGGAACAACTAAACATACAAACATTTTTCACTTTTAAAAATTTATATGTATAGATAATATAAACTGCCCACAACAAATTTATTTTCTTAATTTTACTGAGTTTTCCAATCAAAATGGAAAAAAAATTAAAAATATTTTTAGTAATGCAAAATTCTATAGCTCCAAAACTATTTCCCCTTAAAGTCTTATTTAATGCCGATTTTTTTAATATAACAATTTTTAAATAGTTATGCTGTTCGGACGATTTGGTGAAATATACATGGTGGCTAGTGAAAACAGCTACCAAAAACTAATTAAATAACTTTTTTTTCATTAAGTAATCTGCTTAATTTTTATTTTATTTTGAAGATAGATCTCAAGGCTTAACATAAAATAGAACACCGAGCAGAAGGACCATAATGTGGCTTGTAAACAATTTTAAGGAACATAGGACAGTTGCAAGAAGACCTTACCATCGAATCGCTTCATGTCGGACGGAGGAATCTATCGCTGCGGCCATATAAAACAATCGAAGATTCATATCAGCAGTAGAGTTGGGTCATATAGTTCTTATATTGTCCTATATTAGGTCTTATACCCAATTTGTAAGTACTTAGTTGTATTTAACGTGGAAAAATAAATCACCGTAATTGTGGCGTAGGTAAAAAAAAAAATGATTTACCTATTCAACCATGATTACTTTAACGGCTAAATTTGTATACTGTTATGGTCACTTTTTTCCAAGACGATTTACACACATTCCGTTACCAAAATGGCATTCACAAATTCTCTAGCAAATACCTTTCTCCTGCTACTTAATCAAGCGAAACGCTATCTCTATCTTTTTATGTAGTTACTCCTTCGTGACAATCGAATCACATCGATGCTTGTACACAATTGTGTTGCACCAAATCGACTTCCCTATGTATACATCTAATCCACTCGACATTGATAAGCCGAAGGAATGTTGCTGGAAATTAGTTTAAAAAATTTCGAACAAGCCGAAACTAAAATAAAATTAAGTAGCGCTAAGAAATTAACCCGCAGGTCCTTTCGCTATGCGATAAAAACGATCTCATAAACAAAGCCAATTTGGAAGCGAAGCCCAGCCAGCCAGCACACAGAAGCAGCTACTTTAAATGAACAATTTTATTTTTATCCCGCAAACAAATCTTGCGAACGAATGTTTTACAATTGGCCATCGAGAGTCGCATACAGCCGGTGCTCCAGCTCCAGCAGCGTCCAGCCTCGGCGTATTTAAGCAACATTATTGCCAAATCGTGACCATAGTTCCATGAAACTGATATGAAGCAGCCGCCGCCGTCGTCGTCGTACGCCTGCCACGCCTCCATCGCCTAAGCGGCCCCAAACGCTTGATGTGGCGCTGTAGGAAAACTGAAACAAACAACAACAAAAAAAAATCCAGAATTTCATATTTTGCGGGCAAATGTGCCGTCCAATGTTTGCACATACAAATTAAATTAAGTGCAAAATGCTGGAGCGCCAACGTCATAACGGTGCTCGGACAGATGCATAACGCTTCTGGGCATCGCATATGCTTAACTGGAAATCGATAAATTGATCGTAAATTGCAGGCTTAGATGCTGCACTTGTAGATTTCTACACTCAAAAAAAAAAAATTGCTAAGAAAACTTAGGTTTAGGTATTCTTAATCATATTTTTCGCTAAGAGTTCACAAATTGTTTAAGCATGCAAGCTGACGGGCAGCGTGGACGCAGCTTTTGCATCAAGTGTCAGCTACACTCTGACGATATGTCAACTGAAAAGACAGTTTTTGTAGCAAAACGAGCTTTTTTATGAGCTTTTGACTTTTGTTTTTTTTCTGTCAGATTTGGGCTTTCTTAAGCCACATTTTTTTTATCAGTGTGCCGTCTAAGCCAACGATTTGTGTTGATTTCAATTTCCTCCTTTTCGTTTTTTTTTTTTGTAACCCTTCAGTGGAAGCTTTGCTTGAACTTTTTTACCAATCACAAAGATCGCTGTTTGCTCCCATATACAAATATGGCATGGAAGTGGCATAAACTAACCAAACGAAATTCGATTACTCCTGCAGTTGTTTGCAGTCACGCTTGTTCCCTGTCCTCGTCCTCATCCTCATCGTTGTCGACCTGTAGCCTGCTCCCGTTGTTAATGTTGTCGCCGTCGCCGTCGTCGCGTCGCATCGTCACAGACGACGACATCACACATTTTGACCATTGCCAGTGGAGAATTTAGTGCAATCTCCTTGTCGTCTGCAAAACCAACATTCGTACATTCGCACATAGTATTTACATACATACATACCCGCAGTCCGTTCGCTACGACCCACCCCCAAAAGTGCACCATGTCTGATTTACGATGGCCTACGATTCTCTGGCCCATGATCATTGGGCTTTTGGCTGATGCCGGGTCAGTTCCATTATTTCTAGCCAATTCGCCATTGTTACAAATGCTAATTTTGATATTTTGTATTTAAATGCACAAGCTGTAGGCAAAAGGTAGCCAACCAGCCAGAAGCAAGCATAGAACTCGCTCGAAAAGGGTATATGCCTTTTTCAAGAGAAGCTTGTAACGCCAGGAAATTTTAGATGGGTTTATCCCATACGGAATGCAAACTTTGTGCTGTAAGTTTTAACTGAAAGCGACATGTTCCTTCTGAAGGTGTACCAAAATATACACAAAAATAAGTGAATCAATTAGAGCGCTGCTTTTGAGTGCGCCGACTATTAAATACTCTGTTTCCTTAAATTTATGTGTATTCATTCCTTTGCTTGCATACAAATATATTTATAAACTAGCATTATAATACAAATGACTTAGCTTGCAAATTCGTTGCGGGATTAACTTCCGTGTTTTTTTAACGATCTTTTTGGGATAGTTAGAAGTTAGGCCTAACTAAATCCCATGTGTTCTACAAATAAAAATATAAATTTTTATAGAGTCGGAAATGGTTTCTTCTGCAAACAGGCAGAAGGAAGAATTTTTGAAGCCCTTAAACTAAATATATTCTTGATCAGCATCAAATGTCGAGTTGAACATCTAGATTTTAGAGATTATAAAGCAGATGCTAAATTTTTTCCCACGCCCCGCAATAGAAAATGAAGGATAACACGTACATTTTATATGTATATGCTTAATATCTATAATCAGTAAAATTTTCAAAAAGATCGGATAATATATAGCGGACAGATTCAAATTTCATCTTCTTATTTAAGTATTATATATTGGGGTTACTGTGCGCTCAGTCAGACATCTTTTTGATAATGTTGTAAGCATTAATATAACAACATTAGAAATTTGTGTTAACATTAACAGTTTATATTAATATTAACATTTTATGTAAATACCAACATTTTATGTTACTAATAGCATTTTGTGATTTTTAAAAGATTTTAAAATAATCCTTTTTTGAGGAACGGATATATCGAAGTCGGTCAGAGTCGACGTTTTATTTGTAATTTTCACTAAAAAAAAGATTTAATCTTTAAGTTTTCTCCAAAAATGTCTAATGTTCTTATTGATAGTAGATATACATCAATTAGACGTCAAACAAGCTAAGTCGTTTCTTGAAATCTGTCGATAAATGGCCGACATATATATTCAACTGAGCAAGTCTGCCTTTGGGCAGGGATCCATACAAAAAAGGGGCAGATTCATTATAGCGAATTATAAAGGAATCTTTAATCTATCCGCAATACCGAGAAATTGTCCAAAGAATTCTATCATTCCCGCATCACCAAACAACTCTACACTTCGCTGGTTCGTCCTAACCTCGAATATTGCTCATGTCTCTGGTCTCCGCTGTATCTGACTTACCAGGATCAAATAAAATGTGTTCAGAAGCAGTTTCTCCTCTTTGCCTTCGTGGCCTAAACTGGGATTCAAGAAGGCACCTACCTCCAAATGAACAGAGATTACTTCTAATTGACCTGCCTTCTCTGAGATCGCGTAGAATCTGTCATGCATTTATTTTTATCCACAAGCTTTTGTCTGGGGAAATTGACCCCAATAAGTAAAAATTTAAAAATTCGTCTAGCTTGAAAGACTGTTACTCTAAAGCTTGTTTGAAGCCTAATTGATGTATAACTACGATCGAAGAAGAAACTTGGACACTATTAATTTTTTTCGTTAGTTTTTTTAATCAAAATTTTTGGAAAAAATTTAAAAAAATCAACATTACACTTCACTATATAATAAGTTGCTTAAAAGTAACAGTAACATGTACATAATTTTGTATTAGGGTTACTTTATTTAAAAACCAAAGTTCTTCAAATTCTTGCACAAAAAAAAAAAAATTTTGAGCTAAAGTTAAAAGTGGCTTTGCCTTATTTGTAGGCCTGTTCATTGGCATTTTGGTTTTTACATTTAAAAATCTTTGTAGAATAACGGTAAATATGGCGAAATTTTTAAAACCGCTGACATTAATGAATACTACAAATTTGGAAAATTCCTCAAAAATAATTTCTACTACAGAAAAATCTTAAAAATTGTTCTTTCTATTAAAAAAATCAGTTTAGACCCAAAGCCAGAAAAATAGTCAAAAATGTTTGCCTAGTATAATCCGTAATTGATCCTTATCGGATTGTTTTTGATTCGGATCGGACTTAAATATCGAGTGAGAGAGCGAAGAAGCTGAGCGAAAAAGCAAATTCCCCATTATTAACAACGTTTGGTGCTGAGTTGATCCCAAATGGCTTAACTTTTTTTTGTGAAGATATTCGTCTTAATTTTAACTTTAAAGTATGCATCCAACAATAGACCTCACCCCAATACAAAACCCCCAGGATTACTTTTCGAACATAGTGTGTTTCTTATTCGTGCAGGTCTTAATTGCCAAATGTATTTGCTTATTTTCTAGTTCATGCAGCAAATGTGGCATTGAATTTCATATTGCTCGCCCAGCTAGCTAGCCGCAAACTGCGCGTTTTCTGGTGCCTGCCCCTGTTACCCCGACCTCAACCCAATCGCATTCACAATCGTCGTCGTCGTCCTCGTCGTAGTCGTCGTCGCCGTCGTTCCTGGTCGATCGCTGTGTAATGGATGTTATGTTCTGGCGGCGATCGCATGACAGGCGCATGTTGCAGCCGCTGGCATCCGCACCATTATGGCAACTGGTCCCAAAGTCCCAACCCACCAAGCAATGCCCCAGCATTGCATTCCCCAAAAAGCGTGTAATCAATAAACAACAAGAGCCATCGCCATCGAAGAAGCTTGAGCTTGAGCCGGAGCTGGAGCTTGAGCTCTGCTCTGAGACAGGCATCTCGTGTAACCTATGGGAATGCTGCCAGTCGGCCGACGATTGCACTCGATTGTATCTGTACGTTTTTCTTTCGTTTTTTTTTTCGCTTTTTTTTCGCTGTGCAGCTGGATAATGATCCATTGTTTGCATCTTTAACTTGTTTTAAATGCGCGACCGATCGCATCCAATCCAACTTCAACTCCATCTTGTGGATGTCACGGTCATCAATGTGGAGGACCACATCCATATGTGGAGGAGGCATTTAATTAGATGCGAACCAATTTCGCTTAATCTTCTTTGAAATGAGTATTCAGGGAATACCACAAATGTGTTAAGATATGCAAGGGAGCCGTCATCACGACCAAAAAAAAAAAAAAAAACAAAAATGCGAAACAAAACCTTACCCAATAATTTCAAGAATTGACACAAACTAAATAAATCACTCAGCTAACCCAGCTTCCAGCCAGGACCCAGAACCAGCGAGAGGATCGTGCAATACTTGTTGGCTGTCAGGATGGGCAACGTTTTGCGGTAACTCACCCGATACCGAAGCGAGATGCGGGCCACAGCCTAAATGACCCATTGTCTTCTTTTTTTCTCATTTTGGTTTTGATTTCTTCCTAAACTATTGTTTTTTTGGTTGACTGACATTGCTGGGCCAGGAATAACAATCGATCGTTGATTCAGCTGGGGGCTACCTCTGATCCTGTCGCTACGACAAATACGTGGTATACGCGCATGAATATTTAAATCTGATGTTTTCCACTTAAAACAAAAGGGGGTTATTTTTTTGTTCCTGTTATTTATGACTTGGGTTTACTTCAAGAGAATCACTTTTTATGAGAGGTATTCAAATATATTTGAGCTTTGCACGTTTGCTGTGATTTACTGCAGTTTATATATCATCTTTATCGATAAGGGTGAGTTCTGATATGAATCTCCCCCTTAGTGGCAGTAAATCCCTGTGCCTATCTCTAATGGTGCCATTAAACGATTATCTTGCAATCGTTCAAATCGTTGCCAATATTAAACGTTTCACAGTTCCACTGATGAATATATGATAGGCGATAAGACCTTAAGTTGAAACCCACACTGAGTCATAGCCATACACACTAATGTGTACTGTCTTGGCGAAGGCCAATCTCATTTGTTAGATTTATGAGGGTTTTTTTGCAAACACAACAAAATCATCAGTTAGAGCGGTAGATATGGCTAAACGCAATTATAAATCAGTCATAAAGCTATCAATTGCATTTGATTGATTTATAAGATTTTGATCGTTATGGATCATACGATTTGTTTGATACCCTGAAACAAAGGGAAAATCAAGTGGTGTGAAGTAGGTAGAGGTCAATCCATGGTCAATACTTAACCATTAAGAAACGTTCAAATCATGCTCAGAGTCATATAGTTACGTGTATGGATGTCGAGTTACCAGGCAAAAGCCACGAATCCGGCTCGAAGGACCAATGTTTTGCAGGGGGGTAGATTCCCCAAAGCTCTGAAAATCCTCAGAAAATATTCCCACTGATTTTTTCCAATGAGATCACTGAGAATGTTCCCAGTGATTTTTTCCTACTGAGATCACTGAACATATTCTCTGAGCATTTTTAGAGCTTCGAGAATGTTGTCAGTATCTCAGCGACAACATAGCAAGGGTAGAAAAAGCTTCGTCACTGCAAAAATTGTTCGATTAGATTAATACTATTTAAAACATTTTATGACGGTTCATAAAGTTGCATTGGATCAGGTTAGTTTTATTGCTTTAAAAAATATATATGAGAGAGTTAAATCTGACTTTAAAATATATATGGGCTTTCAGTTTTTAATCAACTTTTTATTTGATTTTGGGATGACAAGAAATGATTTTTGATAATAATTCAAAGGTCGATTTGTTAAACTACGTCAGCATTTTGAATAACTGGCACAATATTGGCCATGATTCCAGGACTCCAGGTTATGATTTTTCAAGTTTTTCTTTTGGAGTTTAGTGTAAAAAAAATAATAAAAAAATGTTTTTCCTCATGATTGAGGTACGGGCCAGAATTACATCAATTCTACGTCGATTGCAACATGGCTGAGCAAAATCGGTTCAGTAGAGCTGGCCCAATCATGGCTACCAGGTCAAAAAACGTGGTTTCGAGAAAAACGCGGTTAAAGTTTTGAGCAACGTTGAAAATACTCACGTTAGCAAGAACATTGCTCCACTAAAATGGATATATCTGCTAAACTATTTCGAATATTTGAAAATGGTTTAAAGGGGATGAAAGGGGAATGTCCAAATTATAGGAATAAGGCAAAACAAAAAAATTTTCAAAGGTAGAAGACCCCCTTAACATTCTTATATCATCCCAAGTTGTTGAGCACCACTTGCTTAGCTAGGAAGTGCGGAAGATGAGTTTCTTCATACTCATATAGTGCTCGTGCCACGTATTTGAGATGAAGAGTTAAGCTGTTAATGTGCCCATCTTCTATTACCGCCTCAGCATTATCTTAAAAAAATATAGTTGCAATTGATCTGCCTCGTCGCTTATTTCACCTCCCCAAATTTGAGATCCATAGCTCTGCACCATTTTGCTGATATCGTTAAAAATGTTCCATTTAGCAGCAAGGAATAGTGTTTCCTTGTTTAGAAAATTGGACCACACTGAAAAAAGTAATTTTTTTAAACTCATTGTTGGCATCAAGACAACTCCAAGGTATTTGTACTCTGGTACTACCTTCACCTATTCTGCCTGAAATGTCCAATTCTCTACTGTAACCGTTGTAAATAGATCTGGATTCTGAAGAGCGGTGCATAGTAAATGTTTATGGCACTTTGTTCAGGTTTGAGAAGATTTTCGAAAAGACTTCTGAAGTCCTATGCAGCTATTCCGGTCCCTATTTTTGGGTTAATTCCTTTGATTTCTCTGGCTATCTTCCATCAGTCATTGCTAACTTTTATTGAAGTAATTCTAGCTACAAGAACCTTATCACATTCATTCGAGTTCACTTCTTACTTACAATATTTCGTACTCATGTTGTTCCCTTAAGGGGGTTTTCTACCTTTAAAAAAATTTGTTTTCTTTTTTGTTCGTTTTGCATTATTATTACAGCTTAGATTTTCCCCTTTCATCACCTTCAAACCAATTTAATGAATTCGAAATAGTTTAGCAGAAATAGCCATTTTAGTGGAGCAATGTTCTTGCTAACGTGAGTATTTTTTACGTTGCTCAAAACGTTTTTCACGAAACCACGTTTTTTCACCTGGTAGCCATGATTGCGGCAGTTATACTCAACCGATTTTGATCAGTCATGTTGCAATCGACGCATAGTTAATGTAATTCTGGCTCGTACCTCAATGAAGAGGAAAAATAATTTTTCACTATTTTTTTTACACTAAACTACAAAAAAAAAACTTAAAAAAAAATTTTTGTTTAATGTCCGCCAATTTTTATAAAAAATATTAAAAAATATGATTGAGGTACGGGTCAGAATTACATCAATTCCGATCCTAACCTCATTTACCGTTTTCAAATCCGATAACATGGAGTCCCGGAATCATGGCTACCACCTCATCACCTTTTTTTAAGACCATATTTGGCCAATAACTTTTCTAAAATTTTTATTTTTTATTTTTTTAATTAATTAATAATTAACACAACACAAAAAAAACAAATTTGAAAAAGCTCTTATGGTTTCAGAATTTAAAAAAAAAGCACTCAAAAATCCCTGTGCAAAGGTAGAACACCCCTTTATTTTTTGATTGCCATTTCAATTTTCATGTCTGTACTCGTTCTCATTTTAAATGGTCCAGAATAATTTCGCCTGCAGTTTAAGTTTCTTCTCTGAAGTTGTAGATCCCAAGATAGCGGCCTTCAGAACTATACAAAGTACGTACTTTAGGAATATAGAAAAAAAACAGTTTTTGGTTAAAATCCGCATATTTTAACTCGAAAATTCAACTAATCACCTGGCAAGACTCTATATCACTGCGGTTACGAAGATAATTCAGAATTCATTTGATCGTAAGTGACATGTCACGAACTGTGTCTGTTTTCGTATCATAGTTCCTTGCAGATTCTTCTCTTTTGAAGCTTTTCCGACTTTGGAGGTGCATTTTCTGACATTGTAAAATATTTTTTACTTAACGAATTTTATATAAATCAGCTCAAAATACTATTTGAACCTTAAATGTCATATTAAATAATACGTGGAACTAAACAACTTTCTTTTAAAAAGCCGATGTACCGAACAGTACAAGTACGTGTCAAATAATGTCAAAACAAACAGCTTTTTCACAAAATTATTTTTAAGTAAAGTTAAATTAGACGATTATTTCACCAACTGAAATTAAATAGTTATATTAATAAATTAATCAATCATCGATTGTAAGCCAGAAATTAATACATTTATTGTAGTTAATCAAAACATTTTCATTTGCATAATCAATTCTTCCGCTTCTAATTCGCATATGACTCAACCAGAAATAAAGGCAACTTAATTCACATGCCGCAAAGAAGCTTCTCCTCATCCTCATCTCTCTTTCTTACATAGCTGAATAGTGCCCATAGAGCAAACATAATTTAAATTTCCATGCTCAAGCGCCGCTGTCAATTGTGCGCAAGCGCAACAACTCAGTTGAGAACGGTGAATGGAAAACGAAAAGAAAAAAAATTTAAATACAAACAACTCGTCGTCGTCGTGGCAACCAGCAAACTGTGCAGATGCAGACGATCCTCATCGAGCGATGGCGCTAAATCAAACGACGTACACGAAATTGCCATAATGACGACACGCTGACGATGGGCCTGCTGAGCTTCTGCCGATTGGATCGGATCGTTCACCGGGTGGAAGCCAAATTATCCGCAGAAAAAAAAAAATGATTGGAAAATGGTTTAAGCATAAGCAAACAAAAAAAAACGCTAAACACTTGTTGAAATGCCAAGAGCTACTTTAAAAATGATGGCACATGTAGCCACTGAATGAAGGAAGGGGCAAATCGTGAGCCTCTCGACACAGAAGCCAGCCTAATCGCAGGCATCAAGCAAAAAAGCAAATTTGTGGCAGCTACTTGGGCGCTACTCCAGGCACACACATATGTAAAGATTGAAGCAACAAAATATGGCAAGCCCCACGTTGGGCGCCAAAATTAACTAATTAAAAACCTCTACTTTCTGGGAACGAAAATAAATGTTTGAATATTAAGTATTGTTTCAAAACATACGGATTTTATCAACTTTAAATGTCAATCAGGAAATAGCGATAACTTAGTCCGTGTTTACACGATGAAGTTTGCTTCTTGAAGCTTTCTTCGATTTCGTTTTGAAGTATCTTCAAAACTTCATGCGCATTTACATGAAGAAGTTTGCTTCATGAAGTTCGATTTCAATTCGCCTGAGAACACGAGTTATCGATAAGCAAATAGCCCACAAATCAACCCTGCATCAGTTCAATCGGAACAAAGCAAAGGAGAATTATCGAAAAGCTTCACGTCAGGTAGGTCATGAAGCTTTGCCAGCTTCGGCTGCCCCTCTTCACCTCTTCCCCACAAACAAAAACATCATGAAGACCTTCATGAATGAAACTTCATCGTGTAAATGCGGACATACACTAGGTAACAAAAGTTGTTGTACAGCACCCGGCAAAAGGCCTTTTTTTCATTTTAAAAAATTCATATAATCGTATTTTTCTTAGTTGTTATTTGAATCAAAGTACCCCCTGCTAATAGCTTCTTCATAGTAAAATTTCCCCTCACACTTCAAATTTAACCGATTTTTAAATCTGACTAATTCTCGTATCTTCGCGAAAACGACTCCCAAACGAGAAATGTTTCAAATTTTTGTAATTATTTCCCTGTGCTTGTGCCTGGTTCGTGCCCAAGAGCTTGTTATTGCCTCCCAGAAGGAAGACCTTCATCAACCCACACGTTTGTACACCATCGAAGGACTCATTTTGACACCCGAACCTCATCTCAGGGTGAGCCCGCTGTGGTATTTAGACATCATCCTATCAATCAATGATGGCGAGTTTCTCGGATTTGTGCGTCAGAATGGACGTTTTATCATCAGCGGTGTACCACCGGGCAGTCATATTCTGAGCGTTAGTCATCCGGATATTCACTTTCAGCCCGTTCGTGTGGAGATTAGCACCAAGGGCAAATTTAGAGCACGCTTGGTTTACCACATTCAGCCCGCTCTGGTGGTACAAATGCCCTATCCACTCCGACTCCGTCCCATGTGGCGTCTACCCTACTATCAAATTCGAGAGGAATGGCATCTTATTGACATAGTGATAAGTCCCATTGTACTTGTTATGGTGTTGCCTTTGGTGTTGATGATGTTGCTACCCAAACTGATTAACGATCCGGAGACGAAGCGTGAGATAGAGAATATACCGTTTCCAAAGATACCCACCGATTTGCCAGATCTAAGTGAGATGGTCACCACATATCTATCCGGCAAACTACCCTTGCCACCGCCGGCACCGGAAAAGGAGAAGAAAGCCATCAAGAAAAAATAAGGTGTACCCCAGTTGGGTTTTTTCCCATCCCCTCAAGAATTATACTGTTTGTTTCATAAAAATTGATTTATTTGATCACATATTTTCTTTTGAAATTTCATAACTCTTTTGCCTAGGCATATGGCAGCCCTGAGAAGGGCTTTGTATACTGATCCGGAAGCCAAAGTCTTTTAAGGATTGACGCTTTAATTTTTTTTGGTATCCTGCAATGATAAGATAATGAAAAAGGCAGATAAGTATGGTGTGTGAAAAAGATTAAAAATAATTTTTATATGACTAAGGGTTACTACATAAGCTATGAATTTGTAAATGTGAACTACAAACGAACTTATTTTCTAATTATTCTTTTTATACCCTGTTCCCTAAAAAATGGGTAAAAGGATATCTGTATATAACATACAGAAGAAAACATTTGCGACCCTACAAAGTATATATTTATATAACCTTGATCTTTTAAATCAGGTTGTGATTGAATCGTGAATCAATCTCATTCATTTACAGCCCTCATCAGAACGCTTCTAAAATCTCACCGTTTTATCGAATTATAAAATTTCATAAAATGGTTTAAATTGTATACGCCATTTCTTTCTTAAGGCCAGATGACATAAAAATGATTTTCGGTACAATACTTCATATGAATAGAAACACTTTAATAGAACTTTCAAAGCTAAATGCTTTTGAATAGCTTTTTTATTTATATTAAGTATTGTGCCGGAAATAAATGTCATATGCCATCTGAGAATTGGCTTTATGAGGAAAACTTTTTTAGGTTTAGATTTATTTAGAATGAGTGCATATTGGTAGTACCTAAATCTTACAAAAAATCCAAAAATGATGAGGATTATCTTGCGTCACATTGTAAGATTAAAACATTCGAAAGGGGAATTACCACTACCTTGATTCAATGTCTTTAGCTTTACGACAGGTACAAAATTCCGGACTGAACCTATTTCAGAATTTCAGGGTCATATCTCAAATATAGGATGGCATTTTTTTTTTAGAGTAGTTTTAGCGATTCATCGTCATGAACTATTGTACAAATAAGGGATTAAGGGCCTATTCTCAGATGACATAAAAATTATTTTCGGCACAATGCTTCATATGAATAGAAAAACTGAGATCAGGCCTTTACAAAAGATGTCATAATAAGCATTAAATTGGGTCGGCCCATCTGATCCCTCTGTTTATGTTTTAGTATTATTATTTCGAAAATGGGAATTTGCTTAAGTGAAGAATCAACATATATATAAATAAATAAAATAATAATAAAATAATGAACCGCGGTTCGCTTTACTTTAAAACCCATGTTATAAGCCGAACCAAAGGTTTAAAACCCCCTTAAACCACTAAACCAAACTAGTTTTAATTCTCAAGCTGTTTTCATGACTTTTTCGTGATTTTTCAGCAAGTCAACGCTCGGCATTATAAATGAAACTTTGAAAGCGCTTTAAAGGGATGTTCTGCCCTTCTCGTTCTGCCTACTGACCAGACATTTCTCCTTCTATGACTTATGACCTGTCCTAGCAGCACCTCTCCAACTCAGAAAAAAACGACTGCCAGCGTTCTAGAACGAACGGGATCTAATTTATAACGTTTTGTACTTATAAATTACTTAATTAAGTATTACCACGTTTATACACACAAAGTTTATCATGATAAATGCCCTTACAAGTATGCAAACTTTATTTGCTTCTATAATTATCTATTTGAACCCGTCGGTTATGGAAGCGTCATACTTAATTTGCACTGTGAATTTTTTCATTATTTCGGATCAGATATAGTTAAACAATATAAATTAGTGTTAAAGCAAATATAAAAGAAAAATGTTCCTTAAATAATCCTAATCATGTGCATAGCATACTTTAAAGGGCATTTATCTTGATAAATTTTGTGCGTATAAACGAGATATATGATTCGTTCTTGGGTGTACTTAAACTAAGTACGAATCAATCTAATAAGAACGAATCGGTATTGATTCAAGACTATTTCGTTCTAAGAATAAGGTTTAAAAAACCTAGGAATAGCCCATAATGTACGTAATGTATCCCGAAACGGTCTAAAATCAAGTATATCGGGATAGAAAAAGTCGAATTTGAACCAAGTATTTTGTACGTGTATCAAGTATTTTTGCACTTGGCGTTCTATTGACTCCGTTTGTACTTGATTTAAGTAAAAAGTTATAGGTTTTTTTTCCTGAGTGTTTTAAGTGATTTCTGTCTATTCTTGAATCAAAAACTAAAATATGCAAAGGTGAACCTGAGTTCCAGGGTTTACCCACCCACCCTTTCTTATATCTTCTTATATCTTTGCAATATTTACCTTGAAAAAGTTGGCCTAGCTGCTAGCTGAAGAGCGGTATGCAGGACGCAGCAGGCTTTTGTGTTTTAGGCAAAGAAAACATCCCCTTCTGCCTGCGTCTGAGTGTGTAGATCCAACGTATCTCCCTCTCTCTCTCTCTCTCTTTATCTACACCCAGTGTGTCATCTGTCAACGTCATCCATCATCATCATCATCTACTTCATCCTCAACAAACTGAATACCGAGCGACTTCGGTGGTGTCTTTTTGGTGGTCGTCATGCCGCCGCCATTTTTGTTATATATATTTTTTTTGTTGTATTGAAATGGCCCGCTTTCTGGCATTTTGACTTAAGAATCTCAGGGCGGCGCGCCCAACGAGAGGCAAACAAAAAGTGTGAAAATGCTTTTGTTCGAAACAACGAAAAAAAGGCAAACGAGAGCGCCGATCGCAGCTTAGGCGGTCTTCTCTTTTTTGACGCAAAACTGACGTAAAGCAGCCAGCGAATTGCTGGCGCTCAGATTCTCCGGCGACTCGGCACCTGTGGCGGCGGCGGCGGCGTTGACTGTACCCGCTGCGGCAGCAGCTGCAGCCAATTTGGCACGATTATGGGCAGCGCTATTACTGCCCAAGGAATCAAACATGGAGGATAAAGCGTTGAGGGAATCGCTGGGATATTTTTTGCTAGACTCGCTATTGTGACTGGAGGCGGAGGCGGGTGATTTGGGTGTGACAGAGCGTTGACTTTCGGCTGGACTACGTGGCGCGACGGCCGAAGATTTGGGTGAGCGGCGCTCCACATTATTGTTGTTGTTGTTGTTGTTGGAGGTGTCGTAGCTGCCATTGACTGTGGTGGTCTCCATTTTGGGTGAGCTCTGTGGAGTGGTGGGTGTTTCATCCTGCAGCTCAGACTTGATCTCCATTTTGAGCGGTAATTCCGTATGCTCTTGCTTAATACTCAACGTCTTGGACTCCTCATCGGTATGGCTAGGCTTCTCGGGAGTGGGCGGTGCCTCCACACGTGGTCTAGCCTCGGCACTGCATTCGCTACCGCTACGCTCACTGCTGGTATAACGATAATGCTGGAAATACGGATCATTGGCATCTATTAAGGGTTTATTATAATCCACCGTTTCGTCTATGCCCAAACGTTTCAGGATACTCGAGGCCACGGGTGAAGTATTTTTGGTAGAAGAATTGGAAGGACTGCTGGCTGGTAGATTGGCCTGTCGTTGAGCGGGTGTATCAAAGCTGGTGGTAAACATTTGCTCAATGGCACTGAGCACCGAGGAAGCTCCGGCTTTATTTTGATTACCATTCTTTTGCTCATTTAGATCCGGAGATTTGGCTGCATTTTGTTTGGCCAAAAGCTGGGCAGCCTTGGCCACTTCTTCGGGAGATTTTACCCCTGTAATATACTGTCTCATGCGTTCGGCAAAGAGAGCAGCCTCAGACTTATCGGTAGGATGCTTGATTAAAGAGGATTTCTCATTATCCTCCTGATGGGAGGCATTACCACCGCCGCCCTTCATTTCTAGAAGCTTGCGTACCGGCAAGGATTTCTCACGTTTCTTGGGTGCCGGACGTTTGCGTGCTCCCGCCGATTGTAGCAAAGGCTCGGCATAGTGATTATTCTTGGCCATATGATTACTCAAATCACCCAACGAACTGAAGGCCTTGTCACATACCTTACAGGTGAGCACGGCGCTTAGGGTGCGACTCTCCTCCGAGCTGAGACTACCCTGATGATCCTTGTGATCGGAATTGGAATTATTATTGTTGGATTTAATGGAAATGTTTTGCTCCTGGGAGAGTATGTTGGTATAATGCTGGGTCTCCTGCATATGTTTGGTCATCTCGCCCAGCGAACGGAAACTTTCACCACAACGCATACACTTCAATATCTGCATGGCCTGCTCCACACCCTTGCCTAGCCATACATTCTGACCACGTACCAGTTTTCTGGGCAAAGGAGTAGGCGGATCGCCGCGATACTGAAACGCATTCTTGACATTCGCCGAGGGTGAGTGATTGGAGTTGGCATTGTTTTGTTTGCGTAAATTGTGACTGGTTGATGAAGGTGGTGCCGGTGGTGGTGGATTGGGATTTTGATGTGGATTATTGCTGGGTAAATTGCCAAAGGGTGGTACATTAACACCGCAATGTTTGCTATCCTTCATGTGAGTGGTCAGAGCCTCTAGAGTGGGAAAACTTTGCTTGCACCACACACAACGAAAAACGGAGCTGGCAACACCTTTATTTTGCCAGTGGGACTGCCAGATATTGTGACGTGCCTTGGTTACACCCGCTGTAGCTCCACCACCGCCCGCACCACCACCACCGCCCCGACCCTCGCCTTCATTCTGCTGCTGCTGGGCAGGACTTTTGGGTGGTGGTGTGGCCTTCATGTTATGCGATTTCTCTTTATTACCTCCACCACCTTTGACTATATCCGACATTTTTTCCAGTGGATCCACCACCAAATCATTTTTACCATTCCAATCGGGAAATTGTCCCGCTCGAAAGATATTGGCCGCTGCCACCGCCGCCAAATAAGGATTAACACCTGGCATTAGGCTGCTGGTGGTGGCATTTGCATTTGCCGGCGGACTCTCAGACTTGAACATCTTCTTCACTTGTATTTGCCCCAATGGCGTCTCGGGTTCATGACTACGCTTTCGTGTGCCCACAGAGAGATCAAGTGGATTATTGCCGGCATCATCAAAATCTTCCTCCTCACCCTCCGAGGCTGGCGGTTCGGCCGATTCGGCACGGGCATAGAGATTGGTACGAAAGTCCAAAGCCTCGGAATTATTACTGGAAGATGCTGTGGGTGAAGCCTGTGGCGGTAGCTTAAATGGTGCTGAAGCCTCATTGGGCAATGGCAGAGGTAAACGTGGACCACCCGCTGCCGCAGCGGCGGCTAAGGGAAAGCCATATTGTTGTGCCGCAGCGGCTACCATATGCAGGTAGGCCTCCATGGAGGGAGGCTGGGCGGGCAGCGATTGCGGCACCGCCGGGAATGTAGAATGATGCATTGAGCTGGGCATGGCAGGTAGAACTCCCGTGGAGGAGGAGTGATGTGCATCTCCACGCTGACCAACTGAATTACCACCGCCGCCGCCGCCTCCACCATTGTCCGAGGAATTGGAATCGTGGGAGGGGCAACGCTCACTGGAATTGGCCGATTCCGTGGAACGTGGACGTGCTGTGGGCAGAGCGCTGCAAAAATAAAAAAAGAAGAGAAGAAAAGCTGGATGAGTATAAAGTAATTCATAATTTAGGACAGTGGTGCCCACAGTTAGCTTATGGCGGTGCATTTAAAGAAAATTATTTCTCAAAAGTTCTTAAACTCTCAAAATTCCTAAAACAAAATTTTATACTGCTATTAAAAGCCTATTCTCAGATACAAATAAAAATTAATGAACCAAAATGATTTATTTTGCATGTTCAGTGTGACCAAATATCACCAAAAAGACAACCAAATTAATACGGTCACATTCAGCCATGTTCCCAATTCCACTTCCACAAAAGTTTTGTGATGTGGAGACCAAAACTGTTACAAAAATCGGTTTGAAATTGTTTTTATTACAATATCGGTTTTATTGCTTTCATTTATTAATTACTTTGGTTCAAAACTGTTTTTGCAGACATTTAACAGTTATGATTAATTTCTATTTTGTCCTATGCCATTAAAACTTGCTTTTTAGGCGATCACTTGAATAGACTCAAAGGCTGTAATTTAATTTTCTAATAAGCTAAAATAATATGATTGCAACTTTCAATTATTTAAATATACAGGCCTGTTCCCGTTTCCGACCTCGATTAAATTATGGTAAATGTTTCCGTTTTCATAAACCGATGGTCTTATTCGGCGAATAACTTTAAATTTCCATTTATCTTCATCCAACTGTCTTGATGGCACAATATATAAACAAAATTGTCTAATCGTTTCTTGAAAATAAGACCCTCATTCACAAATTGCGATTGAGAGATAAATAAAATTTAAGAGATAATATTAACAGCGCTCACAGACGATCGAACGCATTTTCGCTCTGTTTTTCTTGAAAGTCGCATGACATGGAAGACAAAATGGTACCAAGCGTGCGTTTAACTATTCAATGACCGACGGAATTAATCGACTAATTTCAAATAAAGATTACATTATTAGTTGAGTTTTAAATATCACAAACATACAAATTAATACAAAGAATATTCTTTCTTATAGTTGTTTTAATATAACTTTAATACTAAGAATATTCTCTTAATAATATATTCATTTTGAGTCTATTTCATTGATTAATAAAAATTATCATCTTTTTAAGGATTACACATAAAACAAAATATAAAAAATATAGTTTTTCAATATTCATTTGTAGTTTGATTTTAAAATGTAATTCTCTATCGAAAATCCTTCAGTCTATATCATTTATAGGGATTGGTTTGAAACAAGGAACGATTTGATCATTCGAAAAAAAAAACGCATACAGCTTCATTCACATTTCGTATTTGGGTGTACTTAAATTTACCCAAAATGTTTTTGAAATGAGTATATCTTTTAACTAAATTAAAAAACTTTTCATATAACATATAAATTTTTCAGCTTTGTTATTATTTGTTTTAAAAACAACTTGGGATTGAATTAAGGTTTTTTAAGCTTATCTTGAACACATTTTGTTCTTACTATGAGTAAGCAATATAATGAATTGGGATTGCATTTAGTATGGACTTAATGAAGAACATTTTGTCCTATATGTAAGTATGCAGTTTCTTGGTTCAGGATTGAAACGGGATTGGTGTAGGTATTTTATGAACCTTAATCAAGAACATTTTAGTCATGGTTTAGAAACGGATCGGCTTAACTTAAGAACGAATTGGGATTGATCTAAGTATTTTGAGGTCTTAAGTCAGGCACATTTTGTTCTCTTTTTAAGTACGTAAATTCTAGCATAAGAACGAATAGGGATTGGTTCAAGACCATTTCGTTTCAAGAATAAGGTTTGAAAATCCTTGGTATAGCCCAAAATGTACTTAATGTATCCCGAAACGGTATAATATCAAATATTTCGGGAATGAAGAATCGTATTTGAACCAAGTATTTTGTACTTGTATCAAAAATTTTCCTACTTGGCGTGCTATTGATACCGTTTGTACTTGATTAAAGAACAAAGTTCTATTTTTTTTTATTTTTGGATACCATTATCTTTACTATAAAAAATGGCTGTCTTTTTCTAAACCAAACTTTCCTAAAAAGATGGAAGATCATTAAAATAGATTCTAGATTCCTAAAAATTGGAGAGGTTCCGTTCTGGAACTTTTTGCAGCCTTGGGAAAATCACACTTGAAAATCACTTAATAAATTTAAACCACTTTGGTAATCTCAGAATAAAGCCAATGTTCGGCGCGTCCGTATCTATAGTGTGCATAGAAAACTGCAATGCGACAGCGAAGTCAGCACACCGATAGTACAAGCTCATTGCGTAGCTGTCAACTTAACTGTGATTATATTTTTGACTACCTCTGAACTAAGCATATGATTAAATAATTCGCATTTTGCTCACATCCTAACCCATTGCCAATTTCCAATCTTGTCACACAATAGTTTCAAAATTGACGATGCCATAAAAATATTACTTTAGATTTAAAAAAAAATTAATATTTCTCAAAAATATATCATACGAATTATTCTAAATGTTGATGGTGTCTCTGTCCTCGGCGTCGCCGCACACCTGTCGTTATAAATTGTGCTCCGCGCCAATATAAAGGCCATATATCAAACACCCACCCCAAAAAAATAAAGCACATGGTGACTAAATGCAACAGTTTTCACATATAAAACAAAAATATTGATTTATATAAAAAAGAAAGAAAAGAAAAGCCGAAAGTTATCAAAATATTTGGTCATAAAACGACTGTAATCAAAAAAAGAGGAAAATGAATAAAGGAATCTAACTAAATTGGTCATTTAATTTGGGTGTTTGATTATCAAGAAATTATGATTAAACAAGTTTGAGTTACATTTTGCTACGCTTATAAATTGATTGAGCAAAAACGTGTTTTGTGGAGAGAAAACTAGTTTAAAGAATTTAAGAGCAAAGTGAAGAAGTTTGTAACTGGGGAGTCTCCCGTTGGTTCTTGGCTAATAAAGTGCGACAAATTATCTGGAATTTTTGTACAATTTTCCAGATTTTTTTTTTGAAAGGTGATGACGTAAAGTATAAATAAATCATGCAAATACCAAATGCTTAAAAGTTGTTACGCTCTGCTAGCCACTAGGTGGGTGTGTATGGGTGTGTGTGTGTGTTTATGTGATGATGCCTATTACTGAAAGATTTATGTACGCAATTTGCCTTTTTGGTTGGATTAGTCATGTGGTTTTTTTTTCTTTTTGCTAATCTTGGATTTTCCTCTATATTATACTAACTGCAACTATGACTGCAACTTGTCAATCTGTGACTCTCTCATCAGACAAACAACTGGGTAATTGCTCGTAAGTCTACGAGAAAGCTACTGGGGTGTATAAATCATTTCTGATTTAAGCTTAATCGAATAACAAGATTTTGTATTATGATTGCATGAAAATGTAGTCAGGGAGAAGAAAACTTGTTGCTATGATAATAAATTTTACAAAAATATTATAAAACTAAATTTGTCACAACGAAGCTTATATACCCTTTTTTTTTTGGTTAAATGAGCAACTGAAAGAAATTGACGCGTGCGACATGTCCCGTGCGAAAGAGCTTTAAATTGAGATTTAAAAAAGGTAAAAGGTTTTTTTTGGGTTAAATCAAATCATTTTTAAGTGACAACAATTTGCGCATCATTCTGAAAATTAACACATTAAAATATTGCCTCAGGATTCCCTGAAATCGGCTTTTGAATTGTTGTTGTTATGTTTTTGTCCCGTGCGAATGCTTTGTTTTTATTTGCAATTCCAAATTGCTCAAAATCCACCTTAGCAGCAATTATAGGGCTAATTAATAGCTATAGGTTAAGCCTTCTGGCAAAACAAAAATCCGTTTAATATTGTTTTTTTTCCCTTAAAAAGTTTTTTACGGTCCCGTTCGACATAATGGAAATGCCCATAAAATGATTCACAAATGGAAATCAAAAGATATTCAGGCCTGTTCCCGTTTTCCATTCATGCGATTAAATCATGCGGATTCGAAAATGGTAAAAGTACAACTTTAAATTTCTATTTTTTTTCATTTGACTGTCTTGAGATATAAATAATTTTATAAAAATAACTAAACGTTTCATGGAAATAATAAGCTTTTCCAATTCCAATATGGGAAATTTTAATGAAAATTGATTGGTCTGACAATTAACTTGATTTTGTCTGGATTCAAAAATTAAACACCTGCTTGCGTTATCAACACCTGAAATGGGGTTCGGTTCGCGGAATCCCCTGAGTTCCAGGTTTTGGTTTGAACCTCACTTATTCGGTCGCAAATTCTCTTCTCTTTTTTGACTAGATTTTAAGAATAATTTAAAACCAGAGGTCGCAAAAAAATTCTAAGATCAAGTCCCTGTTTTTTTAAATAAACCTATTTCGAGCTCTTTAAAGACAAGAATTCTGGAATTGGCAAATCCATTCGTACTTGGTTTGGGAAAATGTGGAATCGACCTATTTCTGACATCAGTTGGGATAACTCGGATTTTTATCTGTTTAAACAATGGCTGTGTTCAGCAGAAGAACTTGCTCCCTGATCAGTGATATATTTCTAGGTAATTTACGTAGCCTAATTACTTTGCCTCTTGTCTTTAATGTCAATTAAACAAGAAAAGTATGGTAAATAATAAGAGTAGTTTTATAAAGCTAATCACTGATCAAGTGTCTGCTGAACGCGCCCATTGTTTCTTTCTGAAATCTGTTCATCTCTTTTAACTTGTTAGATTAGAAAGAACTTAAGTGTATATCTGGAACCTGTTTTCAGACCATTTCAAAGTTTAAAAAATATTGGTCGATATATGTATGTTCTCTTGGACAATTTAAGAAAAAATATTGAACATTATTGATAGATTTTTTTATTTAATAAAAATTTTATTCTTTTAAAATATTTCTTAATATTATGAACGGATCCGTTTATATTTTAATAAGTGTTAATACGGTTCGAGTTCAGGTTTCAGGGATCATAAACGTAAAAGGTTCGGTTCATGGTCATCGAAAAACCCGAACCAAACCGGTTTGCAGGGGTTTCGGTTCCAGACCGGTTTGCAGCTTTGGATAATACCAAATATTATATCAGATAAATGGACTAAAAATAATTAATTCCGATCCCATAAGCTATATTTATTCTAGATCAAATCATTAGTCTGTCTGATCCTACGCAAACTAGTCACTCAGCTTAGAAGCTATCGAGCTGTAATTTTAAACTGCACTCTGCTAATATGTCGGAACTGCCCGAATCGAATGACTATATCTTATAGCTGACATAGAACCGATCGGTCGGAAAATGGGTCCCAGTAGATTAGCTTTCATTGGATACCGTTTTGCAGGTTAGGTTTAGTCAGACTATCATCTCTAGTTTATACATTTCAACAAATTCAAAATTCAAGGGTATTCAAAAAATGTTTGAAATATTTTGTATGCGGGTTTAATCGCACTTATGTCATCTAGCTTGGCTAATTAACTGGTGTAAGTGTTTAGTAATTCAACTATTTTTTTTAAACTGCCAATTGCGCGCCAACGTTCCATCACAAATGTGTCATTTAAGGAAACCATCAATTTTCTACATTTGTGGATTTGTATTGTACTCGTGTGCGTACTCGTTACCATCCATCAACAAAGGTTTGTTCTTTGATATGATAGAGAGTTTTTGAACAAGTTAATTCCGTTGAGCGATCGTTTATTAATTCAATTCTTTCGTCAATTCTTTTGTATGTAACCAACAAAAATTTCAGCAAAACTTAGCGCCACATGGCCTTACACATTCGCCCACACACACACACACACACACACAAAGCCAATCATTCAATTTGAAATATTTTCTTTTGCGGACTATAAATGCTAACAAAAATCCATAAATGATTGTAAACTCAAGCAAAAGAGGAAATCAAAAACTGAAATTTTGTGAAAATAAAATGTTTATTAATTTATGCAAAATATGTGGAATTGCTTTTGTGTCATCGGTTTTATTGCCCGATCTGTTGCTCTGCTTCTACTTAATTGGCGTTTTTGGTTAGCGCTCCGCACATTTCTAAGATGTGGCTCTGGCGGTTGTTGATGATTATGATGAGCTCTCTGCTCATAACTCACAGCGCTCAAATCTCGAATTAAACGCCATTGTTCCATAGAGATTTTTTACGAGCAAAAGCCTTTGTTGGGGTCGTTGTCAAGTGGAGGGGGAGGAGGCGGTAGTTGCTGCGCCACAGTTTCGTTTTTGATTTTTTTTTTATGTTTGGTTTGATTTGGTTTATGGCGCTTTGAGATTTGAATAACAAATCGAAATGTTGACATATGTTTGCTATTGTGGCTATTGTTGTTGCAAAAAGAAAAAAAACATCAAAATATCAAACACATATTTCGAGCAATAAAGATTTCTAGCGCTTGTGATGGCTTATCAGTAATCATTTAGGGGGGAAGCTTGTGAAAGTCTTTGAAAGGTACAGATAGAAAGCTTTTGGAGATGATCTATGAGATGAGATGATCTACCTATTGAATCATATGATATTGCATTTTAAGAATCACACCATTAAAGACTTGGGCAGGTGTTGGTCAAGGGTTGCTCAAGACCTAGAAACTGACTTATAATCACACTTATAATCTGTTTTAGCTCCTTCTCCTTTCAGTGGTTGTTTTTGTTTGACAAATAATTTTACACGCACTTTCTAACTATCACAAAGCATGCTACTGATTTTCGACAGAACTGTAGCCAAACAATTGATTTCTAGAACCGGATATGGGGTACATATGTACCCCAAAAACTTTTAAAGCAATTTATATAAGAATATTCAAACATTATACGAGTCAGAATTTTGATTTTTTTCTATAAATATATAACTTACAGCGGTTAAAATACTGAAATGTTTCCTATACGTCATTGGGGTACAATTGTACCCCTGTACAAGCAGTTAGTCTGCAACTTCTGCTATCAGCAAATAGACTTTTTTGAGAAAAGAGAACGTACTCAAATCGAACAGCATACGAATTGTACGCGTTTTTCGGTCTTTACTTCATGCAGGAGCGAAAAAATCAATTACTGTATCCACTCAAGTGTTCTTCAAATCGCTTCCAACCCAAAAACGACCGAAATCGTATGGAAGTTGGGTCAGAAGCGATTTGTAGAACACTTGGGATACATTCATATTTATTATATATCATGAAAAAATATACTAGGTTAAGAATGTACCCCAACGATGTTCCACTTTTGTTTTAAAAATGGACGGTTATAAATCCATTAATCAATTGTCAGTGCACGAACTACAGGGACATTTCAGTTCAAATGTACGCTTACATATGAAATGGTACTTAAATTGTGGTCATACATTCTAGAAAAATTGTACCTTTATTCGAAACAGCTACGTCGCATTCTTATGGGTAAGAAATCTCTAATTGGTACAGATTTCCTTACTATTTTATAAATAGGCCAACTAGTTTAGTACAACTTTTAGCGCCATAATTCTACATATTCGCTTGATTTTTGGTTTGTAATATCGATTCGTATTTTTCTTATCTTTAAATGTCAAACAAATTTATAAAAAGATTTTTTATAGTCATTGTTGGCAAATTCTGGCGACCTCTTATGTTGGGAATTTTTGCAAATACAATAAATATTCTAAGCTAATGACCTACGCTTTTAAGCCCGACGTTGTCCCCCATACCGCCTAATGGACGAAAAAACTCGGCAATTCACACAGATACGAACCGAACGCATGCCGAGCCCTTCGCAAAACCAATCAGTCGTTGGCTAGCGTTCAATGAAGTAGATCAGAGCCGCTTTGCGTCGCATGCTCTTCTTGACAAACGCTTTTTTAAACTCTTTTGTTTTAAATAAGGTTTAGTTTGCGCAAATTCGTATTGTAAATCATAATTATTTTTATATGAACAATACCGAATAATAGTTAACATTTAGATACTATAGACTTAAAAAATATAAGCCATACTTTACTTTACAAGATTAACTATTTATTGTTTATTATAAATGTGCTAGAACATTTACCCTAAAATTTGTGCATTTTAAGATTTCATTACATTTAAACTTAAATTTTACAAATATATTCAAGCGGGGGCAAAAAGATAACATAAGGGTGTAGCAACAATAAGATGAATTTTATTACGCATTATGAGGAATTCTTTTCAATGACCTAGTGTATTAGTGTATTTTTTGATGAACTGTTCTTTTTCGAAGTTTTGTTAATTTTTGAACTTAAGTTCATTTCTGAATTATGGTTCTTTATTTTAACTATAGTTAATTTTATAAACTATAAACTGAACAGATGAATGTTCAGGCGTGGCTATAACTACTCGTCTCGGAAATTTAAAGGAATGCTTTTTATTTAATTCAATTTGAACTGTAGATACAAATTATAAAAATTAAAAACCATTTAAAAAATGAACTATAGTTCACAAAAACAAAAACTATTGGTCAATATTTGAATAGTTCAAAAAATAACCTATAGTTTAAACCCAGAGACCTAGTTTATTAGTTAATTTTAATGAATAATTCATTAGGACTAGTTCAACTCTAGTTCAGAACTGGTTCTCAACCAAGAAATTGTTATAAATTATTTTTATTATATAACCAACCTATGACCTGTGTTCAGCTAAGATAAAAATATAGTTTGGCACAATAATTCATATGAATAGAAATACTTTTTAGCAGTATTGCAAGATGAATGTCTTTGAAAAGCATACTTACTTTAAAGACAATACTTCATTTAAATTAAGTATGTAACTTATCTAAGTACAGGTCTCTGCACATCAATGAGTTATGTCTCGGAACTACATTGGAACTAGAATGTTTCAAATTTGTAATATTGAAAAATGAGGAAAGGGATTTTTAATAAGAAGATTAGTATATTCTTTTTTGCATCAATCAAACAACGCTAATAGACCTCATATGTTTCAACATAATATTGAAAAATATTTTCTTTGAGAATTTTAGAACTTTTAGGGCCAATTTCTCAACCGTCACATACGGGGGTTGTCCCGAAAATCTTCAGTGATTTTCGTATAAACGATTGGACTTCAAACTAAAAGTGTCAAACTTTATACAGAAGGGCACACAAGTATGCCCGGTTACTAGATCAAATGACGAAAGTTAAGTGATTTGAAACCGACTGCTCGCAGTCGAATAGATTTAATTCTTACGGGTTTCACTCCTTTTAATCTAGTAAGCGTACCGATTTTTGTCATTCTACATATAAATTCGTTCAAGTTTAGTTCGAAATGCAGCACTACACCTGGATAAACTTACAAATAACAGAGTAAATTTTATGTTTATTTGACATAAATCACCTGCCTAGAAAAATATAAATCGGCCCTAAGTTACACTAATCTGTTTTTATTTTCTTTAGAAAATAGAATCGAATTGGCACTGCTCTTTTTCACAACCTTTGGAACTACCATAAATTCAGTATAATATTTTAGGTGATTTTTGGCGCTAAAATGGCACAGAAATGTTTTACCTTCGCATACTTCTATATAAATATCATGGACATATTCTCGAGTCCTAGCCACCAATAATATGTAAATTAACTTAAAAATTTCCAATTGGTTTTGACACTTTTTGGGCATAAATGTAACATTTTAGTTGACCTAAAGTAGAACTAACGCAAATTAAACTAATTTGTAATATAAATCTGGCAGTTACAGACCCAAAAGGCCAAGCCGAGCTTCTCTCAATCTCTTGGGCACGTGTGTCTTTTTAATTTTCGCTCAAGAGAAATTAAACTAATTTACACTAAATATTGCTTATTGTAAATATTATTATATTTCTCGGGTTATTCTTTCAAGCTTCTGGTATTAGTCCACATACCCAAATTGTTTTCAATTTGATGATCTAGATAGTCTTTATTTTAAACACATCACGAGTTAATTTTTTTTTTTAAATTTTTTTGTAAATTGATAATCAAGTTGAAGTCTCAATACCCTCAGGTATTTCACAGTTAATTTTTTCTCTCACACATATATTGAACATGACTCTCCGTAAAAAGCATTGGCTTAGACAAAGTGTCTGCTCTCACCCACCAAATGCACTAATACATAAGCAAGTCTTTAAAGGTGTGAAAATGAATAACTGAACAATAACAATTGAAGTTATTTTATTTATTGTCTATTTAAATGCAATTTGAACTATTCGGAACTTATTTAAGGTTTTTGTTTGTTTCTAAATTCCACCAATATTTTTTTTTACTTACCCGGCATTTAGCGCCTGTCTGTAGATCTCCAACATGAGAGCCTCGTGCAACATTTTTAAATTTTGTTGAATTTTGACGATTTTGAAGACAACAAGTGGAAACAAGTGTGTGTGTGTTTTTGTTTTTTTTTTTTTTTTGCCAAGATTAACTTAATTGTAATTTGACACAATTTATGTAAATTTAAATTTGTTTTATATTTTATTTGTTTATTTTGCACTTGGTACTTTTCGTATAACTTTTTTTTTTTTTTAAATTTCAGAGAAAATTTTGTTGTATTTTTTTTATGTATGTATTTCTATTTTGTAATTTGTAATAATTGCATTGAATTCGTATACTTCGTTAAGATTTTGTGGATTTTTTTGGGTGTCACATATTTTGTTTAAGTTTTAGTTTTGGTGAGCAAAAATATTGTTAAATATATATATATATTTAATATGTATGTATATAATTTAGTTTTTTTGTTTAATAAATATATATATGTAGATTTTAGGGGGGGTATATAATTATTTTGTGGTTGTTTTTTTTTACGTATACGTTATGTGTGTTGAACCATTTGTTGTTGTTGCTGTTTCTGTTGTTGTTGTTGTTGTAGTCAGTCTTAATCAAACATTTGACGCGCACTTCATTTTGTTGACTAGAAGATATGGGGGGGGAGGGGCTCGTGGTGGTGGTCTGTTTGTTAATTAAAAAATAATTTTTAATTTAATAATTAATTATTATCACACTTTTTTTAATGGCGTTCAAGTTTTAGTTTAATTTGTAATTGTTGATGTTGTTGTTGTTGTAACGACTACGACGCGTGTTCGTGCGTATGCGTGTTTTGTTGTTTCATCCGGATTCCGTCGTTACTCGTTTGAGAGTCGAACAGCGAATGAATACTGTCGGCCGACTCGTGTCGTCACTGGCTCTGCCTCTGCCCCGGCTACTACTGCGCTGCGCTGCTGTCAAACTGATTCAGTCAAGAATCAGAATCCGAATCCGAATCAGACAAACAACAACAAGACAGAACAGCGCGTCAGCGTTCGTTTCGTTTCTTCTGCCCAACGTCTGCTCGGCTGGCTGATTGATACCAAAAAAATGAAGTTCAAAGCGCGGCGGCAGCGAAGCGCACGTTTCGTTTCGTTTTGTTTGAAGGGAAGCTGCTGCCGCGCGTCGGTGGAGTTGACGATTGGCGACGGGAATTTCTGATTCGCAGTGCGCAAGTACGTCGACAGCGCTGCGTGTTGATTACTTTTTTTTTTTGTTTCCAACTCCCCCAACCGACGGACTCTGCCTGTCACAAAAAAAGGCTGTGATTAAATGGTGGTGGTGTGTGTGTGTGGGTGCGCGTTTGTCTCGCTCGCGCACGGTAGCTGCGCTGCTTGCTTCGTGTGTTGTCTGTGCTAATTAATTACGTTTCACGCACTTTCTGTTACGTTTCGTTCTTTTCTTTTTTTTTTTTTGGCGCGCCGCAGAGCTTTTCAAAGCATGATCGTACGCTGTAACGGTCTGTTGTTGACTGAAGTACAAATACAAAGCCAGCGAGCTGGGCTGTTTGGCCAGAGAGAGAAGGAGAGAGAGAGAGCGCGTGTGGGAGAGAGCATGCGTTGTTTCCCCTGCTTTTGACCATAAATCTTGTTTATGTTTGAACATAATGGAATTGAAACAGGGGAAGTTGGGCTTGCTCTCGCTCACTCACTCTCTCCCTCTCTCACGTGTGGCTCTCTGGCTTGTTGCCTGTTGGTAGTAGTGTTTCGTCAGCGCCGTGTACCCGCTGCTGATTCCATCACTCCAACGCAATTAAGATTTATGACAGTTCAAAACAAATTTTCTCGCTCTCGCATAAGCCGACTCGCTCACTCTTTTATGGTGGAGTAAAGTGTGTGTGCGTGTGTGTGTGGGTGCTGCTGCAGCTGTCGCGCTTTAGACATTTTGTCTCTCTGTCTGACTTTGTTGTTGTTTTTGGTGTTTTTTTTTTGTTGTACCATGTAAAACAGCTAAATAAATAGCCGAAGCAGCAGCTCGTCAATTTGAAGCTCGCTGCTCTCGTTGCCTCCTTTTTGTCCTGCTGATTGTCACCCTCAAAGCTTGGCTCTGACTTCTGCAACTTTTTCTCTTTTTTTTTTTGGGCTTTCGCTTCACTTGACATGTCAGTTCTTTCAGTTTTGTCTCTTTTGGTTTCTTTTGTTTCGTTGGTGCATTGTGTACGTGTGCGTGTGTGTGTGTTTGTGGCGAAGGGTTGGAGCTGACTGGGTGGGGGTGGCTGTTAGCCTTCTTTTGAGCGTGTGTCGTGACGTTTTTCACTTAAAAACTTTGCAAGTTTTTCTCTTTCCTTTTTTTTTTTGACTGCTGTAACAATTAAATTAACGCCATTCGAGGCCTGAGTACTTGAGAGAATCTGCTGAATATTATATTTTACATGACGTGAGGAAGAAGTTTTGAATGAAATCACATAAAGGAATTGCTAACCAAAATCGGTGTAAATTTGATTGAATTATGCTATTTCCGGGCAAGGGTTTTACATCAAATGACCTTGACCAACATTTTACTCAAAATGTTTTTTCGATAATTAAAATGTTTGACAGTATTTCTTACATAATTTCAGATACTTATATGCAATTTTGGCACATTAGCTAATTATAAACCTTTTGAAATTAACTCAAATTTAGCATTTATTGATATTAAAATGCAAAAGATAATGCCAGGTGGTGTAAAATTAATCACCCGAATCGATATAAAGGGTAAACTTCCGAACTGGTCCTACTTCCGGTAGGTTGAAAAGAAGATATTCTCTTTATGAAAAAATGTTTCATACAAAAATGAAAGCTATGGCCCAAACACATGTTTTAAGTTAAGTAAATTTTTATTGAAAACCTTATAGTATTAGAGAAATGGACAAAAATATTTCCTTCTAATAATAAACAGTTGATTGATGTAATGAAAGAATATTCTGGAAGATCAAATAATTTTTACATTTTGTCATTCTTTACTTTTCAATCTTTTTTTTCAAAAACCATTACTTTTTAAAAAAAAAAAATCACTAAATATAAAATATATTTTCTTTTCTTTTCATTTTTGCCCAAAACATATTTTGATAATATTGAGATATCTGCAAAAAAAAACAAAATGTTAAGTTTTTTTCGTCCCAAAATTTACAGTTGGGAAAAAAATAATACGACCACTATGACGCTTTCAAAACCATAATGGATCAACATTTATACGTTTATATTTTTGATATTTGATACTACCCTTCGCAGAATATGAGATGCCGCAAGTATGGGTCTTCCAACAAGACAATGACCCCAAGCAAACCAGCAAGAATGCAAAGAAATGGTTTGGAAAATATTCTGTAAAAATTTTGGAGTGGCCTCCGCAGTCACTGGACCTCAATCCCATCGAAAATCTAAGGGCCAATGTCAAAAAGCAGTTACTACAATTAGGACAACCAGTAACGGATAACTGTGGAAAATCTTTCAGAAGTTCGGAAGCAAGATTCCTCTAAAACGGTGCCAGGATTTTGTTTTAATGATTCCAACACGTTGCGCAGGCGTTATAGCCAATAAAGGCACTCATCATTAAATTTATAGAATAATCTTGGCTTTATGATACAATTAATTTTAAGTAATCATTTAAGTGATTTTTGTAATAATAAGTGCATATTTAAATAGTGGTCCTATTTATATGGTCCTATCTATTCCACGTCTATGGAAATTTTGCTTGTGAGAGTGGTCCCTTTTTTTGTGGTGCAATGGGTAGTGTGTACGCCTATTATGGGGGAGGTCTGGGTTCCATCACGCCTCGGAACGTCTTATAAAAAGCAACAAAAAAAAACCTGGTTTTTGTGTTCGAACAGCTACAGCCATAGAAGAGAAGGAGAAGAAACATAAGATATGGGTCCCGCGAATGCCGCGATCTCTGACTGTGACTTTGTATGCTCGCGACTATGGCAGTGAGCTAAACAATAACTCAAGAGCCCCGCGAGTGTAGGCGTTGGGCACCTGTGATGTAAAAAGATGGATAATTTACAGGTGAATATATAAAAATTTTTAAAGTAGAGGTACTGTTCCTCTTTAATCTTAAATTAACCTTTGCAATTCCTTTAAGATCTCTATTTTGTAGAGAGATAAGAACGCGTTCTTCTCGTTAAAAAGGCATACGATATTTGGTTTTCGCGAATGCCATTGTAGCTGGGAATTCAATTGATACGTTCCGTTTTTGAAATGGTATGGTTAAAAATGCATTTTCCATGTGTGAACTGATGTACTGGCGCCTTCACATTTGTCTTTATTTAATACATATAATAAGATCAGCTTACCAAGGCAATAATGGATAATATGGGCGTAACCTGAATTTTGTCTATATAATTAATATTCTTCAGAATCGAATCTAAGAAATAAGTGCTAAATGTGGCAAGTTTTATTTTAAAAAATTCGATAAATTGAAAACGGAATCAGATGTGATAATATATTAACCGTGAACCACTAAACCGACCAATCTTTGGTTCGGTTTGTAAAACATGTCACAAGCCGATCCTGTGGCTTAAATCAGCTGTACAAACTCTTCAAATTCCGAATTTTTGTATGTTAATTCTTTTACATCAGCTTGTTTGTCAGAGTTACAACCTGTTAATACCAACAAAAAAAACCTATTAAAATTTATGGTTCACTTATCTTAAAATTTTAAATTGATCTTAATCTCTGCCGCAGTCGATTCGTCCCGAAATGGATTGAGTTTAACTTAATAAGATTCTTGTTAGTTTGAATTAGTCAGTCAAATAACAGACTAATAAACCACAGATGATAATCGCACAACATAAAAAATTTAACGTTCTTTCTCGCTTGTAAATAAAATCATTAAATAAAATTTTTTCAAGTTCGATCTAAATAAACAAGATCATAAAATGTCATGTCCATTTTTGGGGCATAACCAGACCGACTTTTGATAAAAAAAAACTGAAACATATTGAGCACATTCCACGATTTTATGACCAAACTAAACACGACTTAAGGGAAATACTTTCTCAAGACCAACAACTTTCACATAAATAACCCAGGGACATAATGCAAAGGCAGCCAGCCAGCATCGAGGGAGCCTGATGATCATCGTCATCTTTGGTATTGTGTTGTTGGAGGAGAGTGACGAGCGATTGCCGCCTGCAAGTGTCAATATAAAGTAACAACTTTATTGAACGTAATTTATTCGAGGGCGACCCAATAAAATGGGCAACTTTATAATGATGCACATAAATAACGCCCCAACGAAGAACAAAGCAAAACCAAAGCGAGGCAACGGCGCAGGCGCAACGACAATGAAGACGAAGAAGACGACGACATGTCATCGACGAATGGCATTGAGGAGTGAACACACTCAGTGAAAGAGGACGAAGAAGCGGAGGAAATTTGTTGTATACAACAAATGCAACAATAACACAAGGTGCATCATTTTAAAGTTAAAGAAGAGGAATGATTTAATTGAAACATATATTTAAGGAGCAATTTTTTTAAGGAATAACAGCTTAGGATGTAATTTTTTATTAAAAATAAATTATTTAAGGTTCGTGATTCGGGAAATTAAAGAAAATTCGAGTTTTTCTCACTAGAACTAGTTTTTGCACCGACCGTTTCTATGGGAACTATATTCTATAGTAATCCGATTTTGATAAATTTTTTCGGAATTATGTGAAAGCATATAAAACTAATATATACCAAGATTGGGGACGCTACAATAAAAAACCAAAAAGTTTTTCTCACTAGAACCAGTTTTTGGACCGATCGTTCCTATGGTAGCTATATGATATAGTCATCCGATTTTAAAAAAATTTTCCAGAATTATGTGAAAGCATATAAAACTAATATATAACACGATTGGTGACGCTACGATGGAAAACAAAAAAGTTTTTCTCACTAGAACTAGTTTTTGGACCGATCGTTCCTATGGCAGCTATATGATATAGTCATCCGATCCGGCCAATTCCGACAAATGCAAAGCCTATGTGTAATTAAAGACTTTTTGCAAAGTTTGATCAAGATAGCTTCAAAACTGAAGCTAGGTACTGAGGGCGTTCGAATTTTCCTTGAAGGAATTTGCCATATATTCCTTAAGTGGATTGCAAATCACAGAGTGACCAGATCGAACAGAAAATTACGCCGAAAATTAAATTGTTTTGGTATTTTTCAGCGATTTGGGGCTGTTCACACTGCTCGAACACCTGTTTTTGTTTTGGCAGCTCCTCGCGATGCCTTACTGGCCAACAACAACTTGGCAAAAATGCTATCACTTTGCCTCCAAACAGTATTGAAAATGGTTTTGATATGCTTACCACAATAGCAAATGCAATGGCGACTATTAATTTTAATACAATAAAACACAACTTGAATTACAAAAAAACACTTAATATCTTGTGTTTCTCAATTTTAGTAAGCAATTCAAACTCGCTAATCATTTGTGATGTCCCATTTACCTTTTATTGTCTAATCTCCATCAATCACAGCCACTTTTCCCAATAAAATTACATTTTGCAGTCAATTTTGGTTTGGCGCTAAATTTGAAGTTGACAACTGACACAAGTATTTAATTGCTGCACAATAATTTCTCAAGAAATATCAGCTGTTCAATACAATCCACACAATCTATTGATATGGCAACTCTGGAAATTGCTTGTGTGTATTACTTGGCCTTCTCAGTACCCAACAGAGGAATGAGGCAAGGAATAATTCCTCAAGAAATTTTTTTTATATGCGATTTGACAGCTCAAGGAAAATTCCTCCGCCCTCAGTACCAAGCTTGAGGGAGGAGATGGCATAGAAACAGACGGACGGACGGACAGACGGAAATGAACTCGGCTCGTCATGCGGATCAAGAATATATATTCGGAGATGCTTTTTTCTATGCGTTACAAACATCTTGACAAATTTAATATATCCTCTGCAAGGGTATAAAAACACACATTAAAAGTTCGTGTTCTTTTCGTGCTGGATTCGCAGCAATTCAAAAAAAAACTAAAAAAGGAAACCCCAGTTTATCCCCTTAATTTCACATTTTTGGTGACTAAAATGAATGATTCCAATTTCTAGTTCAATCTGCTTGAACATAAAATGGCAACAACTGAAGGGTAAAGTTAGTTTCAAATTTGATTGAATATTAATAAATACATATTTATATTCAACCGTTCATTTTCTCAAATCGTTGCTGGTTGTTGTTCGTTTTTAAATTATGCCGAACTGTGTTTTGATCTCTAGGCGCACATTCCATGCTTACGCTTACCTTTGGCATCGAATTCCAAATAATAATTTATCAAACGAATTTTACGATCGAACACATAAAAATTAATGTGTGCGCGATGCTAAAAACGCGTAGAAATAACATGCGGCAAACTGGCGAGAGATCTCAGCAAGGGAACAGCAAGAAGAAGAAATATTAAATAAAAATGCCCAAATCAAATTATAGAATCGTAAAAGTATTTATTACTCTCCCCTGACACTGGACGGGACGGATGTTGATGACGGTCGTCAGTTGGCCAAGAATTATGCGGCGACAGGAGCAATGGCTGCCCCCACGCGTCTCCGCCCTTCTTCATTTCCATCTTGAAAATCCGAAGCAAGTGGTTTCCAAGTGATTTGATTATTATCGGTTAATTGGTGGATCGTAAAAACTTTTACGACCCCCTTTCGATGGCATTAAGTGAGCCCGTTTTGGAAGCGCAACAAGTGCAAGGATGAAGGAGGACAACAACAACAAGAACTTGCCACTTGGCAAGCCAATAAAATTGTCCACCATTTTCACTCAAATGTCAAACGTTTTATTAGGGGTGGGGGGGCGGCGGTCAGGGCAGGCATTCGTCAACAATTATCGGGTTTTAAAGGCAGTTGATTATATTTAATCTGGAAAAGGAAACGGATGTGCATTAACATTTTTTTTTTTTAGAAAATAAAAAGACTAAAATTTACAATTTTTAATACGCTGATCAACCAACCAAAAATGTGCCAAGCATTTGGTTTTCAAGTACTAAACTTGGGCAAATAATAGAAGGATTCCTGAAAGTGATTTGCTTTTGATTTTAATTTCGTGAAAGCAAATCAATATCAGTTGACGGAACACCCTTTTTTGTGCACTGATTTGATTTTGATTTCGTAAACAGCTGATTGACAATTGGAGCTGAAATAAACAAAGGTTCTTAATCACAAAACTCCGAAATAAAGTGTAAAGCCAATTTTTGTTAGCCTCTTAAATAATAGTTTGATATCAGAGCAAGTAGTTTCAGAATGTTCGCAGCTTTACAAAGCAGATTTCAAGTTTGGCAGATAATTTTCTTCGAAGAATACGGCCACACTAGAAAGCAAATCAAAATTAGCACTGGAGTTGATTTCGTTAAATCTATTAGTATGGCCTAAAAATCCTTAATCAAATTAAAATCAAAATCAAATTAAAATCAAAAGCAAATCACTTTTAGGAATCCCTCTATTATATCCTGACAACATTTTTTTAATTGATTTTCTGACCTGTTTTAAATTCCAAACCAGGGATGCCCACTGGCTCTGAACAAAACCGCTTTTCGTGCTTTTAAACCAAACAGCGAACCGTACTTGGTATCTTTATAAAAACGCTGAGCCGAAAACAGCCTAATAAAAATTTGAGAGAATTTTACATCCTTTAATTTGAAGGTGAAGGTGTTATGACACTTTATGTGGACCCCATTGTAAAAAAAAAAAATTATATGTAGAACGTCATGATAGAAATCCGCCAATTTTGTAACTTAGCGTTTCAAAATACTTCCGATTATGTAATCAAATCAGAGTGGGAAGACACTTCATTAAATTTTGTCGACCAGTGAAATTAATACGTTGTCTGGACATTCTAATCAATAACAATAACTTGTAACTTAAAAGTGAAACAAACTCCTTACAAGCTCTCCAAAACCGCTATTTAATGCGGTCATAGGACTAATCTTGTCAACTATATATTTTGTAATATGCAACGAGCGTGCACGCGCCTGCTCGCCTTTCCCAAAATGCAATACGAGCAAGCTTATCGATCAAAAGCTTCAAGCCTTTTAAAGCCCACACACAAAGCTCGTGTAGCGTGTCGCTCATTCTGCACGAGTCGCAAGCACCAGCAGAGCGCCGCTCTCACCAAGGAGTATCTATTTCTGGTGTGTCGGTCATTTAAACGCGTTAATTTCATAGCTTACTTATTGTCAGTGTGCAGCAGAGAATGATTCCCAGAGAAAAAGATTGATACGGCTCTTAGAATTAAGTGCTGTGAAGCGATAGTACGAATAGTAGGAAAGTAGGATAGTAGGAAAACACGGTGATTACACTCAGGGAAAAATGCTGTGAAATTTTAATATTTTCACGTTGACTTAAATATTTTTGCCATTGATTTTGCGGTAAATATGGAATTCGTTAATCTGAAGTGCTTACACTTTAAATCGAAATTAAATATGAAAATAGTCAAATTTAATAGTTTTCTATTAAATATAAAAGACCAAATTATTAAATTTAAAAAAAAAAATATTAAATTTTAAATATTTCATAGTAATTATGAAATATATTCATATTAAATTTAAAAAAAATTTTATATTTAACTTTAATATACTTTATAGTACTTTAAATTTTTTACATATTCAATATAAACACCATTTCATATTGAAATAAACATTTTCCAACTTTAATTTAAAAGTACCCCCTCAAAATAAATATAGTTTCAATTTAATCTAGCAAGTTTTTTTGGGGTCAAATAAGTTATGCATAAGTGTAGAAACAGTACACACACAATACACAAATGAGGCTGAATAGATAACCATACAGCTGTTTCGGAAGGTTCCACTATTTTTCATCATTGGTTTTCTGCCTGACGAACTACAGCCAATGACACGAATGCCATAACTGGTTGGGGAGCCCAAAACCACAATGTGCAAACCCTTAACAATCAATTTAAAATAACTACAAAACTTTTTTTAAGATTAAACCTATTAAAAGCAATATTACTCATATTTAAAAATAATATTTAACATGTAAGCAATACATATTTTCGTATATTTGAAAAATATGATTTTACTTTAATCTGAATACAGCAATATTTGATTTAAGTGAATTTCACTTTGTTTTTACTATATTCATATTAAATTCAGTGGTTAAGTATGTTTTCAGTTAAATCAAAGCGCTTTCTATTGGACTTTAATACGTTTTATATTTGAAAACAGCATAGTAAAATTAACTATGATTGTATTAATTTTTACGATTTGCTTTTCTCTGTGTAGAGCGAGACGCACATTGTCAAGAAATTACTTAGAGAACGAAAATGACAACGAACATATAACTAATTTCTGAATGAAATGATGTCGACTGACAATTGTTGAGTCTATATTTACTAGTCTTCTAGTACGGTCTCTGCACGCTTAATCGCCACGCAAAAATGGGTTGATTATGTGCAGCTCAAACATAGACAAACACCTTCAGTCATTTAACGAAACATTTGTTTATTTGTTGATCACAACAAATTTTACAAGTCAATTTGGAGTATTTTTGATGTCTAAAATCGAACATTTTTGTTGACAACTTTGCCAAAAATGAGGAAATTAATTTTTTTTAATCCTTACATTCAATCACGAGCTCTTCTTACCTACTAAAAAACATTTGATTTAATTTAAATGAACGCCAATTGAGGATAGATCCGTTTTGTTTAGGCTTCTTATATATTTCATATAAAAATGCGGAAAAAAATAACTTTAAAAAAAATGCTGTAAATTGTTGTAATAATAATCGAAAAATAATTTCAAAAGAAGATTGAAAGTTTTGCTTTCAAGTTAATGCATATCCATTTGCAGTAAGCAATATAGGCCCAAATTCGTTGGAAATCATTTGCATTAACCTAAAAATTGTTTATTGTATTGTTTTCCGTGCTGATGTCAGTTGGTTGGTTGGTTGGCCTTTCAGTCCTCGTAATCAAGCCGAAAGTCGTAAATTTGCGCACTGCTTTTTAAGCCAAACTATAAAAATCGAAAAAATCCTAAATCCCTTGTTCCATCGCTGGGCGTAATTTACCGTTGCGGCAGTGAAAACTGATCCCGCAGAGCTTAACACTGTCGCTCATAATTTAGCCTGGAGTTGCGCGGTCAAAATGATGATTGTTTTTTTTGTTGTTTTTTGCTTTTCTATGTTTGCATTTAAAGCCAGCTGAGGTATCAAAAATATATTTATATATGTCCACTACTTTGGCCAGCTCTAACCCATTTCTCTTTAATTAAGCCCATTTGGGCATCTTTAACTTTTTTTTACTGTCAATCGCTCAAGCGAGAAATCGAAAATAAATGTTTGGCCATTTAAACCGAAACACATTTAGCTGTTTTTTTTGTGTTGTTTTTGTTGTTTGACATTAATTAATGCCACCGTCGAAACGTTCGATACGTTTTTGGCGCGATATCTTTGCGATCGCCTTTGTCATAATTTGAATAAATGTTTTACGATCTAAATTGTTTTGTGGTCGTTGGGGCTATTATAATTTTTTTTTGATTTTGATTAAGACGAACTTGGATCACAATGAAACCAGATTTCGCTTTCATTTGCCATATGTCACATATCACTTGATAATCGGTGGCTCACACATAGCGAGGGGTGGAGGGGGCAGCGCGTTGACAAGCTGATCAATTAGTGGAATTTTTCTAGCTCTTTTGTTAAGTGGCGGCATAAATTTCTTATATTTATAATTAACAACTTTTGGATTCCTCATATTTCGGCTCGCTACCTCTTAGTCAAGTTGCCATTCAAGTTAATGACTTTTTGTTAATTGTAATTTATTTGATTGATTTATCGAAAATACCTTAATATAAATATTTTTTAAAACAAAGCGAACCATATGAAGACGAGTTTTGCAATCGGCTCGATGTTAAGTTTCAATAATCATAAAATAAATTTCCGCTTTTTATATAGCGGATTTCGTGCTCATCAAAGTAATATTTCAACAAGATTTACGCCCGCTTCATAATTCAAAATTGGATGGTCCGAGTGGCAAGAGTTAATCCCCCGGCCACATGAAATCGTCATTAAAATTAAATCCAAGGCAATGTTGAGATCAAAATCTTGAGCAAATCGTTCCATTTGACAATGTCGCGATAATAACTCATAGCCAAAAGGCGTGGGCGCTTCATCTGTAGATCTGTCGGCATGTTTTTGTATGTGGCCAGATTTTCTGTCGAATGGGTTATTATTCAAGCATATATGCCCAGAACAACAAAAAAAATAAACGACGAGTTATTAAATAAAAGAAATGGAATTTTGTACCGTTGTGTAAAAATTTAATCAAATAATTATTTAAAGGGTATCCTAAGAATTACTTTAATAATACAAAATGTTCGTAGGAAAAATATACAATCTTTTTGGATGATTAGACAAGCTCGTGGGAATAATGTGTTAATGGATTTCACAAAAGAAAATAAAATTCATTTGCTAATTACTCCACTATTTCTTAATATATATTAGAAGTCGGTGGATCGTTAGATAAAAACATGAAAACATTTTAAATCAAGTAAGATAATCGATCAAGCCCGCCGACTATAATATACTCCGTAACTGCCAAAGTTTGTATATAACTAATAAATTTTAAGTGTGGGGCCACACAAGATGTATAAGTGCTGCCCATCACGATTGCGGTCAGTGCTGCCCATCGTAATTAACTATTTTGCTTATAACTCGACAGTCGTTCATCTGATCGGAAAAATGTGTATGGTAAATCGTTAAGTAATGAGGATTAGAATATATTTCTTGAAGGTAGCAACAATTTATCTTCAAAATTAGGAGAGATATAGGTTTTTTTTAAATTGTGGGGGCGGTAAATATGAACTGCCTGCAGATGTAAGGAGATAATATACACTTCTATTCTGTAACTCTTACCATCTCTGAGATTCCTCCGATTATAAGGACAGACAGACAGAACTGGCTCGCAAATGTTTCTTCTTCTGTCTGTTACATCCATTTGCACAACTTTATCATACCCTATTAAACCATTTTCATGGGTGCAGGGTATAAAACGGCACAATTCTTGAATTTGGGAGAAAAATTATAAAAATTGCTCTATTTTTGGCCTTTACCAAGCTGTAAAATGGCCTAAAATTTTTAACATTTTATTTGGTGTAAATATCAGATTATAAGGGAAAAAAAATTTTTTTAAGCAAGAAGAGAAAAGCGAGGCGAAAAAGTTAGAGTGTATTGGTGTGCGAATATACTACAGTTCAAAAGCGGCTTAAACGGGATTAACCCGGTCTAAAAGTGGTTCAGAGCCATATCTCGGAAACCACTAAGCCGATCTTCGTGGAATTGTTACAGTATGTTCATGTCGATCAAGGAAAGAGTCATAGGATAAATTCTTGTCGTGCAAGGAATGTATATACCAATAAACAATAAACACAGAGTCATATTTCTAAATCCTCCAAATCGATCTTCATTAAATTTTTACAGTATGTTTATGTTGATTAAATAAAAGGCATAGTCTTTGTCTTGGTCTCAGAACCAGTTCGAAAAAGGTTAAAACCGGATCAAAAGTGGTTTGGGACTATATCTCTGAAATTATTGAAGCTATGAACTTCGAATTTTTTGGTTTAGGTAAGTTATACGCAAACCAATATTTCACTGATTCAAGACCGGTTGCGAACCCGACAAACCGGTTCAAAAGTGGTTCAGAGATATACGTATATTTGAAGATAGGTATGAACTTGAAATTTGGTGTGTGGGTAAGTTATATGGAAACCGATATTTCACTGATTCAAGACCGGTTCAGAACCCGCAGAACCGGTTTAAAAGTGGTTCAGAGATATACGTATATTAGAAGTTATAAAAGGTATGAACTTTTGTAAGTTTTGTGTAATGGTTAATAACCCACTTAAGGAGGTTATTCATACGGAGATACGCATTTCACTGGTTCAAGACCGGTTATCAACCCACTGTACCGGTTCAAAAGTGGTTCGGAAATTATTGAAGTGAGGATTTGTGTAGTACAAAACACAACCCAATCGCTTTACTTTTAACTCAACCAAAATCCTACGCTTAAATTAATCCCCGTCGATTAAATCAGTTTTTCGGCTCAAAAATATCCCGGCATTTTTTTTTCTGTGTATGTTATTTGGAGACAGGTATATCACTGAGTCAAGACCGGTTCCCAACCCGCTGAACCGGTTCAAAAGTGGGACTCTGAACCATATTTCAGAAATTGAGTTCTCATTGTTTGGCGCTTGTGACATGATAATCGGTTGTTTTTAATGTCAAATGACAAGCTATTCACACTAAAAACAAGCAACATATGGGCCTACTAGATTGTGCTGTCTCATGCGTTAAACAGTGTAAACCCAGCCTAAGTTATATAGAGATAATCATTTCACTGGTTCAAGAATGGTTTCGAACTCGCTGAACCGGTTCAAAAATGGTTTTGAGCCTTATCTTTGAAATAATTGAAGGTACGAACTTGAAAATTGGTGTGTGGGATAATAAAATAAAGTGAGAACCCGAATGAACCGGTTCAAAAGTGGTTCGGAGCCTTACTATTTGAGTTAAAATCTTAAAATTTGATGTGCTTGTCTTATAACCGGGTTAAACCAATTTAAATAAATAGTTAAAAAGTTCTGGTTCCGAACCAATTTAATTCTATTCAAAATTTTCTGTATAGATTTGTTACCGTTTCAATAGTGGTGTGGACCCATATCCGAGGAATAACTTAAGTTATAACCTTGAAACCTACGATTATATAAAGTAAGACATTTTCCGGGGAGTAAAACGCGTTTCGTATCAGTTTTCGGAGAGCGATTCCCAGCCGGTTTAAATTGCTTTTTGTTTATATTAATTCTACTCTTGTCTAATCCATTCTGCAACTGCGCCAAAAGCCACTACATGTCCATCTAAGGTAACTCAGCGAGCTGTCATGGGCCTAACTGTAGCACCCACCTTTAACCTACCTCTCCCCTCCCCCCTCCATTTATTTTATTTATACCAATATTTCACACTTTTTATTGTTGTTGTAGTTTTTGTAGTTGGAAAAATATGCGGCAATAATAACTCAGATTTTGTGGTTGTTAATTTTTGACACCTCCATCAGCCACAGACACAACAAATGCTGCGGATTGGGCGGCGGGGGCAAATTGTTGTTTATTTTGAATCAGTGCCGAGCGCCGCCAATTATCGGCGGCGATAAAAAATATATGAAGTAGTAGTGTACTCGACCAGCGCGTACAATAACAACAACAATAGCTCTGGCATAATTATGACGTCAACGCTTGTTGTGGATGTTGCGGTTTGGTTGGTTCAAAATGCAAATTGTGCGCCAGATGCAAATCCAATACCAAAAATGTATATATATACATACAAAGTTTATGGTATATATGTATATAGGGCAGGATTATAAGCGCGGCACACGACTCTCTGCATTCTGGGCGCCAGCCGCGGCCTCGCTCAAAGCTGAAAAGCGTGCGGCAAACCTTTGATCAACTGACTGGCTAATTGCTCGAGCGCTGCCTTTTGTAATTGATAAGTGCACGATATTAACGCTATTTTCCGTCCGGTGCGGCACATCCATCAAAGGTCTTAACAGTAAATCACTTAATTTGCTTGACCAAACGGTTCTCCACTGACCAACTTTCCCGCCAACGAAACACCCATTGATCGATTGTGAATTTGGCAAGAGGGGCTCTCTTATATTATAGTTTTTTTTTTTTTTTGACGGATTAATTCTCGATTTTGGGCCTAAAACTGCCTTATGATACATGATAGATGATAGATGGATCACCAACAGCTCCACTCCATGCTCTTCCATCATGTGTGAGGGAGCTGGCTTAAGTTTTCGCTAAGGGGAAATTGATTGAGCAACTCGTGTCGTGTCGCGGGCCCAAAAGCAGGTGATATTTCTCACTAAAAACCGCCAATAATTCATTTTTCCGTATTTCCACATTTGATTGATGTCAAACATTAAAAAAAATACAGAAGCAAAATGGAATTCTATTTGCACTTAAAAATAAAAACAATTTTCGAGTCGAAATTAAACAAATAAACTGTCTCAATGCGATGACGCTGATGTATGAATTGGGTATTGTCTTTTTGTTTTATATTTTGTTCAGCCTTCAGGCATTAATGGTGGATGGGTACCTTTGGACATTGACTATATTTGTGTGAAAGTTTCATTCATGATCAGCCGAAAGAGACTTCTGAATGAATGTAATGAAAAAATCAGGCCTAGCAAGTCAGTAGATCTTTAGACTAAAGAGGTGCCCACATCTTTATGCCCACATTATTATGTATTTGTAGGGTACTAAGCCATAGGCCGGGCATATGAATATACACACACACAACACACTATAAAAATATTATATGTTTTTCAACATCTCTTTCTAGTGCTTGTAGTTGATTGACATTCTGATATTCTTCATAAATACACTCAGAGAAAAATGCCATCCTGAATTTAGGTATGACCGTGATTAAATGAAGATATATTTGATCTTCAAATTTCTAGATATTTTTTTGTTTTTTTATTGCATAATATACAAATAAACTTTAAACTTAACAAGAACAACAGTATTTGTATTGAGTATTCAAAGTTAACTTTAAGTCCCGTTATGAAATTGAATGCGAATGTTGTACTCAGCTTTGAAAATTCCCAATAGAGACCTGCAACGAGCTTCTTATTTGGGAAACTCACTTGCGCCTTAACCAGGCTTAATTGCGCTCGTCGCTCATAGTCGGCATTGCTTGCCAATGCTCGTTTCGAAATTGAATCAAAACGAGAAAGCCTTTTGCGCGTACGAGAAATAAGTGTTCAGGCTCATTTAAGCATGTGAGCAATATAAGCAATTTAGTCTAGCTGCGGCAGCAAGAACGAGCGCCGAGCAAACAGCGCTTGTAATCTCCCTCGCTCTCCAGAACAACAAATTAAGAGAGCGCATAATGAAAGGCGATCATGCTATCTCTTTTGCTCGCACCTGTGGTTTTTTTGTTATGCGCTCTCGGTGGTTGTGGTGAGCTGATTGTTTTTCAGACTAGCTCGCTGCAACTCGTGACCAACGAGCAACAAGCTCAAGGAGCTATTACAAACAACGAGCCCGTCGATTGCACATGCTCGTAATTTTAATGAAGGCTTGAATCGTTTGTTTGATGAGCTTGCTCGTAGGGATTTTGGGAAAGGCAGAGCGAGCAGGGTCGTGTACGTTCCTTGCAGTTCTCTGATTCAGACCAAAGTTAGCTTTTGAGATTCTTTCTACTTGAATTTCCACTGTTTAAGTATGAAATTCTTAATTCCCTTCATATATTTCACATAGTGTGTTGTTGTCTACACAGCCATTAGCATTGTAAGGGTACTTCTGTTGTTTTTTGAGAATTTATTTAAGAAACTTCTAAGATTTGACATTGTAATACAATTACGAACTTAAGCTAGGTACTCAGACACGAATAACATTCTCGCTGCTAGAATTGTTTCATAATTCGAAGAGCGGCCTCTTAGATTGGTGACCAAACCACGGAGTAAACATCACTGAATCCGAAATGTCACTCTGTTGTCGCTGTTCTTTGTTTACAAAATAACGGGCCAGATTGTAAAATAAATGTTTATAAAATTGAAAATGGATGCTCTAGTGAAATCAGTTCATGGCTGCTGTTGTTTTCTTGTGTATTTCGCGTATCACTGAAAGAGGATGCAATAACCTCAGAGCGGCAAATTGTTGGCCAAATCCCTTTAAATAGGTATCATCCTGACCACTTTGGGCACCGCAACTTGTTCATCCTCCGCAAAGTTCTCCAAATTGTTTTTGTTTTGCCTTTTGATATTCTTTGAATCCATTTTTTCAAATTGTGTGCTCGATTCTAAGAGGTACCTCTTCGAATTATCAAACATGTTTCATAATTCGAAGACCCCCCTACGAGAATGTATCAGCTGTTTTTGACAAACGATCTGGCAGCCCCATGCACATTATACGAGCGCATTCTAGACGTCTGAGTACGGCCTCTTAGAATGCTTTGAGAAAATTCGAAGAGCACATTCGAAGAGCCATGTAATTAGATAGGCAGCGAGAATGTTATTCGTGTCTGAGTACCTAGCTTAACTAATTAAAGCCTCGATGGAACCAGTTTTAGGCCATTGATTGCAACAATGTTTCGTAAGCTGTTCAAAATAAAATGAGGCACACAGCTTATTAACATAGGTTCTACAAATGTGCTGTTAAGCGCAACTTTACTTCTCAGCAGCGTATGGGCAAAATGTAAAGGGTGACGAAATCGTTACTTCTGCTTTTTTTTTCCACCAGTTTTGTTTAAAACTTTAAAGCAGTGGTCGACAAACACTATAATCACATTTTACCTTATGTATGTGTGCGCTGCTGTGGATTTTGCTATGCATACGATATACGGACGCTCCGAACACAGCTTTAAAGTAAAATGGTTGGACCCTAATGTAAGTCTACAACTGACGAATTAAAGGCCACGAAGTACATGGGTTTTTTGATAAGTCAGAGACTTTTTAATCTCCCTTGCAACACTGCTCATGTGAACTACCAACTGTAATATTTCTAAATATCTCCGCTGGAGTATACCAAACTACTAAACCTATTGGAAAATAATGATATGCTTCATAATCTTTTAATTTGTATCTTCCTTGACTTAATCTAAAGTTTCTACCTTTAGTAATGGCCAACGACAGTATTTATCTGAAGGTATACTTGATTCGGAGTTAAAGCCATAAAAGAGCAGAACTTATGAAATTCAAGTTTGGGAGTACTTCAACAACAACAGAAAAAAAACAACCCTTATAAGCGAGGCTCGAGTCGAGCAACCGTCTGTCTGACCAAGTCTCGCTCGCGCACACTGCGTGTATTTTGTTTTTGCTACAGTCTGCTAGTTGCGATCTGGCGCCGAAATTGTAAGCATTTTGATTTGATTTTCTTTTCGAACCGACGGAATTGCCTGTGCGGCTAAGGGGCCTCAAAATAATCGCGGGCTCAGAAAAAAAGCTAGCCAAGGGCACACCTATTAACAGATTATTGTTTTTTTAATTTCAGTTATTTGGTATACAATTTGTTCTAAGATTAGTTTAAGTAGAAAAAAAACTATACAATTCATTCTGTGGCTCTTTTAAGTGACCTTAATCGGACATGTCAAAGATCCATGAGAATGAACACTTGCTTCAATAGAATATAAACACTTAGCATTTTATTTTAATAATCACGCTATCATCAACCATTCCCATCGACCATTCACCAATTTCAACAATTACTTGGTGACATTTGATTTCTCACTCATTATCGGACACATGCCCAAAAAAAGACCACAAACTGAAATCGAAACAAATGCGGTTAAGTAAATTTCGGTTTGGGGTTTCTTGTTTAGCTATCAATCAAAAAAAAAGCAAAAATACAAAAAAAATACAGAAAAACTTAACTGATGGATGGCTGATTGATCGATCGATCGCCAAATGTTGGAGTTGATTTAACACACACGAAAGGGTTTTGCCTTGGGTGGGTGGGTTGAGGCAAGTGCGCTGCGTCATTCACCTCCACGCACAAATAAAGAGAGAAACGTCAGTCAGCTTAGCCAGGCAGTTAGTCATTTGGACATCCGCCAGGTATTTGATTGATGGATGATGACGACTGAAACCGGGCACACAGAGATTAAGATAACCTTTAAAAGTGGGTCGGCCCACCTAGGCCCCAGGCATAAATACATATGTTTGATTGATATAACTGCAATGCGAAAGATCTAAACTGATCGGGCAGAATTGTGGCAATGCCTGGCATCGTCTAATACCTGATAAATCTGTCAGTTAAATGTTTAAATTGAAATCTCTCAGCGCAATGCCTGTCCTCGCTAGCCAATATCAAACCAAGAGTAAGCCAAATGGAAAACAAACAAACAAACATATCCACAAGATGCATTTCAGATAGTTTGTAACTCAGCATTGTTGTCAGGCTACCGCAAACTGTTGACTGACAGATGTTCTTCGAGGGCGGAAGGAAGGCCAACTTAACCCACTCTGAGCCAACCCGATACTCGGCAAAACAAAACAAATATTGAACATAAAATGCTCAAGCATCCAATTGAATCGCTTGGCGAGCGAAATCACTGAAAGATTTATGAGCCATACTGCTGGTATTTATGGCCCACTCTTAAATTATTTTACAGTCCCGCCGCCGGAGTGAGATTAGGGAGCAACCCCCCTATTAAAAGCGCATAAAACTTTGGGCAGCCAGCAAAACTAACAAAACAAACTTGCATGTTTTTTGTTGCTGTTGTTTTTGTTGTTTTTTGCAAAGCGCAAAGTGAACATAAATAAATAGACGTTTACGTACACGAAATATAGTGCCTCTGCCTCTCCATTCATTTGGACACGGACGTCTAAGTATGTATATTATTTTGTTTGAACCAATTAACGCCACAGAGATGGAGGAACACCCATTGGGCACAGCCAATTGAAAGCTGAAGAATTTTAAAGGCGAGAGAAACGCACAAGAAATGGGTAAATGAACTAGCGACCAATTTAGAAATGGGTTATGGCGGAGGCACTTACAAAATCACGTGTGTCTGTGGAAGTGACGAAAGCATTTGCTAAAATTAAATTCTTAATTTGCATTTCAACAATTATGTTCGATAAAACAAAATATTTCTAAAGTTTTTGCGCTGGTTTGTAGCTTAAGTAGCAGGTTTATTGAATTGGGTATTGCATTTTGTACCTGAAGTAAGCACAAACGGTGTCAATAATACGTTAATAAAATACTTTATAATATTACAAAATTGATTGGTTTTGTAGGATTTTTTTTTAATTTTTTGAAATTTGCGAAATTTTAAACTATTTTTACTTTTGCGGTCGAATAGTTTTGCATATTAATTTGTCTTTAATTTTGCAAAAAAAAGTTGAAATATTTTGAAACCATAGCTTAATCACCTTTGCAAATTTTTGGTATATAGAAATTTGGTTAAGTTTTTTATCTATACCTTTTTTTAGAATTTTCAAATCGGTGCAAAATCCAATAAGTTAAAAGAATTAAGTGGAGTCAATTTTTGAAAAATATCGACTATCGATAATATGTCAATAACTAGCCGATATTTTTTTCATGACGATTTTACTGTTTATTGGCCCAAAATACTGTAGAAAAACTTTGTCTTGTTCATTGAGGAAAAATCGATATCCATTTTTTCGAGCAGTGTAATAAGTCTTACTGTTGTAGTAATAATGGATTTTATTTAAGAACTAGCTTTATACCCAGCGCCGCTCGGGTCCTTAAATAATGTGTTCATATTTTTGTTTCACAAAATTAAAAAAATATTGATACCGTTATGAAAGATATTATTATGAAATTTAAACCGGTTGGAAATCGTGTTCTACAAACTGATGCGGAACGCGTTTTACACCCCGGAATATATTAAACTCCATTTTACCGTAGGTTTCAAGTTCATAGCTTAAATAACCATTTTAATTCTGCTTTGGAACCAGATTTAAACGGGAAAAATATCTGACGCCATATAACCAACCTATCTAGTTTCTGAAAAACGATTCTGAACATCCAATGAACTATTGTTTTGAAACTGGTCTTAAACCACGCAAAACCGACTTTTAAAATTGTGACTTTATTAAAAAAGGGTCAGAATCAAACCGGTTAAACCGGTTCAGTCGGGTGCGGAACCGTTCCTGAACCGGTCTCACTCTATTTGAATATCCTACATACTAATGTTCTAGTTCATAACTTCAATCATTTCTGCGTTAAGGCTCTGAACCATTTTGAAACCAGTTCATCGGGCTTGAAAACTGTCTTGAACCAGTGAAATGTCTGTCTCCATATAACTAACCTACCCATCAAATTTTAAGTTCATAACTTTAACAATTTCCGAAATATGGCTCTGAACCACATTTGGAACGGTTTACAGACTTGGGAAATAGCCTATGAGTTTTTGCTGATCGACCTGAACATACTGTGAAAAATTTTCCGAAAAGCGGTTTAGACCAAGGCTGCAAACCGGTCCGGAATCGAACCCCAGAGAACCGGTTCGGGTTTTATGGATTGCCCGAACCGGACCTCTTATATTTTTGACCCCTCGAACCTGAATTCGAACCGGACAATAACAAAAAAGATTTCAAGATATTAAGTAATTTTTCATCGAATGGAATTTTTAATTAAACTTTAAATAAAAACTTTACGAAACAGAGAAGTAGAAGATATGAACAAAAAAAACTTTCGTTCAATCATCTTATAAAGTTCTTCGAAAATTGTCCAAGGCAACATACACCGACAAGTATATTCAAATTTTTAGTAAGGTCTTAAAAACGAAGACATACAAATATTGCGATTACTATACTTCCTATTTCAGCGAGTATTTTGAACACTAATGCTTGTTGCTTGTAATCTAAGAGCTAGTCAAACATCATCAGGAAGATAAAATGCGTAAAATACCCAACTAAAACTATGTTGGACTAGGCTAGATTAGAGCTACTTAGGCCATAAAGATTTGGATCAGGGGCCGGTGTCATTTAAGTATTTTCTATATCTCCCATTCGGGCAGAAAAATATCAATTGACATTATATATATAAATATACACTTAAAATTAATTTTCTTCTATTTTAATGTAATAAACTGTGCATTAATGCATTTATGTATCTTATATATTAATTTTTTATTGAAGGATTTGGAACCAATCCTCTTTTCTTCTATGTACAACTCCAAGTATATTTTTTACACGGTTTTTCTAAAACGCATCTACCGTGTAAAAATAGAATTATATGTACTACGTACATATTCTAATTCTGCTTTACGTTCCGCCTTAAACTCGTATTATACCGAATACAAATATGAATTTTAACCGCATCTTTATAAGATAATGTACAGAAAATGATATTAGTTTCTATAAAAATGGCTTAAGTTCTTTTTATGAACAAAAGGGTTCCGGTTCGGGTTCAGTTTCAGCAGGTTTATGACCGAGAAGCTTCGATTTAAAGTCCGGTTTGAGGGTTCCAAAAAACCGAACCGAATCGGCTGTACCGGATTCGGGCTTGGACCGGTTTGCAGCCTTAGTTTCAACCAGCTGTGGGCACGATATTTGAAAAACAGCAGAAAGAAAACCATCCTAATCAGCGAGGCTCGAGTCGAGCAGCAATCCACATATTGCGTATATTTTGCACTATTGTGCTCTGCATGCATTTTTTTTTTTAAATCATTTCGACATTTGCCGACAAAATCTCTCGGATCAATGGGAGCAATGGCGTGCCCACTGCTGGTCTTTGTATTGTATTAAACCCAAACAAGATCTAAATGACATTACTTTCGTTATGCATATGTACCCAACACCCCTTTAAAAACACAAATAAAAACTCCTTCAGTTAAGCATATGTGTATTCTCGACTTTTGCATCATTTTTGCGTATCACTTAACACAATCGAGCTCCCCCTTTTGCCTCCCTTTTTTTTTTTGTACCGCCAGCAAGGAAAAGGTCACTTAGGAAAATAAAGAAAATAAATTGAAACACATAAAATGAAAATCAAACGCAAAACAAGCGAGAAAACATTGTTTCCATTGCTTTGACCAGTGGCAGGGTGGAGGGCGTGGCAAATGGGCGCCAATTCAGGCGCAACTAATTCCACCTACCAACCAACCACTCATGCTCATGCCGTTTCGAGAACTGGGCAGAACTAGAATTCGGTATCGGTTCGCTTCGATATTTTATTGTGCGAAAAATGATTTTTTATTTTCAATTTTCTGGCTTGAAAGTAAAAGTTTTCACAGCCGGGCGAAAACGGCAAACCAATTTGATTTTGAATACGTTATGAGGCGCAAAAAAGAGTGTGAAAAAATCCGGAAAGCCGTAAAAAACAAACCCAGCCCATTCCTCCCCGAAACATCAATTGTTTAGCAAAAAGGGTTTTGAAGTGGCAATTTTCTGATTGTTTGCCAGCCGCACTAAAAACTAATGATTTTTCATATGTTTGCTCAATGAATCGGACGGAAATGCCCACCAGGCTATGGGGGAAAAATACGAGTATCGTACTTTCTGTCCAAATACCCAATGGGGCATTGAATGGAAATTCTAATTTCGATATCAGCTGTTTTTTAAAAGGAAATTGATTTGGGTATTTTATTATTTTATAAAAACTGAATTAATTTGAAACTAAGGCTGAGTTCACATTGTTCGACGAATGAGACTTGATAATCTAGAAAGCCTTCATGTTGTATTGTTTTGAATGTCAAATGACAAGCTAGTCACAATGAAAACAAGACATATAGGGGCCTACTAGATTGCCATGTCTCATGCGTCGAACAGTGTGAACCCATCCTAAATTAGGCTAGAATCAGAAATGAGTTATGAACTGAAATACATTAGAAATCAATCTGAAAACAAGCAAATTAGTTTTGAACTGAATCAAGTTACAAACTACATACATATATGATTGTACATATATGAAATATCGGTCCTTACTAAATTTGTATCTCATTTGAATACGGGGCTATAGACTTTTTTCCAAATTGTGACAGAGTGCACAAAAATAATCGGAAAATGAAAGAATTAAATTGAATACTTGAACTCTTATTTTTAGAACGAAATAATCTTAAACCAATCCCGATTCGTTCTTAATAGATTAATTCGTACTTAGTTTAAGTACACCCAAAAAGAATCGTACTTAATATTTTAGGAACAAAACGTTATAAATCCTATCCCGTTCGTTTTAGCATATTTGTGTACAAACAGCTCTTGATTTAAGAATTTCATACTTGATTTAAGAACTTTGTTCTCATTTTAAAAACATTTTGGGTAAATTTGAAACTTAAGACTGATTCGTACTTAGTTCAAGTACAACACAGTACAAATGATACTTGAAAATTTAAGTACAAAACGGTATAAATTCTATCCTGTTCGATTTAGAAAGCTTGAGAACAACAAATTCTTTATTTTAGTATTTCGTACTTAATTTAAGAATTTTGTTCTTATTTTAGAAACATTTTGGGCAAATTTTAAACTTAAGAGTGATTCGTACTTAGTTTAAATACAACCAAGTACGAATTACACTTGAATTTTTAAGTACAAAACGGTATAAATTCGTTTGAGTAAAAAAATTCTTGATTTTAGAATTTCATACTTTATTAAAGAATTTTTGTTGTCATTTTAGGTACATTTTGGGTAAATTTAAAAATTAAGACTGATTCGTACTTAGTTTAGGTACAACACTGTACGATTTATACTTGAAATTTTAGGTACAAAACGGTAGAACGCTAGAAGCCGATTTTTTCTGGTTGTAGGCGATTCCTTTTAAAGGTTACAAACAATTGAAGTTTACCTTTAGTATATCGGCTGTTGAAGTCCGACTAGATCATCAAGCAGCTCATATGCATAAGCCCCAGAACTTTGAATAAAATCCGATTTTGACACACCCTTTAAATAATAAAAAAAAATTTAATTAACATTTTTTTTTAATATTTTTGAAATTTTTTTAATATTTTCGAAAATTTTTTTTTTGTATTTCTAAGACAACACAGGAACATTTTTTCTAAATAGTCTCTGCCTGTCCCTGCATGCGATAGATTTGTTTATGCATTTTCACATTCACCAATTCGCTTTTGAAACCCCAATCGATGTCGAAGTCCAGATGCTGCAAATTGCGCTCCACTTGAAAACTGCCGGTTAGCATTTCGCCAAAACTCAAGGGCAGATGTTCGTCAATTTGAAAGACAGTTTGTTTCCAATGCGTACTTGGTTCCCAGGGACTGGTGCTAATGGTTGTCAGCTCACCCGGAAAACCTAAATCAAAGTAGACCACAAACCGCTGGGCAATGCCCTGGCGGATAGCGCGCAGCTTAAAAGTAGCTGTAAAACTGAGCTCAGCTCTGGTTAAGGTGCGCAAGTCGAAGCGTCGCAATACCTGACGCGTGGTAAGCAACTGATCCGGTTCTATAGAAATGATTTCGGGGATCTGCTGCATGATGCGGCCAGCGCGCTTTAAGTTCAAGCCGGCAAAACGTGATCGATAGTGTGAAGGTGGCGTGGGCCCATCACCGACCACGATATACAGATTGGAGGTATGGGGAAAGATGCGGCCACCAGGCTTGAGCCAGGCATCGCGGGCGTATATAACGGATTCCAGTAGGGAGCTGTACATAAGACAGGCGCTGCCAAAGTAAAGTTGTTAAGTATGCAAGTACATCAACATATTTCTGTATTAAGACTTACCCCATCCACTTGGAGATGATAATATCCACCTGGGGTAGTTTCTGCTTTTTAATATCTCCTTGGATCACCTGAATGATCTGCTGTAAATTGTTTTGCCACACCAATTGACGCGCCACCAGGGCCACATCGCTGTCCTCCACCGCAAAAACCTTTGCGGCACCCAACCTAGCCGCCCACATGGATAGTAGAGCACTACCACAGCCCACCTCGAGCACTATGGCGCCCTTGAAGAGATGCGCATTCCGTTTGTGCTCCATGGCCGCTTTGAAGCCCAACATGGTAACCTCATCCCGTATGACAATCTCCTGCCTTTGCAGAAACTTTGCATAAGCCTCGGGCGGGATTGAATCAAAGCTATTCGAGCACAACATTTGGGCTAAACTTTTATGTATGGACTTATATACTAAAACAGCTGACAGGGTGGACATATCGATTATACGAAATATCGATTGGAAACATCAGTCACGTTAATGTCGCACAGTGGGTCCACATGAAAGCTTTGGAGGTAATGATGATATTTCAATAAAGCTACGTTTACGGATCATTTTTGTGGGATCGGGTTTCATTTTTGATAAAAAGTTTTAAAAGAAATCGCAGGCCTTAGCAATAAAAATATTGAGTTTTAGCAAGTTCTGATTGTCAAATTCATCGGCTTACAAAATTTTTTAATTAAAGCTTGGTATTGAGTTTCTGCGAAAGTCGATAGCAAGTGCGTGACCAGCTGTTCACGAAAAATATGGTTTTTATTTATTTGGCACTATTAAAATAAGTGCTTAATAATAAGCTAACGCGTGACACGGTATGCATCGGGTGGCAACGCTGTAACATCGATATGACTATTTTGAAACTTTTCAAACAGCTACCAGCGCAAATCGTGCAAAATCCAATTTTTATATCCGGGATTAATTCCGAAACGGTTATCGGTTCCGGTACGTACCGAAATCAGAGTCTTCTACCTTTGCACAGGGTGTTTTGAGTGTTTTTTTTTTTAATTCAGGAGAGAAAACCATAAGAGCTTATTCAATTTGTTTTTTTGTTTTGTGTTATTTATTAATTTAATAAAAATATAATAAACCCATTTTGGAATTCGAGGGCTGTTCAAAAAGTTTTCGGCCTGCCAATTAAAGTCTCAAAAAAAAAAGGTGTAGTGGTGGTAGCCATGATTCCGGGACTCCTGGTTATCGAAAATGAAAACGTTAAATGAGGTTATGATCAGAATTTATGTTATTCTGGCCCCTACCTCAATCATATTTTTCAATATTTTTTTTAAAAATTGACGGCAATTTAAAAAAGAAAGGTTGATTGTGGTTTTGAGAAAAAGGGATGAAAGGGGAATGTTCAAGCTATAATAATAATGCAAAACAAAATAATCGAAACAAGGTTCTATTTCGGTTTCGATACGGTACCTAGATTTTTATTTCGGCATACCGGTAGAAGTATAACTTTTTTTATATTCAAAAACTTAAATTGTTTCAAGATATCCAAAAATTTAATGGATGTAATAGAATTTTAAAATTGTGTTTTAGGAAGAAGAATATGCCACATAAAAAAGTTCTTTAAAATTAACAAATTTCTAGCCTTTTTATTTTTGGACAAACAATTCCGCGAAACGCTTATGTTCGCATTTCCAGAGGTATCCCTACACTTAGAAAAAATGAAATTAAATGTAGGCATTCTCATTTCTTTCTTTTGTCGCCCTGACAAGCTCGCCTTAGGGCCGATTACTCATTACTCCACATAAGCCTATCTGTCAGTAAACTTACAAATAAAGTAAATTAAACTTTCTAAACGAAAAATGTTTCTAATTATTTTCGAGTAATCGTCCCTTTTTCCCCTGTAGAATTGAACTACTTAACTCGGCCTATAGCCTATATACGCTATAAAGTTCCTCGCTTCCCTTTCTTTTTTAAAAAAACTTTCTTAATTTTTTTTAGAACTCTTTCTATTTTATTCTTTTAGGATTTATTAACCTATTTTTTTTTTGGTAGAAATTTTTTTCTATATCTTATATATCTTAAAGAAATTTGATTCTGGTTATTCTCAATAGCGGATTTCTAAATGTAAGACTTTTTCTATGTTATATATTGCTGTTTAACCAGTTGAAAAATATATTTGAAATAATCAAAAATCAGATAGATAAATAATAAGAAACCGAAACAGTACCGGTATTAGGTTTCGGATTTTCGATTCCCATAATAACGGATTTCAGCTCTCAAAAATTTGTAATATCGGTTCCAGTTTCGATACCGGTACGTGGCTTAAAACGGTTTATTTCAGTTAACGGTTTATTTCGGTTAACGGTACCGGTAACGGTTACTGTATTATTCCCTGTTTTATATGTATATAATCTTCGGCACAGTCAAAATTAACTTTGCCTTCACGTTTTTTCTTAGTTTTTGCAGAATGGGAGTTTGAAAATTGAAATGAATTTAAAAATCTAGAAAATCTTCGTTAGATTTTGATAAAATTTATTGTTTAACCGAATCTAATAAAAATACAGTTTATGTATGTTGCAACACATGTACCTTAAAATGTTCAAATATTTTTTATTTGTGCAGAATTACAAATTGTGGCTCTGTCCGTACATAAATATTAATCGTAAAATCTAATGATACAGAAAGCTGGGCAAAAACACAAATAAACGGGGGAAACCGGGTAAAATAATTTCACATGTTGCACGCATAAAATAAAATTTTATTTTATTCATTTCTCATTTTGTATGAAATGCAAAAAGAAAACTCAACGCACACGTTGACTGACGAAATGAATAAATGAGAGAATGTTGCTGTTGTTGTGCGGGAGCGAGAAGACATAACTTTAAATTTGTATGGCCACCCAGAGCCCAATGAACAAACGAATTTCGCCTGAATTCCATTTTGCACAACTCCCCAAGCTGCCAATCCTCTGTTTCAGCCACCTCTCCCTCCGCCCCCACACAGTCCTTGCCAGCCAGTCCCTTTCCTGCAGTTTAGACTCTCTAAATGAAATGCTCAAGTGTGCATGGAATTTTGATTTTTTGCCAGTTTTTTCCTTCACGATTCCGTTCGTCATGTCGTTTGCTTGCAAATCAATTTAATGTCAGTCATTTTGCTGCTAAGTGGGAAATTTTTGAAATTTCATCAAAAATCCGTTGCGTACTGCTGCCGACCCCACCCTCCACCCCCACCTTAGCTCACGCGCTTTATTTGCCTGGAACATATGCTGCTTGTGGGAATTGGCTGCACTAAGGTACCTTCTTCTCGTACCCATTGCTCCTTCGCATCTAAGCGAAACACATTTGAATGTAAATTTCTTTGCCGACGCGTTGCATGTCCATGAATTCTCAGCCAGGACGTTGTTATTTGCCCTTTGTTGTTCTTTTGCAGTTGCCTGAGCGAGGGTGGAGGGCAGGCAGGCAGGCGGGCAAAAGCAAATATTGTATTAAAATGCTGGAAAGCAGCTAAAACGCATAATAGTAAAATTTTATGTTATTGCCAGTGTGAGGAAAACACGTCAAACAGTTAGTCAAATAACGCAGCAAAGAAGTGAGGAGCAAAACCAGCGTTCGGTACGGGCCAATGAAAATTTAGATGACGACGAATAAGAGTAAAATAGTCGATTCTCAGTCATATGAGAGTTTGCTTTATGTGGACTTTAAGCAGGTTTATGTGTTATAACAATACGTAAAAGTTTCATATATTCCTCAATTTTATATCATTTCAGATGAATGATAGACGAGTTATAAGCAAATCAAAAGGGCAGGATGGCCAGGTCACTTAAAAGTGTTCAGTTATATACAAACTTTGGCTGGAACAAAGTATATTGGGGCTTGACCGATTTTCTTACTTGTTTCGAATAAAAACTCTTCAATTTATACGGAGCTGAAAGACCAACAGATGGCGCCTCTTTAGTAACCATTTGGCTGACAAAGCTAGAAAACGTTTGTAATATGGGAGCTATAGGATAAAATCATCCAATATAATTCAAACTCGACCAAACTGTGTTGAACCAAAAAATATTCATAAGTAGCAAGTTTAATGACGCTATTATTAAAAATAAAACGAGAAGGCGACTGTGCCGAAGTTTTAATACACTTGAAAAACTTTACTCCAACTGATTTAACCAGTAAAATATATATAGGATATAGATATCAGATATTTAAAATTTTTAAATCATTGATAATAACAATTTGATAACATAAAAGATTAGTAACGCTACGATGGAAAACAAAAAAGTTTTTCTTACTAGAACTAGTTTTTCAACCGTCCGTTTCTATGGCAGCTATATGCTATAGTAATCCGATTTTGATCAATTTTTCCATAAAAGTGTGGAAACACATAAAACCAACATACACCAAGTTTAGTGACGCTACAATGGAAAACAAAAAAGTTTTTCTCACTAGAACTAGTTTTTTGACCGACTGTTTCTATGGCAGCTATATGATATAGTCATCCGATCCGGCCGGTTCCGACATATTAGCTGTGCAAAATTTCAGCTCGATAGCTTTAAAACTGAGGGACTAGTTTGAGTAGAAACAGACAGACGGACAGACGGACGGACGGACGGACGGACGGAATTGAACTCAGCTCGTCGTCCTGATCAAGAATATATTTCTATGCGTTACAAACTTCTGGGCAAAATTAATATACACTTTTCAAGTGTATAAAAATTTTATTATCAGGACATTTTTTCCATCCGATCGGTACTACATATGGCAGCTATAAGATGTAGACATATGATTTTCACCAAATTTTGCAGATCTGTTTAAAAGCGTAAATTATTTCTAAAAGCGGAGTTTAAGAACGCTTTCATTGAAAACAAACGTTTTTCTCACTAGGACATTTTTTAAGACCGATTTTTTCTATAGTCGTCCGATTTTGAATAAACGTACCAGAATTATTTGAAAGCCAACACAATAAATAAATACCAAGTTTCAAGGGCGTAGCCAACTTTTCATAATGTTATCTATTACTAATATAACTAAAGTAATGTATAGCACTTGGAGATTTCTGTCGAATCAGAAAAAACATGTTGTTGCTAAGGCAGCAACGAAATACTGTTTGCTTCAAGTGCAGTTCCTTCACTCAGAGAAAAAATCGAGCAGATCGTGCTTGATATCAAGCAGATTTCGTGTCAGAAGTTCGGCAAGACAGAATTTTCTTGGATTCAAGAAGAAAATACTGAAATCAAGCATGAATTTTCAAGCTGTATTTTTTTGTCTCACCTCCCTTGCCACCAAACACACAAAGTTTTCTCAATTTCAAGCAGATTTCTTCTTGAAAATTCAAGACGAAAAAAAACTAAATTGAAGCAGATTTCAGTCTTGCCGAATCGTGCTAGATTTCTCTGGGTGTTTGTTTCGCAGAAGCGATGTCGTTTTCGAAATCAATAAACATTTTCATTAATTTTACCCATTTTCGCAGTAACATACAAATATTTTTTATGCAAAAAGAATCGAGGAAGAAGACATGGTCCAGTTTATAGATGGAGTGTTGGAGTTTATTTACCAAAATAATCCATCACGTCAGGGTTCTTGGCAATTTGAGCTTTAAGATGATAAAAGTGCCTTTTTAGAGCATTTTAAGGCATGTTTTGTGGGCAACCCAAACGTTTGTTTTTACCCCCCTTACATTATGAGAAAGATATATTCTGCGTTTTTTTTCAACGAAGATATACCATTTTGAATATAAGTTCTCAAGCTGACGATATGTTCCCTAACCTACAAGTATGCAATGGGTGTCGTTGAGAACTTTCATTATAATGTAACAAAAATTACTAGGCGATATACTATTTTTTGCTTAGCATACTTTTAAACAGAAAAATTAAGTCAGACATTATGCAAATTCTAACACATGCATTCAAAATGGTATATCCGCATTTAAAAAAATCCCAAAATTATTTGGGACAATTTGTTTTAAATATAAGAAATTGTACTTTTCGCTAATATAACGGAGATTCAAAACAAACATATAGGTTGCTCACAAATCATGCATTAAAATGGTCAAAATAGGCACTTTCACCAACTATAGGCTCAAATTACAAAAAAACCAGACGTGCTAGAGCATTTTTTCAAACAGATTCTATTCAAGCACTCAAAAATCCTTTAGAACAACCACCACCCAATCAATAAACTGAAATAAGTTTTATTTTGTTGCCTTGTGTTATTCAACGATTATAAAATAGTCTCTGTGAGTTCTAAAGAGTGGCTAGTTTATCCAAAGTTTTAGATTACTTTTTTTATCAACTTATAGCGCATAATTTCATTAAGGGTTACCTGGATTTCTGATTATTATGTTTTAAAATTAGTCTTGTTATTTTTTTTTATGTCCTTATCAAAATTATAAGACACTTTGTTTATTTCAATTATTTTTCAAGATAAAGTATTAAGAAGCCAGATTCATAATTTCGGCATCAATATAGCAAAATGTTTTGAATAAAAAAAATATATTAAAAATATTCAAGTTTTTTTTTAGAAACTAACAAAAAATGGTATTTTCTAACGGTTTTTAACGATCTACAAAGCTTTTTTCCAACGTTCGATCCAAAAACCAAAGGTTCAAAAAACTTGGAATATAACGAAACCTCAGCCTTAACGTACTGAATTTCCTCTGCTGGTTTTTAAAGATTTGCAATATATTTAGTCAACAAACAGAACAGAACCCCTTCTTAATCCATGTTATTGTTACTTCAGAACCGAACTTTTTTCAATGATCACCAGAATTTGAATTCAAGACGCATTCTTCTATTCATATCACAAAAATTGTTTAGCTCAAGGATCTTCAGGTAATCGTATCGTTTATCAAAACTGTGACCTTACAAACATTTAAATCTTATTTGAAAAGAGATTTGCGTTAAAGTTAATTTTAAACTTTGTTGGAAATTACATTCTAGGAAATTCTTATACAAAAATATCGAACTTAAGTAATAACTTTACCACAACGCCATGTTCGAGCAAAATGGCTTCCATCAATAACAGTAAAACATGAAAAATTCAGTGGGGTGCGAAAAAAAATATATATATATAAATTGTCATTTTTGGAATGGCGTCATAATGCAATACCAGAAAAAGAGACAGGACCAACAACTGACAACTGACTGCGTTCGATATTTTAATGGGCCAGACGTCATTTTGGACCCGCGTGCGCCATTTTGGAGTAGTCTGCCTGCCACCAAAAGCGCAAAATTTATGACAACATAACGAGCGAGCCAGACGAGGGGTTGGGCCTGGTCGGGGTGTTGCATTAAATGCGACATTCCGAGTCGAAAATAACAATAATCATAATTAAGGATATGCATATGCAGCAGGCACAGGCTTGATCCTCTGTCTGCCATTGAGTGGGTGGCAGGCCAATCGATCCATTTACAGCACACACACACATACAGAAGCAGCCGAATATTCCGCACGAATGATGATGTCCCTGTCCAGCAATGTCCGCAGTCAGATATCATTGAATAATGACTGTTAATACCCTTCAATGTGTGCGCTGGCCCATCGTTTTGGCTCTGATTTCGGTCTCGGCAATGAAATGAAGTGGATTTCAATGCACTCCGAGCCATGTCAGCATGACTAAGGATGGGGACCAGGACGAGGGCAAATGCGATATGGCGACTGCAGGGGGGAAAAAAGTGCGTAAAATAATATGCGAATTGTGCGAAATGTGCGATAACATGTGATGCCTATGAGGCGGTATTTAAACTATAGGGCAGTTTTTGGTGTTTGGAGAATACAATTTGGTGAAATTTTAAATATATGTTGGATTTTAGACTTTGAATTTTTGAAGATACAGAATTTGTAAGTTTTGTAAAACTGCTCATTCGTTTGGGCTTAAAAAAAACCCGATACTAATCTGATAGTGCAAGGTCGGGGCTATACGATGGATGTAGCATCACTTTTCAATTCAGCTTCAGCTCGAGCGTTGTAATGGTGGAAAAGGACATCGATTCGTTTCCACATATATGATTGCCCCCTTTTATATAAATTTGTAAAAATTAAATTCACGGTACAAAAGTTAACACGAAAATCGTCTTAGAACTCGGAACTGGGCCGAATGATACGAATGATAAGTCAGGTGCATAATATTTGGCTTTAAGCAGGGCCAAGCCAAGCTTTTCTCAGTCTCTTGGCTAGAATGCTTATTTTATTTTCACACAAGGGAAAGGGACCCAATAGCTGGCGAAGGTGATCCGCTTGTGGACACATTTTTAAAGAAAAAACACATTTTATTTCCGATCCAACCTCACCTACCCTACCTACCCATGTTTAATGGGCAAAGGGTATAAAAAGGTCTTGTATTAAAACATTTTCTATTATTTAGCAGAATATATTATTTATTTGATTTAAACACAAGCTTTTATTTTATTCACATTGACCTAAAAAAATGTAATATCCTAGTGAAAGATCGATGTCACACTCAAAATAAGCTGCCGAAACCAAATAATCTTTTTATTTTTAATTAAATTAAGTTTGAAATTATTTGGAAAAGGGCAAAATTGGGCAGAGAAAATTGATTACACAGTAATCTTCTTACTTTTAATAAATATTTTCCGTTTCAGCTGTAAGAGCGTTGCCAGGGTCTATGTTAGATATCATAAATCAATTCCGTTTGTTTTAATTAGTATATTAAGACGATTTCATTTTATTTATTGTACGATATTAATACAATCGAAATGCCAGCAATATCAGAAAATCGGATATGAAATATCTTTTTACCACAGCAGCTTAGATTATTTGTGTAAGAAGGACAAAAAAACAACTTTCTGCGAATTTATCTAAAATAAACTCTTCTGAAGAAACTCGTTAAGACCAAAGCTCAATCACTAATTTGGATGCGGCTTAATAATCGAGGACTTTAAAATCACGTCTGTTTTCTTCGATTACAATAGTGTGTTGCATCGTGAGTTCCTTCCTTCCGTTTTTGTGGCATACCATTCATGATTTTTGCATCACGTCAATGAATCTGCTCACACATCGTGGCTTGTTTGTGATTTTTGGTCAAAAACAATCATGCCTCAGCCACCGTATTCCCTTTGAGTCTGCTTGCAAGCTTTCACTTTCTTCGATTATCGGCCGCCGACAATCGGATAACCGACTCAGTAGTCTTCTGACCGTTGCTTTAGTTTTTTTAAAATTTTGATATACTTTCTGTTTCCCATTTATAGGTTGATAAACAATAGATGCAGTTTGTATATTTGTATTTAAGTAGGAACTTAGTGAAATCTTTTTTTCAAAATTATTTAGCTCATGGAGATCATTCTATGATCATAGCAGCAGAGGCGATTAGCTAAATTAATCGAGATTATAAAATCCTAAGCCAAGATTTTATAATCTCATTTTTATCCTAGATTAAATCTTGAATGGAATAGGACCTAGATAGGATCTTGTTTCGTTTTTTACTCTCTCTTCTTTTTAAGAAAAAATAAAAAAATAATTTAATTTTTAAGTCGTCTTTTTATAATCTGTACCGAAGGTACTCAGAGTATATTGGGTTTGTGCAAATGTATGTAACAGCCAGAACGAAGCATCTCCGACCCTATAAAGTATATATATTCTTGATCAGCATCAACAACCGAGCCTATATAGCCATGTCCGTCTGTCTGTCCGTCTGTCCATCTGTCCGTATGAACGAAGAGATCTCAGAGATAGTAAGAGATAGAGGTTTGAGGTGTATGGAACATATATTTCTTATACTTGCAGGCAGATCAAGTTTAGTTTTAATTTTTGTCACGCCCCCTGCCTCCCCCGCAAATTGAAAAAAATCTCATATCTTTCACAATTTTGGAGTTAGGTTGTTCGAACCTTTTACTCATCATTTCTTATCAAGCCCCCATACATCGATCTCCGATCAGATGAACGATAGTAGAGTTGCCACCCACACAATTTGAAAAAAATCGAATTTATTCTACAATTTTAAAGTCAGATTGTTTGAACCTTTTAGGCATATATTTTAATCGTCATTACTTATCGATTCACCATACATTCGAGCGTGATAATTCGGCGAATCACATATAAGAACCCAATATTGCCAAAATTTCCCAAAACAATAATAATTGTAGTTTTAGTTTAATAATATTTTGAGAAGATTTTATTTTTTTCAGAAGTTAATAAATTTTATGAGAACTTATTTTTTTTAACATACGAAAAGGATTTAATTTTGAGAAATCTTGATTTTGAGAATATAAATCTTAGTTTAAGGTATTTCAATACTGAGTATTCTAGATTGCAAGCTTTCTGATAGGAAAAATATATGAAAGGTAAAAAACAGCATTCCCATTTTCTTTTGTTTTGGTCTTTTGTTTGATACAACCGATTGCCATATGTATCATCCGTATCATCGCAGCCTTAAACCGAATTTTTCTGATGCATTTCTTATGTCGCAAAAATACGATTTTATAGGTAAATGTTTTGTCAAAAATTTAATTTATTTTTTTTTTTAATTTTTTAATTTAATTTTTCCGAATTTTGACTATAAGCTGTAGAGGGAGGCAGCTGCCAAAAATATATACATAAAACTGGTCTGATTAGAGATTAAATTGTCCATATATTTGAAGATGTCTCCATAGAGGCATTATCAAACGTAGATATATTATTTTTAATTTGATATAACTTAAATAGAAAACTTCGAAAAATATCATAGCATACTTTTTCGGTCAGAATTTCTTATTCATGATTTTTCTCAAATTTTCAATTGCCCCATAGTTTTTAACAAACCTTTTCCAAATAACATTTCATTGCTCTAATCCTTCTCTCAAATCAAAGAGAGAAAAAAATGCACTGAAACCCTTGATAAACATTTCAACCCAAACAGCTTCAATTTATTCAACTTGCCAAACACGTTTCATCGACTTAATCAGCTTGACTAACCAAAGCGCTTTTTGTTTGCATACCGAAAAAAACCGTTGTTGATTCAACCATCAAGCAAAATGAACAAAATCAACAGCATTTCGAGTATTTTTGTTGTTGTTGTTTTTCAAATATTACCAAAGGGAAGCGTTCATGAATGCGGCAGCTTGCATCAGACGCATCTAGTGGCCCACCCGCACATCAGTGAAGTTGGTGGTTTTTTTTGCTAGGAACAAATCCTTGGGTTTTGTTGCGAACTTGACGAATTTTTAATGGCCTACGGTGGAAGTAATTCAATTGTTTTCTAACTGGGACGGATGTAAAATTTGTGCTCCGAAAATATGTTCCTTAAAAAATAACTTTAAAAAAATCTTTTGTTAAAGCTGAACTCTAAGTTCTGTTATAACTCTTAATGAGCTTAAGGTGGAGTATAATGCTCCAAATTCCCGGTAGGGCATTTTCTTTACTCATGTTAGCCCCAACTAGAACTGCAGAGCTCAAAGTCGAAAATTGGTTTTAATTAAATCGAATTGAGTTTTTTTTTTTGTTTTACAAAAGCCAACTCGTATTTCTGTTTCTTTTGCTTTTGCTTTTGTCTTTCAACCGTTTGCTGACGTGGCCTTTGCATGCGAATGAGGCAAAAGTGAGTGAATGAGTGAGCGAGTGAGATGTGGACATGGACACGAACACATTTAACGCTGACGCTGTGAGTTTTATGTGCGTCATAGGGCGCCACGTCCAGGTCCTTCCTCCCATAAAACACGGCGAACCATTTGATTGAAATGTTGGCTGGCATTGCACTCACCAGAGGCCAGTCCCGGGCACATCAAAGCCGTTGAAATGTTGGATGGTTGTATCGGTTGGGCATTTTGTTTTTGCATTGCACATTGCACATCAAATGCAACCCCCTTTTGGTCGTCCTTAACTGACCACACACCATGTCAGTGGGTGATGTATGGTCGGTCAGTTTGCGGACATGCAGTGGACACACGGATTAACATGACGTAATTGATGCGGAAAGTGTTGAGTGTGTGGCAGCTGAGGACTACAAAAAAAATTGAAAAAAGGGGAACACGACAACTTTTATCAAAATTGAATTTCGACGGTTAAGACCATAATATCACTTTTGTAAGCCATAGTTGTCTATGGTTGCTATTAAATTGAGCTATTAAAGCATTTTTCACACTCAGAAAAAAATGTACATTATTCAGTTACATTTTTTTCAATCCCGAAATGTTTGATTTTAGACCATTGTGGAATACTATAAGTATTAAGCACTTAGAGATGGCAAGAAACAAGACGTCCGCCGGGAGTTCCCGAATTTTACCGAATTAAGCCGAACCCGAACCTTTAAAAATGTATTTTCTGAAGGAAATTACTTAAAAATTCTTTAATTTCGTAATTTTAAACTCATCTGGTGACGTCCCGAGGATTTTAAAATATATTCCCAGCCGTCTCGGGAAGTATTTCAATTCGGGTCCCGCGGGACCCATTTATATAAGCAGTTTTTGTCACTACCTTCCTTTCGTAACCCAATTATGTAATCAAAACAGGAAACATCTATTACATACGATATCAAAAATCCGACCAAGTTCAACATTTCCAAACCTAAGAATTATATTCTTATTTTAAGTTTGTTTTGGGATTATAAAAACTCATAAACCTGAAATCAGATTTTTTTGAATATTCTTTGGGCCGTTTTCTCATCTTCATGTTATTAAAAACAGAAATCTATGTTGCCTACTTTTAGACCGCGTTTAAAATCGCATCTGGATGGAAGTAGACACAAACATAGAAATTTAAAAACGGCCTAAAAGTAGGCAACTCAATTTTATCCAAAAAGCACCAGAATTTTAAAATCAGGAACATGAGAAATCGGCCCTTAGATTTGTTTTTAAAGATTAAGTCAAAAATAAAAGCAAAACCAAAACAATCTTAAAATTTTATGAACAATCCAGTCAAAACTTAATCATACTTAAAATTAATATGCCATTGTTTTGTGAAATTAACACTCAGAAAAAAAACGGCTGCCAGCGTTCTAGAATGAACGAAATAGAATTTATACCGTCTTGTACTTAAAATTTCAATTATAATTCGTTCATGGTTGTACTTAAACTAAGTACGAATCAGTCTTAAGTTTCCAATTTACCCAAAATGTTTCTAAAATAAGAACGCAATTCTGAAATCAAATAAGAAATACTTAAATCAGGAATTTGTTGTACTCAAAAGTTCTAGAACGAACGTGATAGAATTTATATCGTTTTGAATTTAAAATTTCAAGTATAATTCGAACTTGATAGTACTTAAACTAAGTACGAATCAGTCTTAAATTTTGAATTTACCCAAAATGTTCCGAAAATGAAAACAAATTCTTAAATCAAGTATGAAATACCTAAATCAAGAATTCGTTGTACTCATACGAATTAGAACGAACGGGATAGAATTTATACCGTTTTGTACTTAAAATATTAATGATTCGTACTTGGTTGTACTTAATCTAAGCACAAATCAATCTAATACGAATCGAAATTGGTTCAAGACCATTTCGCTCTAAGAATAAGGTTTAAAAACCTTGGAATAGCCCAAAATGTATTTCGGGATTGGAAAAATCGAACTTGAACCAAGAATTTTGTAATTGTATCTAGTATTTTTGTACTTGGCGTACTATTGACACCGCTTGTACTTGTTTTTAGCAGGGATTAATCCCGAAACGAATATTGGATCCGGTACCGGTTCCGGTACTTACCGAAATGAGAATTTCGTATAAAGGTTCTATTACGGTTTTCAGTTTATTTCGGATTTAGGTTCCGATACGGTATTTTTATTTCGGTACGTACCGGTACAAGTATAATTTTTTATATAAAAATATAAATTATTTTAAGATGTCCAAAAAATTAATGGATGTAAAAGAGTTTAAAAATTGTATTCTTAGAAGCAATTCTCCATTCTTATGTCGCCCAGACAAACTCGCCTTAGGGCCATTTCTCATAAATCTGAAAAATATTTCTTAATAATGGTTCGATATAATCCGCTTTAAAAACACAAAAAAAAACAGATTGAAACATAAAATCTGTCTTAGCATTTCTTTACATTCAATTTTTTGAAATATTGAAAACAGAATTTTTTAAGTCGAAATTTGATTAAAATCCAAAAACTTTATGTCTAAGCGAGAAATTTTTAAGACTTAGAAATCCTTTACATTTAATTAAAGGGGTTTATATTGACCAAGCAAAAGTTCTTTCCCTTTTTGTAAACAAAAATTCTTTTCTGTATCTTTTATTTTTTAAAAAGAGAATTTAGTTCTGGTTATTCTTTCAATATTTCTTTATTTATATTTCTAAAATAAAACACTCTTTTCTGAGTTGCAATATAATTTGAAATAATCATAAATTAATAATAAGAAACCGAAACAATACCTTTATTAGCGTTTCGGTTTGGTTCCGGGTTTTTAGGTTCCAATTATAAAGACTAACGGTTTTCGGTTCTCAAAAAATGCTTAATATCGGTTAAGGTTTCGATACCGGTACCTGGCTTTAAACGGTTTATTTCGGTAAACGGTTCCGGTTACGATATTATTCCCGGGTTTTAAGTACAAAGTGTGAACCTTCGCTCCATAAGCAAGGTGATAGAACCTAAGAACTTGTTTCCGTTTTCAATCCAAAAAGTGAAGTACTTAAATTAAGAACGTGTGTTCCAGAATATGTTGTCATAATCTAAGTATATCATTTCTTTTTAACGATTTGAAACGATAGTTTGTGGATTTCAAAATGATCAATAAGAATAAAACACGCTTGAAATTTTAAGTACAAAACGATAAGAAACTTCCTGCCCATTCCTTCAAGAACTCTGACAAACTATATTTTTCTGAGTGCATTTAAATCTTTTTGTATAAACCCTGACTGCTGCACATTAGGTCAACTACTCTGATAAAATTGAAACGTTTCGCATGTTTTGGCCCCAACTGTAAACGAAACGAGAAAATTAATTTTGCGAACTTATCAAGTCCGCATTCAATGAATGTCCCCATCCCCCCCCACACCAACCCAGCCCAAAACCAGGCAGCATTTTCGTGCTGTCGAGTGCACTCATCATACTTGCAACTTGTGTGTGTGTGTGTGCGAGTAGGAGGATGATATTGGGCTACCTTTTTATTGTTGCCAACCTGCCTGGCAGGTTGCATTGCAAATTTTTTGCAACTGAACAACTGAACATGCAACGTGCATTTGGCAGTCCGAACAATATCCATGAGATGCCATGAGAAGGGGCAGGCCACAGACGCTGCCAATATTGACTGTGACTGAGCTCTCTCTCTATCTCTCTCACTCTCTCTCTCGTTTTTTTTTTATCCTTGCAATGCGATGCGAGAATATTTTTAATAAAATAAACCCAGAAATGTAATCAACATAAAGGATTTCACACAAGCGCATATATGAGAAATTTTCTGCTGGCGTAGCTTTAGCTGGAAACGCTTAACGAGATACCACGTAGATATCATTGACGACGACGTTGTGATACACACCACTACCCTACACTTTACTACCTCCAGCTGGGTACTATGGGACAGAATTAAAACTGTTTTACAACTTAAATTTAAATTAAAGTTTAATTTGAAAATCAGATTTTAACCCCTAATTATGTCACAATTTTTGGTCAATGGGAAAAATCCTTTCAGATTATCCCCGAAAGAGCAATATAGTGGGTAGATATCGATCTTAACCAAGGCTCCAAAATGGTCCGTAATCAAATCACCGTAACCACTAAGCTACAACCAAAAGGGACCCTCTTTTTTAAGATGGTTGTCCTAAAATGTTATTTTAAAAAAAATAAATATTTTCAAGTCAAAATAATTGTAAAGTTTTGGTAGACGGATCAAAACGTGAAGACGTGTATCGAAAATAATTTCTAAATTCGCAAAATATTGTGAACGGCTTCAAAACAACAAACAAATTTATGTGACTAACAAAAAAATAAAGTTTCCAGGCCTGCAAACCTCCAAAATTTGGAAAGAGATTTGGTTCGAGACTCGAACCTGATATCTTTGGGTTTTTACTCAGAACCCGGTTTAATCTTGTTAATTTAACCATCTAAAACAAATTAGAAAAAAGATATTAGTTCATCTTAAGATCTTCGTTATTTATGTAAATACAAGTTTAAAAAAATTGATTTGGACCCGAACTTCGGGTTGAAAATTAAAATACGATTTAAACAATCTTAAAATTCTTGAATCTATCCGAAAAGTCACATTTCAAGTACGGATCCTATTTAAAAATCAAATAATGCCGCATCGTGATTAAAGTAAGTACGGAATTGCAATGTCATAGCGAAGAATCGGAAAAAATCCCAGTGCGAGTTTGTAAGGTTTTGTTATGTCACTCTTTTTATATAGTAATTACAAAACTAATACTAATCCAGAGTAGAGTGTGAAAATAAGCCTAATTCGTGTTCAAATCAAGCATACTCAAGCTTATTACAATAATTTCGGAATTTAAAAATCCGTTCATTAGTCAATACTATCGTACTTTTTTTTTTAGAAAATCCGGTATTGACCAACTTTATCTGACATCGATTTATATTGATTTTAGTATGGGTTTCTCGAATTTTTTTTTTTATATTTGGCATTATATCTTTCTGTAGCTATTCATCTCTTATAGCTCTAAGATTAGAAAGAACAAACTACAATACTAGAAAATGCTTGTACAACTAAGTTAGCGCAATATTTTAAGTTTTCGTTTTGAAAACCATTTTAAAATTTTTAAAAATTTTCGTTGTATGTTCTCTTGGACTATTTTCGAAGGAATCTTTAACATCATTGATAGATTTAATACTTGATATTTGTTCTCTTTGAAATCCTAGATTTCAGAGTCTATTTTGTTCCGCCCCGCAATAGAAAATGTTAAATACCTCCTATAGACATTAAGCTCTTCTTTTTGCATTTATTTGTACAGGGTTGCCCATATTCGACGGACCCATATTTTTTTTTAAAAAATCAAAGAAAAAATAAAAAATTCTGCGGTTGGCAATCTTAATCATTTAATTTGTTCCAAGTAGATTTGTTTACATCAATTTTTGAATATGATATCTCTCAAATGGCCGCCTCTGGCGTTGATGGCGTATTGTGCCCTTTTGGCAGCATTTTCCATCGTTTCGCCAACATTTCGGCCGGAATAGCGGCTATTTCTTCACGAATGTTGTCCTTGAGCTCTTCTACGGTCCTTGGCTTGTTAACGTAAACCTTTGACTTCAAATATCCCCACAAGAAGAAGTCAGGCGGCGTCAAATCGGGCGAACGCGGTGGCCAGTCCAAATCACCACTTTTCGACATCAAACGGCCCGGAAACAATTTCTTCAGAAAATCGATTGTTATGCGACTTGTGTGCGGTGGAGCGCCGTCTTGTTGAAACCAGAACTGCATCATACGCTTTCGACGAATAATTGGCATCACAAAATTGGTCATCATGTCGCGATAACGCTCCTGGTTGATGGTAACAGCATGGCCATTTTCATTTTGGAAGAAAAACGGCCCAATGACCGTTTTCGCACTAACGCCGCACCAAACTGTGACTTTTTCGTCATGAAGAGGCACTTCTTGAATCTCCTGAGGATTTTCAGTGGCGTAAATACGGCAATTTTGCTTATTTACGGTCCCATTCAATGTGAAATGGGCTTCATCGGACATGAGATCATTTTGTTTTTTGTTTTTGAACAATTGACTTGTTCTGTTGAATGTAAATTCAACTATTTCAGAGCGCTCGCGTGGCGTGTATTGTTCCATGGTAAAAATCTGCTTGGACTGACGCTTCAAACGCGGTATGTCATTAAGCGATCTGACATCTCTGTCAAAAGTTATGGCGTTGCCAGATGGTCTCCCGGCGAATATGGGCAACCCCGGTATATGGGTCATTATTTTTCTAACCGAACGGACTGCAAACTTTATATTTTTGATTTAAAAAAAAAGGAAATTAGACACCGACACTCTCCGGTATTGCCAAAAAAAAAAATTATTGTTTTAATTGCATTTGGTTAAGGTTGTAGGGTGACTTTATTTTAAAAATTTTCCATAGTTTCACGTTTTGTTCAAAATTTGTTTCCAAAATATGGTCACCCTACACCAAAACCAAATCATTCTTATGGCAGCTATATGATATACATAGGTGTCCGATTTGGCCGTTGTTGATTTTTTGTGAGCTCTAAATATAACACACGCTGGCCAAGTTTCAGTAAAATTGATTTGAACGACTGCGTGGCTAAGCTTTATATTTATAAATATATATAAATTTTATATTTCTAGAAGCTATATCATCGTGGTTAACACCTTTAAAACATTAAACATAAACTTTAGCAACAGTTATGTAATATTATTAGGTTAAGAATAAATTGTTTAATAAATAATTAAAAGATGCCACAACGAAATTCAATTTATAACAATTAACCCGAGATTTGTCTGACTAACAGAGCTTGAGATATCATTTTTTTTAGATTTTTCCAAATTTAAAAAATAAATTTTTTTTAGCAAAACCGGCTTTCCCACTTATTAATATCAAAAATAGAAAGTTTCAAAGTCCGTTCGTATTGAGAAAGAATGACCCATATGCTCAATAACTATAATCCGTGAAATTTTCAGAAAGATCAGATAATATATTGCGGAGATATTTTTTTTATTAACTTTTTTCCTATATTTGGAAGCCCTGTGCTGTTAACGTTTACATTTAATGCTAATATTAACATTTTATGTTCATACTAACATTTTATGTTATTAATACAATTTTGTGATTTAATAAACCGGACCGGTTTACAGCCTTGATTCGTAGCATTAGGATCAATAATAAAAACAAATACAGAAGTTATGAAACGCACTAATAAATGCAAGCTGTAAAAAGGAGATACAAACCTTGATTAATAGAGGTCAAATATAAAGATTCGAATAGTTAAACAACATTTTAAAACCAATTCGATTTAAAAAGCTGGGATGTAATCTTTAAATATGAGCTTTGGGGAACCCGGCAAGCCTGTTATAATTAAAAGTTAGGTTCAGATTTTGCGAAGCTGCAGACTATTTGAAGATTCGGCTGACGTCCAAGAAAAACTAGTTTCCAATCCTATTTAAGAAAAGACCGGGCTTTAAGGAAAGCAATACTACTTTCACCAACCTAGGTGGAGTTTTGATAGGTTAAGATAAGCTCTTAAAGTAGTGATCCGAAAGACATGTTCTTGCTGCATTATCTGATTTCGTGCGAGCTCGTGCTTAGGCACGTAGCTAGAGGTGCTAAGCACCTACCGAAATTAAATTTTATTCATAATATCTGGGCCTCCTTTGTTTTTTTTCCCTATCAAGACAGACTGATTAGGTCCCACACGACTCTATATGATCTTATGAAATTCTAAGATCGATTATATCGTAATATATGTAATTGGTTACTCAGTTCATTAGCTGCTAAAGTAAGGGTTAATTGGTCCAGAGGTCTGATGGGTAACTCCGATTCTGAATATATTTTAAAAATATTTATTTAAATTTATTTACCTTTGGTTTCCAATTCTAGTCTTGTTTTATGCCACAGTGCCATGATTGTAGAGCAACAGAAAAAAGAACACGAAGCTAAGAAGAACCCTTTATGAAATGTTGTCCAATGTGGATGTCAATGCAGTCAGCTGTATGTGTGTGTGTGTATGTGTATCTTTGAGATACATTTGCAATTATCGTGACTTGAGTTGTCCAACAGGGGAGGTGGTACGGGGTCGCCTGAACAAGGGACAAGCCACAGCCTGGGCCACATGTCGGTGACAGTTTATTAAATCGATTACTTTCGGTTTTGATATTCTAAATAAACATATTTTTCCCTCACACAAAAGAAGGAATGGACCACCCACCCGGCTGTGGCTACCACATTTCGTTTGGTTTGAAAAATGTATAAACTCTGTGACTTGTCTGGCTAGCTGGCTGGTCATTGTACGACATGCTCGACATCATCAACAACAACAACAATACGAACATTTGAAAGATTAGTTTATTGTTAATCAAAAAAGAAGACCAACATTTCGTTTTTGCATTAAATTGACTTGGCAATTGACAGAAGTTGGAATTACGAGTTTTGCATTTGGCAAATGCATTCAAAATGTTGGCAATATTGTTATCCTATGTTGAAGACGCGCAGGTGGGAGGCGGTGGGAAACGTAAGTCGAATGACAGTAAACCATAAAAGCTTTTCACGCCTACACGTAATTGGAATCAATGTTTTTTGGTTTTCTCTGATTTTGACAAATACTTTATGCATTCACATGTTGTTTATTTTTTAACTAAAAATGGCAGACATTTTGTGGACTTGTAAATTTAACTTTGTCTGTTGTTTTGTGGTATGAATAAGAATATATTTAGTTTTGATTCCTCACCTCAAATAATAACTATAATTTCAACCAGGAGTTCAACATCATAAACAATTCAATGGCACCATAACACCAACTTTGTAGGCTCGACACCAACTCATTGCTGATGATCGGAGGCCACAGAAATTTTGCCCTTTCCTCTCCAGCTAAAGTTGGCCACATGTGGCGCCCAGTCCCTCATGCTGATACTGATGCCGGCAGCCATCGATGGCTTTTTGCATGCGAATGATGTTGATGGCGGCAACGATTGCGTGCTCCTCTATTCCTCTTTCACTGTGTTGCTGGTCGGGAATGGAAGCCGTTGGCTGTGTGGCTGCTAAAACGCTTCTGGGTTGAGACAGCAACTGCACAAAAAAAAAAAAAAAATTATGTACAAGCTCACAAACTAGAAAACAACACGTTCAACATACTTCTGCTTGGCCATAATTTCAACGATTTTTTGAATAATTGCCAGGCGCGCACAAATCGCCGCCACAACAACAACAACAGCAACATGAAGATGTTGTGGCAAGCAGCAGGGCAACAGACATGCAACGTTATGGCTAGCTGCTGCTTCTGCTGCTGCTGCTGCATTGAAAGTAAAAGCCAAACCAAACAAACTCATATAATGGCCATAAATTGTCAAGCTTTATTATGTGTGTGAGTGGGATATAAGCGAGAGGCCAAGGCATCAATGTTCATCATAAAAAATCATTGTAAGCGAAAATACAGAAAGTCAAATCACTGAATTGATTGGCACATTGAGTTTCGCAAGGGGGGGAAGAGGAAAGATTGCACGGAGTATGCGAGTCTCGAAACTCTGAACTTATTATTCTTAAATTTTGGTAAATTTATAATAACTCCAGATTATTTTCACATTTTCAAATGTTCCGCTTTCTTTTGATTGAAAATCTTTTTAAAGGTTTTTAGAGGAAGGCTGAGTTTACATTATTTGACGCATGAGACTGGCTCTTATGTTGTCATGTTGTCATTGTAAATAGCTTGTCATTTGACATTCAAAACAATACAACATGAAGCATAACCTTAAGAGAAAACTTGTAGAGGTTATAAGGTTTTATTTATATCTAAATTTTAATCCTGTTTTTAAAATTTAGATATACAGGGTTGCCCATATTCGACGGACCCATGTTTTTTTTAAAAAATCAAAGAAAAAAATAAAAATTTGGCGGTTGGCAATCTTAATCATTTAATTTGTTCCAAGTAGATTTGTTTACATCAATTTTTGAATATGATATCTCTCAAATGGCCGCCTCTGGCGTTGATGGCGTATTGATTATTTACGGTCCCATTCAATGTGAAATGGGCTTCATCGGACATGATAATTTTGTTTTCACAATTGACTTGTTCTGTTGAATGTAAATTTCAACTATTTCAGAGCGCTCGCGTGGCGTGTATTGTTCCATGGTAAAAATCTGCTTGGACTGACGCTTCAAACGCGGTATGTCATTAAGCGATCTGACATCTCTGTCAAAAGTTATGGCGTTGCCAGATGGGTCCGTCGAATATGGGCAACCCTGTAAATAAAACCTTATAATGGTCCAAAGAAGAGAGCACTAAAAACTTGAAACTCCCTTCAGGGAGTACGAGTTTATCATTTATACCGACGCGTAGTTGCCATGGGCCATTTGAGTTTTTTCGTTTCAAAAATCATAGCTTTTGAACCAAGAGAGAGATAATAGAATAATTTAAATCTTAAATGATAAATAACACTGTGCAAGTAAAAAAAAAACAAGACATGACCGAACTCGACGGTTTCCCCCTATTTCGGGTCCGAGGAATCGAACTGCATCATTACTTTGTTGAGTTATAATGAATGATTCATACGTTTTTTTTTTAAATATTTGTAACTTCTGCGGTTTTCTTTTTTTGGTCAACCTTCTTTGGCAAAGTTTCTTTCAACATTTTAGGCTAAAAGTTTTGAGAACTACCCAAGTTCCGGAATTGGGGTTTTATGGGACTTCTAGGTAATTTTGAGGAAAATATAGAATCAATGACCATTTTTCTTCGATTTTTGGCATAATTTCCTCCAGTGTTCCAATTTTTATATCGAATACTTATTAAAGACTTGTGTGGCTCAGTGGGTAGCGTGTGGGCCTACTGAGCGAGAGGTTGTGGGTTCGATCCTGCCTCAGAACATCTAATTAAAAAGTTTTTCTTTAAAAACCTTTAAGCACAAGGTCACCTTTACAGCTGTTGGCGCCAGTTGTTGTGGAGTATGTAGCCATTAAAAAGCTTCTCAAAAACTTTTCCGGTCGAATTTGGCGTTAAACTGTAGGTCCCTTTCTCTTGAGCGAAAATTAAGAGACACACGAGCCAAGAGATTGAAAGAAGCTCGGCTTGGCCCCATTTGGAGGCTGTAACAGCCAATTTTAACTTTTATCTTATTAGGAAATGTGGACCGTGTAATGTCAAGTGTCTTTTGAAGTGGCTAAAGAGATCATGCTGATATAATTTTAAAATAAAAAATTTGACTAGTACCCGAAACTTAATTTTTTTTTAATTTGTCAGAATATTAATTTTAAAATTTGTGTAAAAATCAATATTTGGTAACAAATAAAATTAATATACTTTTTTTTTTTTATTTATTTTCAAATTTTTTCTAATTTTTTTTTTCTAAAATAATTTTTACTATTCATAAAACAAGGTATCTTTAATTTTATTTTCTAATATGCACTTAATAAATATATCAACCGGTAGAAAAAAAAATCATGACGATTCGTTACCTAGTTTTCGAGATATTCTACCTGAAAGCGCACATAAGGTAATTTGGTGTTTTTTTTTTAAACTAAAAATTGGTAAACTTTGACGGGTTGTATCTTTAAAAAAAAAATCGCATTTTACTTTAGGGTTGAATATTTAAAATCATTGAAAATTTTCCTATAAGATGGGTTCATTCAAAATTTCGTAGGCGCTGATGAAATTTTTGATTTTTGCAACCATCTTTGTTCTACGGGCGCCACTGTGCGACATGTCGGTTCGAAGACGGAAGAGGGCACAGGAGCGGGAATCTTCTAAGAAGAAAACTAGCGACACAGCTTCCGTTCTGGCTACCGAACGAGTGCAGCCTTTTTAGGCAGTGTTGCAATGGGACATCGCACTTTGCTGTCACATCTTCTTCTGGTCAAGATAAAAGCCCAAACGAATTTCCGAACTCCTACACTTTAACAAGAACAGGAATATGATTTATTAACGCGTCACTGCACCGTGGGTCATATGGGCATCAGAATGCACGCGACTACTGTCGTAGCTCTATAATTGAGAGAATTGAGGAGTAGATAGAAAGCATTCAACACCTACTAGGCACCTGTCCTGCACTTAGGAAACGCAACAAGTACCTGGGAAAACCATTCTTTGAAAATCTGGATAGTCTGGCAAATTTGTCCCAAAGGGGCCTGATTTTTTTTTATCGACTCCTTTAAATGTTTTTTGTACAAATTTTTATTTTGCGCATCTCTTTTAATTAACAAGACTTCCTTTAATTAGCTTTAATTTTATTAGCCATCTGAAAAATTGGTTAAAATTCGTGAAATTTAACAAATTTTCGGTTTTAGATTTTAGCTGGATAAAAAAAAATTAAAAAGTTAATTCTCAAATATAGGAAAATCTAGTTCAAGTTAGAAAATTGGGCCAAGACCCGACAAATACATTTTTTTTTCACTTATTTCTAAGCAATTTAACTGAATCAGATCAAAAGACCAGAGTTATCTTATGATTATGACCAAACGCTACTATTCAACCCAATTTAATTTATTAGTCAAATCAGCCGATGTCTCATCTCAAAAATCGATTTGGCTGCACAAATGCAAACAATTGCATATTCAAATTCATATTCATATTTATGAGAAATAATGTGCCCCGGCACAAACATGTGTATTACACATGTATGTACTACATATCTACAATATCTCAACGCCTAATTGATTCTGTATGCAATTGTCTGGAGGCCCTCTCGACTTGGTTGGACTGAGGAACTAAACTGAGACTGAGAGGAATGTCAATGCTAATAATCGCCATGTAAATTGACTCTGAAATTCAAATTGTGTTGCTGCAAGTATTTTAAATGGCTCGTGCCTGAATGATTGAAGCCACACAAATGCACAGAAATATATACGCACATACATATATTAATGTTATATTAATCATAATCCATCAAGTGACATTTATGGATTGTTCTTGGATTTGAAAATAAAATAATTATAATCAATTTTAATCAAGGGCACATTTTTTTGCAAGCTTACAATATTTTAATTAATTTAATATGTTAATTCCTTTCTAAGTATTATAATAAGATTTTTATCTTATGAAATTTGTAACTTTGTAAGGTGCAGCCATGTTGATCAAAAATTATGATTCATTTATGTGCACTGAACCAAACTACATCATCGGTTTTTTTCCATCACAATTTCTTGTGGTCACAATAGCATTCATTTCTGGATGTATCTGGCCTACAGATTACATATCAATGCTTCTGTAAAAAACCAAACGCGCGATATTCGATCATGAAAAGGGTCCAAATTGGTTTCTGAAGTCAGACTTTTCTCGATTTATGCCAATTTTTACAAAATAAATCATCTTCCTTAAGCTAGAGCGGTTTTTGGATATATATTTTATCCATTTCAGCATATAGCCCAACATCTATTCTAATTATGAAACCATGAAACCTGCAGCAAGGTGGCCGTATTCTACGCATTGATTGCTAAAATCTCTTCGAAAAAAAACCACCCCCATTTTTTCATGGCGATCAAGCAAACAAATTGGGTTTCATGGCCACATCGCCCCTTTTTTAGGGCCAGCTGCGAGCAGCGGATTCACCAAATTAAAAGCAAATCAGTTTAAGGAATACTATTACACAGGGCAACAGTGTTTTTGGTGCAGCCCTATCTTTAACTGATTATATAATTATTGAGTGCACTGAACAAAACTGCATCCTCGGTTTCTGTTTCCTCGGCTCTTGTTTCCAACATATGGATTTCTAGTACATTTTGCCCTTGCAAATTTCTTGTGGTCACAATAGGCATGAATTTCTGAATTTATCAAAGGGAGTTATGTGCTTAAAGTTATTTCGTATTTATCTGATCAACTGGTACGGGCACATTTAAATAAGCGAAAGACAACAAATCCAAGAATCAACAATATCGTTTGCGTTTGCAGGAAATCTGATTTGAAATATATAAAAAGAAAACTAATGAATGGAACTCAAAGTAATAAACTAAAGAAATGACGAAGTAAAAGGTGTGATGTGTGAAAAAATTCCAAATTGTGGAAATCGATGCAAATTCAGCAAAAAAATGTTCTCATGTTCGCGAATTTAACAAGGAGCAAGTGAATTCGAACTTTGCTACATGAAGCTTTCTTCGATTTCGTTTTGAAGCATCTTCAAAACATCACGCGCATTTACATTCACGCCACGATAGGTCATGAAGCTTTTCCAGTTTCGGCTGCCCCTCTTCGCCTCTTCACGAAGGAAACTTCATCGCGAAAATGCGGACTTATACAAACACAGCTTAAAAACCTCTCAATTAAAACCGCTGTCCTAAAAAGAGATATGGAGAATACTGCCTTAAAGCAGGTGCAATTTATTATACATATACATAACATAACTGCTTTATATTTTGTAAAATACATTTTAATAGGGATGCATTTTTATCGTACGTAATCATTCGTGACCCCTCCTTAAATCTTGCGTGAAAAGTGCGTGAGAAAATCGTGCTTCTAGAGATTTTTTCTTCGTGAATCGTGCGTTATGTGAAAAAATTAGTTTACGCGCGCACCTCTAGTCTATAGCAGACGTCGTGGTCCAAGACGCAGGCGTCCGAACACACTCGGCAAATTCACACAGACACGAGCCGAACACATGCCGAGCCCTTCGCAACAAAGCCAATCACACAACATGCAAAGCCAATCAGTGCTCGCCTAGCCTTCAACAAGGTAGGTTCGAGCCGCTTTGCGTCGTATTATATTCGCACACCAATACACTCTCACTTTTTCGCCTTGCTCTTTGTGACTAAGGCTGGTCTATAGTCAAGAGGATTAAGTCGATGAATACCTACAAATCACTACGTATCGCGCCGGAACACAGGCACGCTGGCGAACTTGAAATGAGAGTTTTGTTCTCAGATTTGTAAATTCCGAACTTAGTCAGCTTTTGAGATCGTTTGTACTTGAATTTCTCCTGTTTTAGTACAGAATTTTTGTTTTTTTTTCTGAGTGTACGCATGGGAAAGATGATCGAGATCGGCACAGTTTTGCAGACTTTCTTACTATCAAAATTCAATGTAAAATTAATATTTGAAAAATTATAGAATTACACAGTAAGCCGGATTATCTACACAGTACAGTTTCAAGGGCCTCCCGGTCCTATGATTAGCAGTCATTTTGCTGTCACACTCAAAGTTTATTAATAATTGCCTTCTTTAGCAACCTTCCATTGACATTTTATTAATTTAAACGAGTATTTTGTAATATTATTTTCTAATTGCATAGAAATAAAAAAAATCTGGAAAAATTTACTCTTTGCCTTGTCCAGGGTATGAAAACTCCATTTTCATTTTCCCAACAATTTCAATGGAAAACGTATGCAGACATAATGGTTTTTATGGAAAGTCCATCTCTTTGGACAGTAATCAATCACTTTTAAGGGTGGATTTTACACCCTTGACGAGACATAAACAACCCTCGTACAAGTTGATGGATTGCTGTCATCAGCACCTCAGTAAGCCAAAAAAAAACCCGAATGGGGGGAATAAAAGATGGCCGAGTATTATATTCCATTTGTGAAACGGGTAGCCAAAAAAGTGAAATCGAAATGAAGAATTTAAGCGGCAGCCAGCAAGCTGGCTAATTCGTTAATTGAAATGCCAATCAAGTCGAGAGAAGGTGCTTCGTTTTGCCGCATCATGTCAGAGATTGATAGTCGGCCGAAGCCGAGCCAAAGTTTGCGTGAAAGGAAAACCTCAGATGTTGTCGCCGTCATCCGTCCGTCCGTCCGTCCGTCCATTTGTCTCTGTTTGTGTATGCGAACTCATTAGGCAAGCAAACGTAAATCATTTCGATATCGATTAAGAAATCCACCAAAGCGGCCACCGCACGCAAAGCAACGTTGGCGCCTGCGCAGCTGCTTGATTCAGGTTCGTGCACATCAATTAATGAACCTGTCGCACCGCCAAGCGTAAATTTGTCGCTGCCGCTCGCTTCACTCCCAACGGAAGTCTCGACGTCTTGGGCGCAACGCAGATCTTCGATTGCCAATTGACTTGACCTGGTTGTCAATCAAGGCAAATCATTTTGGCGGCAATGGAATTTGCTACGGCTTCCACATGACTGGGCGCACCTGTCATAATCAATCAAAGCTCACAACGATTTACCTGTAATGCATCAATTATCTCGTCTCTCTCGCGTATGCGAACTGGGCGCGTGTGAACAGTCGCTGCAGTTCTCCACGAGGCAAAGTGGTGCTTGTGGACTTGATGGACTTGGACCGGTATTGATAAAGAAATCCGGTTAATGGCTCACAATTTTACATCCAAGTAATTGATCTTGATCAGCGGGTCAAGGATGAGAATTTGAGGTATAACTGGAATACAGTGGGTCAGCGATGGGCAGTGGCACAGCCCGTTGCGTTATTAGGCGCAAAAAGCAATAAAGTGCATTTACCATTTGGCGACTCGGTTTTTAAGGAAAACAAAAACTTAATTCGTCGAACTGCGCAGAGTTGGCTGTAAGACGTGAACGCCCAATTTGAACGAGACTCGATATATAGCATTAGGCAAAATCGGTTACCGATAAAATACCCGTTATTCTTTAATCTTTATCTATGCATTACTCGTTTATAAATCCATAAGTGCCGCTTTGCAAAGGTTATGGATAACTAGTTTATTGGAGAGAAAATACCAAGACGTGGGATTTTAGTAGGGTCTTTCTTCTTAATATTTTTGGGATGTAGGCTCCTGGCTAGGGTATTGCAGTGTGCTCGGAGGACTTTTTTTCTCTTTGCAGTTTCTGCATAATTGGGTGTTTGTTATCCTTATCTTGTACAAGTGCATTCGCAGGCTGCAGTGGCACGTGTGGAGCCCTGTCAGTATCCTAAGAATATTCTTTACTTGTTGGATTCATTTTTGGAACCTTTTGGGGTCATGATTCACAATTATTGCTTTCGCTTGTCTCAGGCCCCTAGTGTTTTCCTAGGCGCATGTTCAATGCTTTCTCTCTTCATTTCTAAGGAGCTTTCTAACCATGCGCAAAAGCTCATCAGCCATTTCATTTCCTAGGATATTTTTGTGTCCCAGTACTACCCAAGATGTATCTATGGAGGTGAGGCACTTAGACAAAAGCTCAAGTTTCACAGCTTACATATTGTCAGTGTGCAGCTAACACTTGACCTGTACGGTTGGTCCACGCACGGCTGTTCTCCATGCGCACATGTATGAGCGTACGACTTACACACACATACATACAAAAATATGTGCGTGCATCTCAAATGACGCCTGCAATTTTTTAGTGTGCCTATGACACTCGACGCGTACGGTCACTCCGCGCTTGAGCGAGTGGGTGGGTTCGTGTAGCGCACACACAGCCACACACACACACACTTTCATGCAAACGTTGTCTGTCTCACTCTTGCGCAGTTACCTAAAGCTTTTGAGTTTACATATTTTGATAAGTGCCTCACCTCATAGATACATCTTGCTTTCTCTCTTCATTTCTAAGGAGCTTTCTAACCTTGCGCAAAAGCTCATCAGCCATTTCATTTCCTAAGATATTTTTGTGACCCAGTACTACCTAGTAGGTAGTACCTACTTGGTCAAGTTTAATCTTCGTTTTCAAGACCAACTTGGAGTTGATCTTTGTTGATCTTAAGCGCTTTTTGGCTAGCCGAAAGGATTGTTATTTCTCGGTTATGGCACACTAAGAAATAAATAGAGCAAATAAGTTGAGTACGAATGCTTTAAAAAAAAAATGAATTCGTTCTTGAATTTTTAAGAATTTTGTTCTTGAAATCGATCATTTTTCGTTATCGGGAAATTCTTACATTTGAGTATGTTCAGCTCGTAGTTCAAGAATGTAAACTTTTTGTATTTAAGTACGTTCAGATTTAAGATTTCTGGATTTAAATACGTTAAGAATGAAATATTCTTGAATTTAGGCATTTTCGGCTCTTAATTCAAGAATGGGAAATCCTTGGATTTGGGTATTGGATATTAATTCAAGATTCTCTTGAACTTGAGAAAGTACAGCTCTTAATTCAAGAATGGAAGATTATTGGTTTTAAGAATGTACCGCTATTGATTCAAGAATGAGAGAATCTTGTTTTTGAGTCTGTCGCGCTATTAATTCAGGAATTTCTACTAGAAATAAGTATTTTTCATACTTACAGTTCAAGAATAAGAAATTCTTGGATTTGAGTATGTCCAGCTCTTAATTCAAGAATGGGAAATTCTTGGATTTGAGTATGTTCGGCTCTTAATTAAAGAATGACAGATTATTGGTTTTAAGAATGTTCGGCTTTTTATTCAAGAATGAGATCATCTTGGTTTTGAGCCATTGAAATAACAACTTTTCATACTCAGATCAAGTCTATCATATACTACGTTTATGCACAAACAAAAAATCATGCTTTTTGCCCTTCAAAGTATGCTATGTTTATGAATATAAAAAATTTAAGAAAATATATTTTTTTTGTATACCTTTGACTGGTCCGACAATCTGATCGAATGCACAATGCGGATGCTGCCATAACTGACTTTAAATTATCTCGTTAAAAAAATAATAATTGAAGAAAATAATGTTTGCATACTTTGATGAGCAAAAAAGCATGATTTTTTATAAGCATAAACGTAGTAATAGTCTATGTGAATGATCCAAAGGCGATTCAAGCCTTGAAACGCACAAAAAAATATTAAACGAAATACTGAAGACTTGTAAGAAGAAGACTGAAAAGAATGTAAGACTGAAGACTTTAAGACTGAAAAATCTTTGGAATAGTCGCGGTGAACATATCCGCAAAATTATTTAAAAAACATAATCCTATGGTATGGCCTTTCGAACGAATTATAATATTTGGAAAAATTCCGAACCGTTTGCGTTTTTTTTTTCAAAATCAAAATACTACAGATCTTAATGGAACACACTTTATATTTAGTTATTTTTCGAAATGCAAACGTTTATATGGAAATCGGTACAGAACCGTTTTTCCGATATTGAGCCTGACCTAATTTTTTCCGCTTCTTATTACTATTGGGTCGAGTGTAGTCTGCAGTGTGACCAGATTTGTTTAGCTGCATTTAAACTAAAGGGCAATACGAAAACTTCCGGTTGGTTTAACATTGGAATACATTTTTCGCTCATACTCATCTGAATTAATCAGACTTGTCGGAGTTTTTCGAAGACATTTGGACACTTATTTTATACATTGATGTGAATAACTACACAAAAAAAAAAATGCGGAGCTATATTCGAGTTTGAGAAAATTGATTTTATCCTGATCTTCTGATTTAAGTTCTAAATACGAAAGAATCCATAAATTTTTAAATTAATCCGAAAAGCCTTTATACAAGTTCGACTTCTAGTTGAAAATCAAATTTAATTATTTCGGGATTGGCAAATTTGTACTCAAGTCCAACTTTACAACGACCTACGGAAATAGCGCAAATTCTCGAAGTTCGAGACAGAATTCAAGAGAAAAAGAAAAATTTTCAAGCCTTCCCTCTTCCACCAAACACACAACGATTTCAGAGATTTCTTTTGATTAAGACGAAAACTAATTGAAGCGTTTAGTCTTGCTTTGACATCATTTAGGATTGACTTTCGTCTGGAAATCTCTTTTTTTTTTTCTGTGTAACTTAAAAAGCGACAATAGAGCAATTTAGACTTATATACGAGCACATTTTTCTCAGTGTACCTTCTTCTTTTTCTTTTCTTTTTAAAAAATGGCAAATAAATTGTTGTTGTTGCTGCGCCCTTGCGTTAGATTTTGTATTCGACAATTGGCTATCCAAAATCATTCATTCACCCCTAGACTTATGTACATACTTATGTATCCTGTGATGGTACTTCTGCCAAAACCCCTCCCATTCCCATTTTTCTCTTTACTTGACATTTCAACGCATTTTATGCTGAAGCGCGTCTCATGTGCGGGTGCTGTGGACATATTTATGTCGCATTTGGGAACATTTCATCCTCATAAATATTATTCATGCTCTCGTTTACTCTTTAGGGCTGGACCAGTCGCTATTCTGTCCCTGTTCTGCTCTTCTTTCGTACAATACTGCTGAGCTTTCAAATTGCACAACACGGAAAGTTCGTTACTTGAACGACATTCGAGACGACTGTATATACATGTGTGTGTATGTGTGTGTGAGGAATCCATCAGATAAGTGCGAACCCCCAGTATCGTTCTGTTTCGGTTTGCCTTGTCTTGGCCTGTCTTTTGCCTTTCGCCAGTAAATTGTCAAAGTGACAGCTCAAAAAAAAAAAAAAAAATAAAAATAAAATAAGGAACGAAAGCAAAAGGGAAGTTCACGGCAATTCCTTGGGTTTGATTTAATGTTGCGTGTGATATATCACACACAGTTCGCTCCACCACCATTCGACATTTTGCTTTTATTTCACGCTTATCGAACTTGGTCCTTGTCTTGGGGTCTGTGGGCCCTGCCACCACCACCCTTACCCTCACCCTTACTCAGGGGCTTGGACAGACAACCACTTTGCCACATTTAGTTTTTTTTTTTTTCTCTTTTTTGGAGTCTGTCTGCTCTGTCAGACTGACACACACACATCTTATTTAGTCTCTCCACTTGTCTTGCCATCAACTTCAATTGAATGGAGCAAACAATAAATCACTCATTTCATTGTACGAATTGCTCCTACGCTTTTGGCTTAGAGGATGTAGGCCAGGCCCAACTCAGATCATGTAATGTCTTGTGTCTTGTCTTGGGAGTTCTTCAGAGCTAGCTAGGCTGGTGGGTGGGGAGGGCTTTAAATTGCCATGACGTCAGGTTGGCATGTCTCATGATGATGTCGCCAGTCGCCGTGCCGTGTCCCAATCCCATTTCTATACGGTGTTTGTTTCTGTCTGTTTCACTGCTTGTTTCTTGGGCCCCGAATTGATTGTGTAAAAGTGCGAAAACGAGACGAAACTCTGCTTATCTGCCAGGTCCCATCGATAGATGTCATCTTGAGTGATTTACCGTCAATTGGGGATGTTTTTGGGATGTCTTCAATGGGATTTTTTTTTCTTACTTCTCTTTGGCGTTTTTGCAGATTTATGTTTATATTTTAAAAGCTTGTTACACAATTTTTATCAATTAACGAATTTTTGCTTTAAAACGATATTTTGCTGAATTGAATTCGAACCCATAATAGAGCTTCACTTTTCAGACGAACGAAAACGAATTCCTTAAAAGCGATTCGAACGAACTCAAACCAGAAAACGAACTCTATTTTCTAAGATCAGTCAAGTCCTTAACCCTGATCATAAGTCATAGAATTTTCCGGTCTTGGAGAACCCTGATTAGACTCTTCTCTCAATAAATTAAAGACGTGGAAGAATGTGGAGAGTTATTGAATTGGTATACAGTAGTCGATTACTGCGGGGATCGGGGTGTTACCCTGTAGGATCTTTGAGTTAGTGCACAATTGCTTCAAGCCTCTCATGCGGAGAGCGGACAGATTTGCGGTTTTATGTTGAGAACCGTGACAAGAGCGTCGCTTGAAGTCGTTTCCAATGCTCCAGATACTCCTTTGAACACCTTTTCTAAAGCTTGCCACAGTACTGAGAATCGATACTACACATTCTAACAAAAATCCTAAAACCTAAACGATGCCAAAAGTAGATCGATCCCTGATTTTCTAAAAATCAAGTAAGACAGGATTGACTTGGGATTTACCAATCCCGAATTTATTGGACTTGTTTCTAAATAGGATCAGAACTTGAAATGTGTCTTTTTGGATTGATATAAAAATTCTGGAATTGTTCCAAGTCTTTCGAACTTAAAGTTTCAATCCAAAGGTCGGGATCATATTAATTTTGATTAACTTTGATTAAGCTCCCAATTTTTTTTTTTGTGTAGTATTTTCGTTCAAGCCGAGCTTCCTGTCGAGTATTAGGCCTAGTAATTTTGCATTTTTTCTAAAGGCGTCTCTCCGTTGAGTTCAGAAGGGATAAAAGAAGATATGTTGAAGTCTTGGTTCGTTTTTTGGGTAAACCACATTTTGGCCCAAAGTAAGGTTTGTAGGAATGCGGTCATTCTATCGCATCTGAGGAAATTCTCCCAGAATGAAAATTGGAAAAGTCTTCCACCTGACAGCCACCTCCTTCTTTTGTACGTGGAAGTTAACCTTCTTCCAAAAAACCGGTGAGGAAAGTGCCTCAGATTACGCACCTGGTGAGTATCGACAATCCCAGTAATGCTTGTATGGTCCTTCGTAACAGTAGGTAAGCGATAATGTTCACCGTCCCGAAGTAAACCCCCAGATTAGACAGTGCTTCAGTAACCATATGAGGGATGACGTTGTTGAAAGCGCTCCTGATATCTAAGATGGTTGCAAAAGTTTTGGGATCATTCGATGACTGAGATGATCCAATAAAGAGCGGTTTCAGTAGACCTACTTTTCCGGTAGGAGAAAAGAGAGCTTGAGATAAAAGCGGGTGGGATTGTGTCTTAGAGGTATGGACCATTGTCTTAATGTAAAAAGACGATAGACTAGAAGGTCAAAAATATTTCGACGGAACGTACAAAGCCATGCTCGTCTTAAGGTTAAAAATCAATTAGGTTTGTAATCAGCGGTTTGGATCCATGAGAAAAACTGTCTTTAAAATGCTATGTAGCCATATAATAGCTTTCTTTCCTGGTGGAGTAATTGGGCCGAGACTATGCCATGTGGTTCCGGGGATTTGTAGGTCATGGAACCCTAAATTGCCCAGTGAATGTTGTAATCGGTAAGCTGTCTTTAAATTGAAGGTTTTTCAATGGTTGAAAGGAATTTCACTCCAGTTTTGTAAGCAGTCATGCTGGAAAATGGGTGCTTAAAAGAAGTTCTAGTGATTTCTTTAGATCAGCGTTTGTTAGGAAGTGCAAGGCAAAAAAGTGAGAGTGTGTTCGCACGCCAGCGAATATAATGCGACGCAAAACGGCTCTGACTTACTTCATTGAACGCTAACCAGCGACTGATTAGTTTTGCTGATTTTTTTTTAATCTCTTGGCAAAGGGCTCGGCATGCGTTTGGCTTGTGAATTGCTGAATTGCCGAATTTGTTCGTAAACCAGTTGGTATGAGGGACAACCTCAGCTTTAAATAACCCCTTGGTTGGTTTGGTGTGGTTTTTTAAAGAAAAGCTCCGAAAAGCAACAACGGGGATATCGCCGGAGAAAAGCAGAACGCTTTGTTCTTGTTGTTGTAACGGCTGGGTAGGGTTGATCCGTAACTACGTAAAGATATTAAAAAGAAAGAGAAAGGTATAGGGTAATGATAAAAGAGGGGTGCGGGACGTGAAGTTTCGGAATTCCCGCGTGTCACGAAAAAAAATTCGGGATCAAGATGGGACGGGATTAAATTTCAAATTTGGGGTCGGGATCGGGACGGGATGGGATCGAATTTTCTGTCCCGCACCCATCTCTAGTAAAGATTAAAGAGGATGCTGAGATTGGTTCCTGTGCAAGTCGAGGTAGGTGGCTACCTCGATTTGATGGATCCAAAAATCAAGGGGTCTGAGGACAGTGGAGTCTAGGGGACAGTTGAATATGTGGATGAAGTCATGCGTGCTATTCCTGCATTTAGGGCACTCGTCTGTCACCTCGAGGTTGATTCTGGCAAGGTAGTTGTATAAGAATCTGCTCTTCTCAGAGCGGAGGGCCAGTAAGGCCCTGGAGGTCCCAGGTAGTGCACATTCGTGTGTATAGCAAATACCGCTCTAGCAGCGACTTCAGCACACCGACAGCATTAACACGTTGAGCTGCTGTCAATTTCGTATCGGTTGCCACGCACACATACACATAGCTTAAATGTGATTGTATTGCTTGCCCACCACTGCTTTACGTACGCTATTAAAAGTGTGCTTACTGCTTTAGTAGGGCAACTAATCCCTTGTATGGTTGCACTTAAGAGTAAGACTAGGGGACGTTTGAACAAAGTTTAAGAATAGTTGCAAAATATACATCTGAAGGAGAAATTAACTGAGTCAGGTAATATAGTTGAATGATTCTTATGGATAATTGACGTGTAACCCTTTTCCTTACATACATACATATCTTCTTTCTCTCTCCTTCTTCATGGTATTTATAAGCCGAAGTGTATATCCACATTTCGCCCAGTTCTTTGTCATTTTTTTTGGTTGACAAGAAATTTATATTAATTTATTACAGTTCAACTGACAGAGAATTAAGCGACAGACAATTTATGGCTTTGTTTTCAGCGTATTAAGCGGGAAGCAGAAGACAAGGGGGGAATTAAAGCATTTATGTAAAGTGGACACAGCTCTCTCTCATCAATCGAGCACGCGCTGCTGCCAAATGAACTGAGATCTAGGCGAAATGAACCATATATATGTATGTATATGCATATTTGTATGTGCCACCAGCTCGTCATTCATCTTTCAGCGGAAAGCGACAAGGACAGAAGACAATGCAGCGACAGCAACATTTTGTCGCGACAACATTTCGGCAGCGACGGCAACTGTCGCCAAACTTGACAAGCGGCAAAAGTTGTCGCTTAGTTGATTTGGGTACAGTCAACACTCTCGCTTGCTCACACACATATTGGCCTCATCATTAGCAAAAAGCAGCAGAGGCTGCTCTGTTGGCAGCCTTGTCGCAGCCTCCGCTGTCAAAAGTTGATTTACCGTTTTAATTTTAAGTTAAAAACCTGTCAAAAATAAATCATTCAATCGCTCGCTGACTGCCAGAGAGACTCTGCTAGCTCTCGCTCTCACTCTGTGTGTGTGTGTGTCTCTCAACCATTTGGGTTCTCCAGTTTATTTCGCATATTTACGCATAGACAGTGACCCAGTTGCCAAACTCGACTCGGCTCCCTTCTTCACCCCGCCCCAATTTTATATTTTTTTTTTTTTTTTGCACAATTCATTAAATACTGAAGTTGGTGCAGTGTCTGGGTTGGATATTTTTTCATTCATAAATTGCTGCGGCTGCTGCTCGTAATTAAAATCCTAGACGGGGCTGACACTTTTTAATTAAGCCATTAAATTCTTTGCAATGCGACCTTAGATTTGTATACTTAATAGAGGATCAGAGGGCAAAAAGAAGGTGTTTGATGGGGGAAGCTAGATATTTATTTCTAACTGCAAATTTTGTCGATATTTATTCGGCTGAAAGTCAAGGATTAAAGCACCCTTCCTTCACTTATGTATAAACTTCAGTGCCTAGTTTGGAGTCGTCCTTATCAGCTTAAAAAACCCCTTTATTAAGATAGAACCACTTGTAAAAAAAAACCTGTCTATACCTCTTACAAATCCTTATTTTGGGTACCACAAAAGTTCTAGACTTTGAAAATTGATTGAGCTATTTTATTGATGGACACCAAGCAGGACATAATAATGCTCGGTCTCCTAACGCAAAATTGATAAAAATATATCCTGATGAGAACGGATGTAAAGTCCTAACCCAACCGCTTTATAGCTCAGACCTTGCACCATCAGACCCGGTTGTTGCGGAGCACGCTTTATGACAGTTGAAGGTATACAAAATATACTTAATCCATTTTTAAAACACAACTTCGAGGGGTCTCTAATTTAGTTCAAATGTCCCGATTAGAACCAATTTGAGGGGCTCGTTCTAGTTCGCTAAGCTTATTTAAAATATCATCTTATTAATCTCTTTTTCCAATTTGTCATTGATGTGAAGTCCTAACCCACCCGCCTTAGAGCCCAGGTATTGCACCATCAGACCCGCTTGTTGCGGAGCGCCCTTATGGGAGCACGCTTTACTACAGTTCAAGGTATACAATATGAGCTTGATCAATTTTTAAAACACAACGTCGAGAGTGCTCTAATTTAGTTTAGGGACTCGTGCTAGTTCGCTGATCTTATTTAAGGTAGTTTCCTCTACTCCCAAGCTTCTTCTTTATCTTTATTAGCAATTTGTCACTCAACACTTTATTGCCACACTTTATTACCTGCTAAAACTGCATATAAACATACAAATGTATGTATGTATTTATGTAGTTTCCCCCTCTTAAAAATGAGAGCAACCATAGCTCATGCTGACCCCCAAAACAAATTAACTATAAATTTGCATATAAAACATACACCACCTAGTCGTCGTGCCCTGTGGCCATATAAGAGAGTGAGATGAGGAGGGGGGGATGAGGAACTACACCATCTTGTGGCATAGCAAATAATCTTAATTTGAAATCAAAAGTCACGATATGGGTATTTGCAATATGTAGTCATAGTTTGGCGGGCTAAATTGGATTAGACTGCCTGTTCAGGTGATCTTTTAGCACATCGAGATCGAGGCGATCGATGCATAGAAGAGACACAGCAAGATGCAAGCACGCGCGTGAAGAGACAACGACACAGCGACACAACCAACCACAGCAACAACCACAGCGACAACAACGACGACGGCGACGACAACAATCGAAAAATGAACGACCAACCTAGGTGAATAAATCAAACTGATTTATTGGCCACGTCGGCAATGACGACGATGAACCAAGTCGACGAACACTGAGAAGCCTCAAGACACCAGCAGAGCAACAACGTAACAATGGCAGAAGAAGGGGTGCCATGAACGACGCGTGACAAATCCAACAACAGCTGCAGGGCAGGCCCACTTGCTCCGGGTTTTGAGTCAGAGATGATCGCCCGATGCTGATGATGATGATGAAGCTGGACACAATGACTAAAGCAGGAGAAGTAGAGAATGAGAGATACTATGGGGCGTAGGGTTGAACACCAGACACATAAGAGTTCATTGCCAACAATCAAGGAACTAAATGCTTGAACATTTTTATGGCTGTAATCATTTAAAATTGGTAAAAATATATATATATATTCTTGATCAGCATCAGCCGAGTCAATAACCCCTCATCGTTTGTCTGTCAAAGACTATAAGAGTAAGGGCCATTTTCTCATCTTCATGCTTTTAAAAACTAGGTGCTTTTTGACAAAATCTATGTTGCCTACTTTTAGATCGCTTTTAAAATATCATCCGGACATTTAAACGCGGCCTAAAAGTAGGCAACAAACGAATTTTTTGAACTGATTTGAAAAACATGAACATGAGAAAACGGCCCTAAGAGCCACACATTTTTAAATGTAGGTAGTTGTATACCATACGCGCAGATAACGGGCCATTTTCTTCTTCTTTCCTGGCTTTTTTCAAAATCTAGGTGCTTTTTAAATGAGACAAATAAGAATGCTGAAACTTTTATACGCTAAATGGGTGTTGTATGCAACAAGCAGTCCGATAAGCCCGTCTAAAAGTATACCCGTACTTGGAAAAGTATACTATAAGTTCATAAAAAAGAAAATATGCACTTTGAATACCCATAACATATAATTTTATTTTATACATTTATTTGAAATAATTTTTCGAAAACATTTTGATGGAAAAGTGGAAAACACAGAGAAAAAGAATTCTTTTTTAATATAGTCAATAAAGAGTATAAAGTTTTTATTAAACATTACTCATACGCCACGTAAGCTGAATGAAAATTTCTACAATGAATTCTCTACTACATTAATGGGTTGTTAATTTGAAAAATCGGACAAAAAAAAAAAATTACAATAAAATGTTATCTAACATTTTATGTTAATATTAACATTTTGTGATTTAATAAAATATTTTGGATTGATCCTTTTCCTGAGTAACGGCTATATCGAACTCCAGCAGGGCCGACTTTAACTTACGCTCTTGTTTTTGATAAGGAAGTGTTAATTGACCTGGAGCGTTGGAAAGCTACTTTAATGACATTTGTGTAAGTCAGTAAGACAAAATGTATATACGGATTTGGCTGATTTATAGGACGGTAGGGCTGGTCTAAGACTAAACTCAGCATTCGAATTAGTTATCACGAAGTAGCTGACTCAGAGATAATTTTACCAAATTCTTAAAGTATTTATATAAGTATCTGACATCTCTAAGGAGTCTTATGACAGTTTTCATATCTTGCGGATAATATTACAGGCCACTTAAACTTGCCGCTAATAAAATTTCGTTGTCATAAGTCAGTTTTAGCTTGAAACTAAGCGGGCAGATCATCCCCACCTTTGTTTTTGACATCAAGTTTACTTTTAAGATTTTTTTAAATTAATAAAAATCATTTTATTTGCAGTTTTAAGGTGGAGTCGAACCCAGGCCTCCCATTCTGAAGGCAAATACGACCTACATTGCTCCACAACTGACTATACAATTTAGCAATTAAAATAGTATTTTGAATATATCTGCTGGCAACATTGGCATTGGCAACTCGCTCAAAAGCTCTTGCTCGGAGTTGCCACGCTTTCACAAATGTAAAGTATTTTGCTAACATCAAAATATGAAAGCGAAATGTCTCAAATACTGCACTTAAAACTCACCCATACTAAACGGGTCTTGGGATATATTTTTAGTTTTGGGATCCTTGTGAAAAACTAAGAAAAAGAAAATAGTATTCGTGATCCGCTCTATAGAGTACGCTAGAAAGGTTAGGACGGAACCATTCTTAGAATTCTCATTGGACCCATTCACCAGAGACCCTCGATTGCTGATTAGTTTAAAAAACTACGTATACTAATTAGTATATTTTAAGGTGGCGTTTTAAATTAGAAATAAGGTTTTTCAACATTAAAATGTCCATTTCATACGACACCTAAAAATAGAATATGTAAAATCAGCAATCATAAAACATCGCTAATCGAAATTATCTGCTAAATGGCCCCATTATTTTAATAATTTTATTATTTTATTGAATTTCTCTTCAATATTCATTAAACTTTTTATTTTTTCTGTCGAGTGTACAATTATGTGATGGTCATAACCCTTGTAAGTAAACCAATTATGTTCCCGTTATTGTTGTAGCATTTATGGGCAAATCATGAGGTTCCCTGCTGCACTGAGTATTTCCTTCTGCACTTGGCTACGACAGAAAAAAAATGAGTACTGGCACCGACAAAGATGCCTCCCTTTCCAAAAGTTGAGTTTTGGGGCGTGCCATTTGCTGTCCGTGATTTGCTGGTAGAGCATTTCGTTTTTGGCATTTATGTGTGCTACTAAATCTTGCTCACTCACTCAAATGTGCTATCCTGGCCCTGGCCCTAGCCTAGGCCAAATTAGCTTAAAACCCGACAAAACTTTGGGGCCCAATGGCACTCGCATACATAAATTCCCTGACCTGCCCCCCCTAGCCCCCGCACAAAAAAAAATCAAAATCGAGTGCAACGTTTTGCCAACTCAATCACCGAGCAGCCCCAGTCTCTGGTAATTATTTTGTGACGCACCCAACCCTCCCCAAATGACCACACAAGAGGCCAGGACTAGGCAATCCAGTTTTTGGTGCAGCTGATGCCATCGTAAATATGCACGCATGGGGTTGGGGTTGGGATGGGTTGGGTTGGGTTTGGTTGGCCGGTTGGTTGGTCCTGCTTTCCGTACCGGGTGCAGCTATTTATGCGCTTTATGCATCGTGCGTGCCTATTTGGGGCCCGTTGTGAAATCTGTGCGCCAGATAAATTCCTAGGCAAAAGGTTCATGAAAATGCAATTTTATTTTCTAAAAACACAGGCGCACACAGACACATGCCGCACCAATCCCAGTCCTGGGGGCTTGTGGGGCCTAACCAACGTCGCCGTTGTCCAATCGGCTATGAAATGATGCGTTCTAGGACAAGACGACTAATCAGGGAGAATGTTTAAAACAGTTATTTTTTAAAAAAAAATTTTAATTTAAAAAACAGTTGAATGAGCATTGTCTTCACTAAAGTTTGTTCTTTTAAATCTTAGAGCTAGTAGAGATGAACAGAACAAAAAGAATACATGTTTAAAAAAATGTTAAGGGTGCGAACCCCGTTAATTCGAACTCTCAAAAGACACAAAAAAAAATCGAATTAAAAGGGAGGAAATAAAAAAATTGGTTACTTTTAAAACATATATAAAAATATATTTTATTAATGTAACAGGCGTAAAATATTGCTTTATGATTCAAATATCGTTGCTTAATCTGGTTCTACAAAAATTTTTCAAGAGAGTGAGAGTTTGGACAGACTCTAGCATTTCACATTTGGTTATAACATTATTATGATTAGCAGTGTCATTGCCTGCACTGGTTTGACAAGTATCCATTACATATTCGAATATACAAATTATTATTGCCGTCATAAGACTTTCACATGATAAGTCGACATCACAATTGAAATAATCTACAAACTCATCTGAAATATTGGTCACTGCACAGCAAATCAAAATTCCTTTTAGCTATTTTCACTGATTGGATTAAGGGAATGTTGTCATCATCAAACAAAATCTGGATTTCCTAAAGCAATTCCCAATTATTTCAGACGAAACTTAAGTGTCCCAAATGCAAGAGATGCGCTTTATGCAGGCGAGAAGAGTAATTTTTGAAATAGGTGCTTTTATTTCCAGGCATATCAACATCTCACTCACAATTTCATTCCTGAAATTAAACTTTAAACATCTTTATTCCCATATCTATTGGTTGAATAAGAGCAATTAGATTGGGTGGAAAAAAATTCAAGTTTAATAATTTGTAATTTTTGTTGAACATTTTTTTGTGCAAAAAAAATTTACTTTTTCGGTTTTGTTTCTTAAAGTTCTCAAAGTGGATCTGTTCATCCGTGCTTTTCGATTGAACGTTTTTGAAGCAATGAGGTCGCTTTGATCTGCCAATTACCAAAGGTGTTATCTTGTCAGAGCCTGACATATTTGAACAGAGCATTACGGTAACGCGCTCCTTACTAAATTTATCTTTCAAACACTTATCACCTTTTAATGCAAAAGTTTTCCCAGGTTCGAATTTATAACAAAAACGGTTTCACCTGCATTATAAATATCATTTTCGTCTTCTACCATCGAAATCGACGCTGAATTGAAGTATTCTGGCCCGTATCTCAATCAAGAGGTTTCTCCATATTTTTGTGCCTTCTCCTGCATCATGGAAGATTGCTATTTCTGCATCCACTTTTTAATATTTTCCACTCTTTTCAATTTCCAAAATAGCTTTTAATTTGTCTTGAACACTTAAAGTCTTAAATTTACTGACATCGATTATTGAGGTTTTAAAATTATATTTACAATCACATCACATTATGGAGGGTTCTTATTTACGAAGTAATAAAAAGGTTATTCGAATTAACCTTTTTAAACTTTTAGAACATTAGTGGATGTTTCTTTTCATGGATCATTTTCTTTGAAATATATACAAAATTTAATTTTCCAAAAAACAAACTATTCTTTTTCCTTAAAGTTAACCGTGAATCGAACCGAAACGTGGGGTTTGGGGGTCCCAGGAAATGGTCGTCATGCCGAAACCATCGATTCCACACCTCGATTCTAACCCCTAAACCGAACCTCATCCAAAATCTTGAAGGTTTGAAGTCTAATCAAACAAAGGACTAATTGAAATTAGAATCGTGATTCAAGCATAAAAAAAAAAAGTCGGTCAAAGCCCTGAGTTACCCAAAAATAATAAGCATTGTTTATGGATCCATCTAGTTTGGTAACGATTTCTTACAGGTTTTATTTTTCATACAGTATCAATTGCTCGGCGTGGCACTGGATTATAAATTCAGTAAACATGACGGGCTTACACCGCCTTTGAAATCATTACCATTTTTACTTCCTCAAGATTTGTAACAGTTTGAGATTTTTACGACTCTTTATTTCATTAAAAATCAACTATGTTCCAAATGCCACCCACTGTGCTACTGGGATTAGGGACACACACAAGACCCCCTTCCCCTTATTCTGTGCAACGCAGTCGAAAAATTTTGTGCTGGCCACGCAACACGATTGACGATTGGCACAATCCTGTCGCTTTGACCAGGTCCCAGGTCCAGGGGCCAGACCAGGATTGCAGGACTCCTAAATATCGGCAATCAATGACAGTCACTTGTCCAGCGAAATTAGATTTACTCCACGAAACATTTTACGGGGACTCTGTGGAGTGTGTGGGGGTATGGGCAAATCCCCAGCCTCCACAATGAAGCTGGAGCAGCTGAAACAACTGCACAAGGCATTGGCCATAATTTCATCCTCGTCCTCAGTGTAGTTGCAATATTTGCGAATTGAATTCGAATGGGGTACACACGGAGGAGGATCCTTTGCCATTTCTGCCATGGGAATTGCCCAAATGCCTCGAAATTGAATTTGAATTGGATACAACAAACGCAGATTTTGGTTTAATTTCAAAGCTCAAAGACTTTGTGAGTGGATGATTTATTTCGTTTTAATACTGTGGGAAAGGTAATTGCAAAAAGAAAGGCAATGTAAGTAGGAGGAAATTTTATTTTGGTCAAAGCATTTAACCGCGGGGTTCGCTTTGGTGTAACAAAAGAAGGCAGTTGCAGGGTTAGATTTGGTTAGTAAACTTATATTTCAAGAAGTCTGTAGTTTTTCAATAAACAAATCCATTAACTGCATCTAAAATGGTAGCCCCAACTATTATATTTTTTCGCTCCTTTTGTTAAAAATAAAAAAAAAATTTCAAAAAAATTGTTCACCTGTTTTTTTTTTATTGGTCAGTCAGCAACCCAGCTCGGCCTGAGTCTGACTTCATTTCATCGTCGACGTGTCGTCATCATCATCAAATTTGAAGGCCTGTGCGGTGGCCCCCATTTAAAATCACTTTGCGGCTTCGCCCTCGCCTCGTGTTATGCATAAATAAACGATATGGGAGAGTAGACCCCTCTCCCCCCTATAACACCATCCCCTCTTTTGGCATCCTCTCGTCGTCATTTGCTTATCCTTTGGACTGACTCTCTCTGCATTGCCGTCATCGTGATTGATGGTAACTTTTGGTGCTAAGTGGCCTGGTCTGGGTTCTGGGTTCTGTTCTCGTCTCCTCCTGTAATATGGCAAGTTTCGGTAACTTTATTGTTGTTGCTAAGTTATGACGTGTTAATAATGGCGCATAAACACAACAAATTATGGGCGTCACCTGGTTTGAAGCGGAATTTTAATGACGGATGCGATGCTTGATGCCTAGGGGTAGTTGGAAGCATCAAAGCGATTTGACTAAAGCGCCGGCGTTTAGGCTACTGAAATAAATGATTGCTTTATCAATTAGGAAATCATTTGAAAACAATTTTTAAAAAATTTTATAAAAATTTAAAACTCTATTTACGAGGATATATATAGAATGGCTAAGTCAATAATCATAGCTGATATATTTTAATATAAACTAATAAACTTGGTTATATAAAACCGATTCTAAACCATTTCATCAGCCAACTTTCGAATTTAAACACTTTACCTCTCATACTCAGATATGGCGGTTGGGTACAAGTACAGTATAAGTTTTGTTAAAAAAAACAAACAATATACCATCGAAGATATTCGTACGCTCTGGTTAAGCCAAAGGTTTATACAGTCTGAAATAATTAAGTCTTTTATATTTGATTCATGTATAATAATAACTAAATAACAAAATATTATTCCGAAATTTATATGTAATTCTCAAATCAACCCTGAAACATTATTAAACAAAAATTGCAATACACAAAGTAAGACACAACATTTGATTGATTTGATCCAAATTTTTTGTTTAAATAATTCCGAATCCTTCTTGAAATAGAGTCACTGTAATAAATCAAAAAGGTCAAAAGCTACAAAAGAATTGTATGGGCACGTTCGTAGAAGTATGCTTCGATTTATCGATGCATACTTCGTTAGGGTGGTATTGTAAGTCTATTTCGTACTTAATCCAATTGTGTACTTGAACTAAGAATGCATTTTCTAGAATTCGAAGACTTATTTTAAATATGGAAAAATCGTTATTTAAACATTTTTGTACTTATATTAATTATGTTCACTGTCGGTTATGAATTAAGGATTGGTTCATTCTTAATTTAGGTACACTCAGAAAAAAACGAGGACTATTTACTTAAATAAAGTAAAAACGATGTCAATAGTACGCCAAGTACTGAAATACTTGATACAAGTACAAAATACTCGGTTTAAGTACTCTTTTGCAATCCCGATATACTTGATTGAAATCCAAAGACCGTTTCGGGATACATAAAGTACATTTTTGGCTATTGCAGTTTTTTTTAAACCTTTTTCTTAGAACGAAATGGTCTTGAACAAATCCCGATTCGTTCTTATTAGATTGATTGATAGCTTAAGTACACCCAAGAAAGAATCATACTTAATATTTTAAGTACAAAACGGTATAAATTCAATTCCGTTCGTCCTAGATCTTGTGAGTACAAAAAATTCTTGATTTAAGCATTTCGTACTTGATTTAAGAATGTTGTTCTTATTTTAGGAACATTTTAAGTAAATTTGAAACTTACGACAGACTCGTACTTAGACCAAGTACGAATTATTCTGGAAATTTTAAGCACAAAACGGTATAAATTCTATCCCCCTTCGTTTTAGAGCGCTGGCAGCCGTTTTTTCTGAGTATACATCAAAGTACACTTATGAAAAAAAATCAATAATTCCGTACTTATACAGGGAAAATTAAAAATCAAACGATCCTTAAAGCTGAATAATTTTGTAATTTCCAAACCTAAGAACCAAATTCTCAATTCAAGTACGTATTTTGATTAAAAAGTCCCTTTAGCTTGAAATAAAATGTATTCTGAAAGATTATTATTATACTTACTTTTATATATTAAAATTTATAACTCATTTAATCAAGAAAAAAAGAACAAAACTATCTTCAAATTTTAAGAACAAAACGGTCTAAATTCATTCACGGACATACTTCAATTTATAATGATATATATGGGTGTACAAATCGATATTAATTCGGAAATTAAATACACCTTATTCTGATAAATAAATACTTTTAGTTTAAAAAATGAATTGTCTTTTGTTTTCATCTAATTAACTCTGAATTAATGCATGAATAAATCTTATATTTAATTTTTTTTAGGGTTAAAGGATATGGAACCAATCTCTTTTTATTCTATGTATATACTTCTTTTTTGCACGGATTTTTTAACACGGTTTTTGCTGGAACGTATCTACCGAGTGAAAACAGAATTACTAATTTGCACCCTTTTTGTACAATGTAGAACTGTCAATTTTGTGCAAATAAGACATCGTGAATATAAGTAATGCAGTATTTACGAAATTGTTATACCCTTGTAGTGGGAATTATAAAATAGCCCAGATGTTTGCAAATTCCAAAAAAAAAAAAAATTTCGTTCTAGCGTCCATCTTTTGTCCCGATAATTCTACTGAAACTGCTGAATGAGAATTGATTCGTAGATGCATAATGAATGTATATGTTTACTTACTGTGATATCTACACCTCACGTTAAATTTCAAGATATCTTTATTAATTTAAGCCAGATATAGATTGAAAACCAAAATAGAACCGTTTACAGAAAAGTTAATTTTGGGAATACCAGACCGGAACTGAAACTCCTTGCGAGATTAATTTCGGCTCCCAATAGTTATAGAATTTAAATAGTAAAGTCCTTTACGGTCCTCAGAAGTAACTTGAAGTTTCCTACAAAATTTGTGGAAAGAAGAAGCAGAAGTAATAATTCCTTTACCCTTTACTTAGAACCCATACGGAGCTGAGATGTACTGTTGCGCGTAACAGCACATGAATGGATCCTATGTTAATAGCCTGTGGAAATCAAGTTACTTCGAACAGCTGAAGAAACATTGTTAATACGGACGTAAATGCTCGTTTTAACAAGGGTTTGAATAACCAAATAATAAATGAAAAAATCAAAAAAGTGGTCTAAATCATACACTGATTAAAATGCGCGAAAGAATTTAAATAATCGTAACAAGGGTAAATATGCAAACTGAATAGTCGACATTGCATTTGCTTGGTATGCACTGCATACTATGTAGCATATCAAAACAGTTTTCAGTTGTTGGTTAGCAAGGCTGCACGAGAAGTTGCTAAACTAATCGAGTAGTGTGGCTAATGAAAAGTACCACTAAATTCAAGATTTGGTGTAATTTTTAATAAATCTGGTCACAAATCTGAAGTTGATTTATTTTAGAATTAATAACTATTTAGCTAATAAAATGGTATGATAGTTGACAGTAATGTGGACTACAATCTGTCAGATTACTAGGGCTAGTTACGCCAGACTCTGTATTTAGTTCGTCTTACTCCACAAGATCACTTGACTATATCAAAGTATTTTAATCGTGGCTTTACCCATTGAAGATTTATGAACATAATAATTACAAATTTGCTAATTGATTTATTGTCGAATGTGCATGAACACCTTTCGCTTAATTTATGCCGCCGCTGCTGCTGTCTCTCTCAGATGTTGTTGTTTGTAGTTTTTAAATACCTGTTCGAGTTGGAGAATTTATGCATTAAGTTTTGGGGCTGGAAGGCAGAGACTTCAGCTGAGCAACAACCTGTGAGCCAAAGCAATCACCGAGCCTGGCCGCGCATTTGGTATGATGTACGACGAATGTCCTGGCACACACACAAACCGTTTATTATAAAGGAGTCAGGTCGTTGTCAGGTGAGCAGAAGCATCGGCATCAGCATCGGCCGACAACCGCAGGCAATCACAGGCAACGCAAATTAATTATTAATCAACGGAATGAAGGAAGACTGTGCTGTGGCCAGCGAAGAGAAGAAGGTGGAGACTACCGCTCCTCTTTTGCCTCGATCAAGCCGAGAGAGTGATTTATGCCCCAGAGCCCGCCAAAGCTAACGAATCCGCGCGCGCACAACACTCTGACAATGTTCCTGCCAAGATGGACGATGCCGATGACGATGAAGACCAAAACGAAGGCCTCATCCTCATGCAATGCAATCAAGCCCAGCCAACACTCACTCAGCCGAAGAAGATCGTACACATTCATATAATAAATATAAGTAAGTATGACGGTCAAGGAAAAAAATTGGAAAAGGTTTAGCAAATTTAAAAAAAAAAGTTAAAACAAACAAATTTTTTAAAAGAGTTAAAAAAATATTGGAATAGTTTAAAAAATGTTGAAAATTTGTAAAAATTTATTAAAAGAGTTAAAAAAATGGAATAAGTTTAAAAAATATTGAAAATTTTTAAAATCGCAAAAAAAAAACGCAATTTTTTATGTCACAGATATCTATTTCAATTGGTTTGAAATCGATTGATTTTTTCGAAAAAAAAAATCAAATTCGATTTATAAAATATAATTAATTTTGTATTTAAGTACACATTTTACTAATTGGAAAGAATCTGGGAAAAATACCTAAAGATCGGTTCTTCTTTCTTTTAATTATGAATCAGGAAAGAACTGTCAAATTTATATTTCGAACCCGAAATAATCTGAGGACGAATTCTGTACAGGTCGGTTTAAAATTAAAAACTTAGGGCCGGAATTGGGACGTGATTGAGATAAAATTTAAGTCTGAAATAAATTCAAAATTCGGATTCGAAACGGATTCGAAAAATTTTTCGGAACAAATTTTTTTTTCATATATATACGTGGATTGCTATTTAAGTTTCAGGCCTAGGTCACTTCTAGCCATTTTAGAACCAATTGGCCTTTTCCCAAAAAAAAAATGGACTTTTATCGATAAAAGCTCCATACAACTCTTTCATGTGTGACCACGTTTGATATCGATCAACGATTAATCAAAAATTTACCTCGGCAGAAAAATGGATTTAACTCGTGAAAATTTTCGTGCAATCATTTTTCACAACTTTCGACGTGGATTATCACGACAAGAGTGCAACGATGAACTTAAATCTTTGTATGGCGATGAAGCACCATCCTATAGCACTGTGAAAAATTGGTTTAATGAATTCAATCGCGGGCGACGCTCGCTCGAAGACGAAGGTCGTGAAGGTTGTCCAAAAACAGTCGTTGTGCCAGAAAATATTGATGCCGTGCGTGAACTGATAATGAAAGATCGTCATGTGACATACCGTGAGATAGAGGCATCCTTGGGCATTTCTTCTACCAGCATACATTCGATATTGCATGAACACCTGGGCGTAAAAAAGTTTTGTACAATCGCTCAAAAAAAGGCTCGTGTGGATTGGTGCAAAGAAATTTTGAAAAAATATAATCGCGTTGTTTCAAAAGACGTTTATAAGATCGTCACAGTTGACGAATCATGGATCTATGCTAATGAGCCCGAAACAAAACAGCAATCGATCGTGTGGGTCTTCGAAGACGAGCCAAATCCAACTAAAGTCGTTCGTGGAAGAAGCACTTCGAAGCAAATGATCGCCTGTTTCTTCGGTAAAACTGGTCATGTGGCGACTGTTCCGCTTGAGCAACGTAGGACGGTCAATTCTGAGTGGTACACCACAATTTGGAGAAATTCGAAAAACGAACAAGAGAAGACAGATCATTGTGCACCATGACAATGCGAGCTCTCACATCGCACACCAGCGCCTTTTTGACCGCCCAAAACGTCGAATTGATGGGTCATCCGCCGTACAGCCCTGACTTGGCACCCAATGACTTCTTTTTCTTCCGTGGTCAACGATTTTCGTCGCCAGAAGATGCTGTTGAAGAGTTCAAAAACCATGTTTTGCTTCGACAATTGGTTTGAGCGCATGCAAAAGTGTATAAATCTTGCAGAAAAACAATAAAACCATTTTTGATCATAAATATTCGCGTTTTCATTATTAGGCCAGAAAAATATATATAGCAATCTATGTACCAATTTTTTTCCGCTGGGTGTTCTCAAAGGGAATCGTATTTGTGAGCCTTTTGGGGTTCCACCCATATCAGTCAGCCCCCAAGTACGTCAGTCAGTCAGCCGAATGCGAATGAATGTGTTGGCCTGGTCTGGCCAATGCACATGCAACGGTCAGCCTCGCCTCCTGCACTGGGACAGGATCGGCATGCGATGTTCAGATACCTCTAGAGGCCAAACTCCGGCTCACTGGCAGGCGAATCACAAAATGCCAGAATTGAAATCGCATTTTAAATCATCTCTCCTCCTGCTGCTGCCGCCGCCGCTGCTGCTGCTGCTGCTTCACATGATTCACAGTCACAATCGCCTCAAATCTCGAATAACAAATCGCATAATTACGGGGCAGCGGCTGTCCATTGCAGCTCCAACTGGAATTCAGTGCCTGCCCAGAGACGACGAAGACAACGACGATGGCGATGCAGTGCAGATATGAAATATTTTAGCTAAATGGCAGCCAAAGAAATAAAAATGTGGGATTGAAGCGTATAAATCAACGCGAGCGCGCTCTCTGGTCCCTGGGCTGAGCGGTCGAGAGATCGACATGGTGGAAAAAAAAAGGAAACCAAGAATATCCATTGGGTGCTTCATTAATATGTATATGTGAATGTGAAGCATAAAATCAACCTGAGGCGATAAATTGAAACGATTTTTGCACTGAACACGCAATTAGTTGTCTCTTTCTAGTCTTCATATGAGGTAAAGGAAAAAAACAAAAAAAAAAAAAAAAATTGCCCCTTTTGACATTTGAGAAATTGTTTTGATTTTGTAAACTTGTTGGGAGGATGGGTAGCATCAAAGTGATTTGCCAAATGACACAGGAAATGTGTAAGCTAAAACAAGTTGAATCAGAATTATGCCTCTGGGATGGTTATTAGATAGCTTTTTGCATATATGCAGATTGAAATTGTTTTCAATCAATAATACGAAGTCAGTTCAGAGACTGCAATGAAAAAATTTTATATAATTTCAAAAGAATGTTAATAAATACTACAATTACTTGGCATATTTGAGTTTCGAAAACTTTGTACACTGATTTCCAAAAGTAAATTCCAAAAAATTCTAACCTTAAATTAGATCACAAACTAATTTATATTAAACAAATAGATAGGATTTTTTGTGTAATTTTTGGGTTGATTTTAGCATGTTTTTATACATCAAAGCTTATGAATAAACATCAATATGTTTAAAATACAGGTTTTCCCGATATACAGTTAGTCAAGAAATTGTTTTGAGACAGAAAAATTCAAATTTTTCAACTTTTTTGATAAAAAAAGTGTTTTCTCCAATTGTTAAAATTTTTTTAAATTTAATTCAGTTTCTCTATGCTTCTTAGAGCTAGTATACCAAAAGAAGTAACAAAATCAACTTAGTTTTACTTTTTACCAAAATAAGAAACCTAAAACACACATTTTTTAATGTCAAGAAAGTGATTTGAAAATTTGAAATTTTAATTCTCTGAAAAAGAGCTCAAATGGTAAACTGATTAGTGATTCTAGATCTGATTTTCTGTTTTCAGTTCTCCGAAATTCGATATCTCATATGGATTACAAGTAAATGTCACATATAATTGCTAATTTGTCCTTTATTGGCACATACCATTTTGATAGAAAACAGCTAGCTATGTAAAAAAATTTTTTTAATTGTGTATCGTATCATTTTTAACTTAAAAATCTCAAATTTTTATATTTTTAATTTTAATAAATTTTTATTCAGCTAAAAGAATTCCTACATTTAAATTTACGCGCCCTCCTATTCGAACTCGACACAATAAGCACTCAACAATTCGCACTACTCTCACTCACTCACTCACTTATTCCTCACTCATTCGACCCCGCTCTCATTTTCGACCGACTCTTCGAATTTCGAACTTACCGCCGCCAGTTGAGCAAAGCAACGCGCTGCTGGAAGGTTGCTAGTGAAAAGTGCGCTGTGAAATGTTTGCATAAATTGTGTGTGTTTATTAAATGATACGAAAGAACTAATTCCCATCAAAACGAAGCTCTATTTGCCATCTGCATTTCACTGGAAACTCGCTTGTAAAGGTAAGCCAAAGGGGGAATTGCAAAACGTTTCAAGTGTTTCTGCCACCGCAATCAGCTGTTTTAAGCGTCAGCCAGTTGTTTCGAAATTTCGCTCTGAGAGCACCGGTAGCCACTCTCAATTTGTTTGCTTGTGTGTGTGTTTGGCTAAGTTCGAAATTCGAAATATTCTTAACGGACATTTACGTTCAAATTTTCGTAACTATAATTAGCAAAAAAATATACATAGGTCTTTGAAATCGTATTTAGCATGGCATTGAAGCAGGAATTAAATTTCATGTTAATACTAACATTCTGTGTTATTATTAACATTTTGTGATTTAATAAAAAGATTTTTATTTAATTCGTTTTCTAAGTTACGGATATATTGAAGCCGGACATGTCTGACTTTAACTTATGTTGGAAAGTCAAAGTTGGATGTAAAGTCCACCATGACCGAAATATTTCAAATTCATTAACAGTTATTTCTTACTTCATATGAAGTAATTAAGGAGTTTAAAGCTTTTCTTAATAGCGATGTCGATATAAGTGGCCAAAAAGATCTAATTTACGATTTGACCAGTTTTTCGGAGTATTTTCTCTTTTCGATTTACAGTTCTAAGATTCGTTGAGCAATTTCTACAATAAAAAACGATTTTTTTTGCTGCGTTAAAAAATTTATGAAAAATAATCCCAACTAAAAATTTGCCAATTTAAATTTATGTAACTTTAGACTAGATAATAAAGCTAATAGAAAAAGATTTAGAAAATATTTTTAAGTTTGATATGTTGAAAAAATAAACTTATATTATTTCAAAAACCACTTAAGAAAGGTTCATAAAGTTTTGTTCGTAAAGTTTAGTAATTTTGTAATAAAAGTCAAAACTCACTTCTGTTTTGGTAACGTCATGTCAGTACATAATTTTGCTTATATCTTTAAATTCTTAGTGTCGGTTGTTGTCAGTTTTTTTTCTTAATATAATGCGGCGAAATTACTAAAATCTTTAAAAATTTGATTTTTTATATAAAAAACTAAATCGCAAAAATCGTCAATGCAAACAAGTATAGAATAATTATTCACAGTGAAGTTGTACCTAGTATAGAATCCGGACGGACGAATCTGAAAATAGTCGTTGGTCGTGCTCTTTCTTCTTTGACTTCCATCTTCAAAATGGTAATTTGACGTTTAAAAATAGTCAACAATAATTGAATAAATTGGTAGATTGGCTAGATAACAGCCCCGATAGAGATAGAGATAGTGGGTTAAATGGTTGAGTTAAGGGAAACTATACATCAAGAACTATACAAAGAAATTAAAGGTCTATTTGATATGGGCTAATGAATTTGATATTTCATGGATATATTCTTTTATTTTATTAATAAATATAATTGTATCATTCAAATATAATACCAACTGTCATCAATGTATTTTTTATTTAAAAAATATCATAATGTTATGAAAAAATAAAACTTAAATATTTCAACATATTTATTTAAATGATATCATACCGGCTTTTTATAGATAAGAAATATTTATATATCAAGCATAAGAGCATTATTTTTAATGTTAATGCTCTATTAATTGATATAAGTCTTTGCTAATAAATACTCCCTCCCCTGAGTAAATGGCAGGGCCCATTTTACCTCACGCAAAATAAAAAAATTAAAAATTTTTAAGTCTACCAAAATATTCATAATATATGTATAAAAGATTGTCATTGTAGCTCGTTATTAAAAATTTTAAAGTCAGTTACAAACTGACATCAAAGTAATGCAAACTAGTTTATATTTGATTATTAACTGTACGATTTTTGGTTTTTAACGAATGTTATAATTCTCAATAACAAAGCCTTAATAGTATATTTTTTTTTAAGAAATTCCCTTTTGAAATTCTTCCACATTATTCCGAAACTCTCGCCTACTTATACCTTGACCTGTAGCACTTGAATAACATATTTTTCATTTTCAACTTTTTAAACGAAATGACTGCCGAATCGTGTTCTTAATGACTTAAGTAGGAGTACCATTTTCACTACAGTCAAAGCGAAACCAGTTTTCGGTTTCTTCTTTGTATATTTGTTCCCCTTTTCGGCGGGGCGGAGCAGAAATTGTGTGTTAAGAAGCGTTCAACTCTTCCAACATTTACTAAGCTCGTATACCATCTCGCTTGCTCGAATGCGGCTGCAACATCCACTCATTCGTCTGTCAATCAATCACCTGTCAAGTTGGCCACGCTCACTGGCCGCAGTTTCCACACTCGCACACACACACACAGATCAAAGCGGAGGCAGATACATATACACAGATACAGATACAGCGGCAGCAGATACATCTCGGCGACTACAAAACGAACATGGCAGTCAGTGAGCAACCATCGTGGGGTTGGATATTAGAAATGGAATTTTTGATTGAGATTTGGGATAAAATATAGACAAACCACATCTCTAAGATCTGTAAGATCATACGGACTGTGAGGCTGATCAAGAATATATTTGTTTTTTGGGAGAGGGAGATGCTTCCTCCTTCTGAAGGAATAAAAACTGTACGAATTAACTTTGATTAGAATATTTATGTTTAACCTGATTTCAACAATATGTGTTTGTCTCATCTATTTTACCTCAATTTGATTTCTAAACCCCCCTCGAAGCGAAAAGAGCAATGAAACAGAAGCGAAATACACACATATAAATAAGGATTAGAGTAGAAAACAAAAAGGGGTGGCGGTGGTATTGGTGTTGCCTTAGAAGGTGGTGGTTGAGTTTGGTGAGGCAATTAAAAAATATTTAAACTCTTGCCAGTTACAAACGCCTCGAAGTCCAAGGCTCGTAACAACAGGGGACGGGCCGCAAAATTTATGCATACTTCAGGTTTCCGTTTGTGTTCTGGCTTTCTTTTGTTTTGGTCCCGGCAAATCAGTTGAATTGTGTGATTGTGTACGTGAGCATAACGGCGAAATGGCCAGCCCGAGCCAGGTCCACCACCCCCAATATGGAATGGTGGCCACCCTCAAAAAGGAAACTCACCCGTATCCCTGTCAGAATTGATTGATTGAATTGCCACTTTATGAAATTTGTGAGTCTTCTGAGATGTGCGTGAAATTCGTGCTTTCCTTGTCGGTTGGGGGTGATGGTGATGGTGGCCTGTGGTGGAGAACCGAGGGTTGCCATTTGCAGCATAAAATACATAAAATTATGTGCAGCGCTGAGGCGGCCATTAAACTTGATAGATTTATGACAGGCAGCAGCAGCGAGCGGTATCCAAAATCAACAACAACAACAGCAACTTCAGCAACAGCCATATCAGGGGTGGCAGCTGGGGACGACTTTTGGGCCGAAACACACACATAAAGATACAGCTGATTAAAATTGCAAAATTGTACAAATGAGATTCTGAGGAGAGGAGTTGGGTGGAAGCGATTTATTTTGATGAGAGCGGCTCGATTTTTGTTTTTGGTAAATGAATATTCCATGTCAATACTTCAAAGGACCAAATTATCTTGGCTTGGGTACTTTTAACCTCCCAGATATGCTAGTTAATTGTAATATGCACGTGTATGCAGATGATGTCCAAATGTATGTTAGTCGTCCTTTAAGTAAAATAAATGATTGTGTCGATTTATGTAATAGTGATCTGTTAAGTGTTAATGAATGGGCTAAACGAAATGGACTGTCACTAAATCCAACAAAATGCAAATGCCTAGTTATATATAAAAAATCACTATGCACAAGAGATCTTTCGAGATTAAAAATTGACAACACACCTATTGAGTATGTATCTCAAACTATTAATTTAGGTATAACATTTAATGACACGTTGTCCTGGAATGATCAAGTAACAAAAGCTGCTGGAAAAACCCATGGAATTATAAGGCAACTTTCCGTGACTAAGAGTTTTTTGACGACAAATCTTAGACTCCTCATCGCAAATACCTGACACCTACGCTTTGCTACGGGATAGAAATATTTGCAAACTGCGATGCTGCCTCTCAGAGAAAACTTAACGTAACATTTAACAATATTGCTAGATATGTATATAATAAAAAGAAGAACAGACCACATTACAAACTTTGCTAATCAAATTTACAATCTCGACTTTAGAACATGGACTGGGTACAGATGTTTAATTCTTCTCCATAAAATAATATACACTAGACAGCCTTCCTATTTATATGACAAACTTAGTTTTGCCACTTCAAGAAGAACAATGAATCTAATATCAATGCGCCATCAACTAACCAGCTCAGAGCGACAATTTTTCGTTTATACTGTTCGGTTGTGGAACCAACTACCACCCACATTAAAAAATATTAGTAGTGCTACGCAATTTAGGGACAAATTAAATACTTTCTATCAATCTTAAAACATTTTTTCATTATTATTATAATCTATAAATAAATAAATATAAAAGAATCATTAATTAATAGATATAATTAATAATACATATATATAATCCCCAATTGTGTTTGTGACTGATGCAATAATTAATAAGTTTAAACTTGTAGCATCAGGAATTTTGTAAAATAAATAAATAAATAAATTTAAGCATTAGATAACAGGGCTGCGAACCGGTCTGGAATCGAACCCTCTGATGTATGCTATATATTGATAGAATTTTTCGTTAACGTACGTATTACATATACAGAGAACAGACATATCATTTAAACATTATTTCTAATTCATATACAGCTATGTTCTGAATTTCGCTTCCAAAAACATTTTGTGATTTAAAACCCGATTTTGGACCAGATTTCGTTTCTAAACCACAAAACTTTTGTGGAATTGCAAACATGCCTGATAATGTTTGCATATTTTTTAACTCGCGTTAAAGACTTCTTGGGGCACAAATGTACCCCAAAGACAATTTCACGGTTAAATAAATATAGCCGCGGAGCTTTAGAAGTAATTTAATGAATGAATGAATTTATTTTTGTTCCCGCAAATGTAGAACCAATTGTAAGTTTAACTTACTTCGATAACTAAAGAAGCGAATAATAATAGTTACCATATTCGGAAAGTAGAAATTTAAAAAAAAAAATTGGTTTCTTGGGGTACAATTGTACTCCAAAAACGGTGCCGTGGTGCTTCAGAAGTCGTTTTTATACTCTGTACCGAAGGTACACAGAGTGTATTGGGTTTGTGCAAATGTAAGTAACAGCCAGAAGGAAGCATCTCCGACCCTATAAAGTATATATATTCTTGATCAGCATCAACAGCCGAGTCGATATAGCCATGTCCGTCTGTCCGTCTGTCTGTCTGTCCGTATGAACGAAGAGATCTCAGAGATGGTAAGAGCTAGAGGTTTAAAGTGTATGGAACATATAATTCTTATACCTGCAGGCAGATCAAGTTTATTTTTAATTTTTGCCACGCCCCTTCCCTCCCCCGCAAATTAAAAAAAACGAAATAACTCCCACAATTTTCAAGATAGATAGTTTGAACATTCTAGACATATATTCTACTATTTATTATGAATCGTCCCGCCATACATCGTTTTTCGATCAGATGAACGATATTAGAGCTATACGTAAAAGAAAATAAAAACCAACGACAACAACAATACCACAGCGATTGGTAGAACTTACGAGAAAGAGAGAACGAGAGGGCAATAGCTAACTGGTAATTTCCCAATTGGAGCTTGCTTGACGGCAGGATCTAATGGGACTGAGCCGCTCTCAGTTATCAGTTACACACAAACAGGTACAGAGTATATTACAGTCGGGCTTGACCGACTTTCTTACTTGTTATCTTTGCATATGGTCTGCAAAGAATCTTGGATGTATGTTTGCGGATTTGCCCACAATTAAATAACAATCGACTATATCGAATAAAAGTTATTCGTGAACAAAGCACTTAAAAGCGAACTGTCGCCTGTTTCTTCTCAAAAAACCAGACTTGCAGCTTCCCAACTACACTATACCATTCGTTTTTATTTGGCGAACGAACTGAGAAAATTCTATTTTTAAACTGATTCTTGATAAATGACCGACTCTATTTAACACTGAGCTTAGGCACAACATTTGAACTTGATACGGTGGTGGAACTGTCTAAGGTGTATGTAATGTATAAAATCGTGCAGAAGGCCCAGGTTGAAATCCCAGGGCCACCGAAAAAAAATCTTTAAACCAAACCGGTCCGGAACCGAATCCCTTAGAGCCGGTTCGGTTCGGGTTTTAAAGATTGTCCGAACCGGACCATGAACTGAACTTCTTACAAATTTGACCCCTCGAACCTGAACCCGAAAAAAAATGTTTGGTTTACAATATTAAGTAATTTTTACAACGAATCAAGTTCTGAATGAGAGTATTCAAAATAAGAGTGTGAAAATGATAAGTTTATGAGAGCAAAAGACAACAATGAATAAATAGAAAATAGAAAAATTAGCCAAGACAACATAAACAACATAAATCGCCATATCTTTTAAAATTTTGAAAAGGTCTTATTCTTGTGAGCTTTGCGATTCTAAATGTCAAGAGTGTTTGGCCATTTCTAGTTTGCTTCAAGCTAGAATATATTTCGTAAAATAGGCCGAACACGTTGCAATAGGCAAACCTACTTCTCCTTATTGCCCAGTTTTTTTCGAATTTGTCTGTTTCTTAGTTGCCTTTGATATCCCGGTGGTATGGTGGAGGTGAATGTCGGACTGCTCTGACATCTCTTGGAAAGGTTTGTAGCAATCAGTTACTGAAGTTTAACCGAGGCTCGAACCAAAACATGGAGTTCAGGGGTTCTTGGAAATTCGGTTTGTAAACCGAAAACTTGGTTCCCTCACAGGCTCAAAACCCCCGAACCGAACCTTATCTAAAATTTTGGAGGTTTGTTTCCTTATTTTAAACATTACAAAACTTTCTAACTGCTGCATTTGATTTAGATGAAAGCGTGTAAATAAGTGATTGAGTTGGGCGGGGAGGAGGTCTGCAATAAATTTTTTTAACGAAAACCAACCGGTAAGATTTTTAAAAATTTTGTTTATTATGACAACGCAAGCTCTGAAAAGAGACTTTTTTGAGCTGCCAAAACGTCAAATTAATGAGTTTTCCGGAGGTAAAGTCGTTATTGGATACCCAATGAACTTTTTTTGATCCTAAACATCTGGAACAAATTGAGAGATTAACTTATCTAGATACCTGATAAAGCGATTGATGCGCTTAAAACGCATGTTGTGGAGGTACCTTATCAGAGAATCAAAACTTAAAAAAAAAATTTAAAGTTCAAAATTGAATCGTATTAAGTGGGTAAATTTTTAGGGTAAAATATTTGGAAAAACAATTAAATTTCTTTGTTTTAAGTAAAGGTATTTTTTAACAAGAAAATGAATTAATATGTTGCCTTGAAAAAAAATCAATTTTCGACACTTTAACTTAGCTTTCTGAAAAATTTGATAGATTTGATTTGCTTAACTATATTTTTCCAATTTCGCATAAGCTTACATAATTTATATAATCAAAAGAAGGCACCAATTTGTTAAGCTTTCAAAGAACAACAGCCAAAACACTTGACAAAATCTCAATAGAATTAAATTGATAATATTATCTTACTATTTCGCTTGGATGTTCGTTTGAATTTTGCATTAAATTCAAATATAAAGTTTTCTAAAGAATATTCTTGGCTGAAACAAATTTCAGCTAACGCTCTCCCCAACTCTTCTAATAAAAAATCATTAAAGGTTAAGCCATTTTTCCTTGGCTCTAGGCTCTCAACTACCTTCCCTACAATGGCGAGGCCTAATGAAAAAGAGGTCGAAAAGCCAATTTGGATGCAAAATAAGTGGAAGCGTGGCTTATTAAAATAGATTGTAGAAATTAAGCAGCAGCACAGCACAAAGTAAATGAACCCAAAAGCAGAAGTAGAATGAATCGAATGGGTAGGTGACCCCAACTTTATATCTCGTTCTGTCTCTCTCTCTCCCTCTCTCTCTCTCTCTCTCCAGTGAGTTGAGGCAATTACAAAATGATTGAATGGTAATTTCTGCAGAAAAGTTGGACTTGGCTTTCGTTTTGTATGCGGCCAACACTTTATGCCCTGGCATAAATTCCCATTATTTATGGGGCAGTAACTGTTTGTGATATTTTATTTCGCGCAAGGATGGCAAGGATAATTTGCGCCCCAAACAAAAACTTAACAAAGAAAAAGTGTCGTGGATGTTTGGAATTAATTGCCAAGTGGTTGGGAAATCACAAACAGAAAAAAATGTTTTAATTAATAAAATTGAATGTGTGCAAAAATTGAAAGGATTTTCGGCTGTCGTCTTGTTGGTAATGTTGTTGTTGTTGTTGTTGCTGAAGCATTCATCTTCGACTCTCACTGGCAGGCAACGGTGCTCGGCTCATTTTGTATGCAAATGATTTATGCCAAAAAGTCGGGCATGGGGCAAAACTGGATTAGATTCATCCCCATATCGCAAATGAGCGGCCATTGCCAGAAAGTTTGGGGTCGCCTACAAATTTACAACAATTGCCGAGGGTGGCTGAGGTGGCAGGGGGGGTGGAGCCTTTTTAAAATATTTACTTAACATCCTATTATCCTCGCCAGTGCCATGTCACGCGGACATGGAGCCAACGACCCTCGCTTGTATCAACATTAAAACGATAAACTTGCCACACAGTCCCGAGACAAAAAAAAAAAAACAAAAAAATTCAAAGGACGAAGGACACGTCTTGTCTGTCACACCAAAAATGTCACCGCGGGGTGAATTACGGGTAACAACGCAAGGAGCAAAAAAAAAAATTGCTGAACAACAAAGAAAACAAGTTGCGGAAAATTCATATAAACTCAAGTCTTATGTAAATACCCTAGGAAAATTTATTTAATATAATACAACATTTTTTTTCAAACAGCCCAAATTTCTCTGCACTCTCTTGGCTTCCAGATTCCATTTATTCCCTATTTCAAACGGGATTAGAACTCATCAATTTTAAAACATTTCTCATACCGACATAAATCTTGTTTAATTTTTTTTCTAAATGGTTCGGATCCGCTTTGAACCGTTGAAAATTATACAATATCTTTTTAGGAACCCGTAGGATATATCGAAATTAAAAAAATTACCGTTAAGCTTTTCACAAAACGCAGGGTATAAAAAGCCACGGTCACCACACCAGTTAAATCCCTAAACAAAAACGTAAAACAAAAGCGCGTACATGGAGGGGCAGTGCGTGTAAGCAGGACAACAAGTCAACGTTACATAGAAAGGACACGCGCCCCAAAAACACAAACGCAAACAAGGCGCCGCGGCAGCGTGTGGGAAAGAGAGAGCACGAAAGAGGAAATATGCCAAGCGTGTGAGTGATTTATGGCTCGTCGAGTGACGAGGACGAACCAGAATTCTTCAGGATAATGCCGACATAACGAGATTGTTTTATGTACACATTTTCGCCTTGTTGTTGCTCTGCCGAGCGGAGCCGAAGAGCGGGAGCGGGTGGGGTGGAGGCGGTGCACACACACACACACACAAACACAGAATGACACTTTGCGCTCGGCAAATGGGGGCGAGGTATTTATACAGCAGGATGTGTGTGTAAGGATGTACACAGTGTGTCTGTTATCTGTTTCTATAATGACTGTGTATGTGTGTGTGTTAGTATGACAGAGCCCCGCAGGACCTTCAATCAAATCCGTAATCCTTATTCAGTGCGTTAATGAGCTTCACATTAATTTGTCAGCAGAAATATAACTGCACCTGGTATTCTGTTTACAGACAGTTGGCAACCGTTGAAGGTCCATAACATGCCGACTACATTATTGGACAGGTAAAGTAACTAAGCCTTAATATTGTAACTTATCCTTAAATTAATCAGATCATTTGTATTTCAAACGATTTTCATAAATAAAAATTCATAAGCATTTATCAATTTAACCTTTTGATAGATCATTAGTGCATTTATTCAATATATTCTCTAATTGTTTGGTGTGGCAACCCTTTTGCATTCCCTTGGTTGAGCTTTGCACCCGATTAGGATCTAAGCTTAAGTCATGTTCATCTTGTTCTTTGAACCAAAATCCAAAAAAAATGTAGAAAAATTCGAAATCACGTCCATTGATAATTTTACTTATCTTCAAAAGGAAATAATGTTTGATCAGGTCTAAACTCCTGCTATTTCGACGGGAGTTCCTAGAATTTAAAATTAAATAGATACCTACCTAAAATAAAATACAAATTTCTACTTTATTATGTATATGAGTTGGTTTTCCCCCACCGTCGATAGTTCTCAAGATAATACGAAAAAGACTTGAAATTTTAAAAAATTTATAATTTTTGAACGGAACATCGGATTAAAATTTTTGTTATTTTCTCGTTAACTTTTCGAAAAAATATGGGACAACTCTAAGAGTTATCTAAAGACGGTTTTTTGAAGAAAAAATCAGTTTTTAGTTTGTTTCTTGGAAAGGGCCAATCGATACTTCATCCGAATATTTTTTATCAGATTCAGAATAAATGTATATAACTAAAAAAGTTGTTTCAAGATGGAAGACAGCGCGAGTCCACGGGAATCATTTTTTTTTTTCAAATTTGGGTTTTCGCTGTTTTTTCAATCGATTTCACATGCGCGTTTTTCGGAAAAAAAAAATTTGGGGTACAGTGCCACAAAAAAAAAAACAAATAAAAGCTAGTGGTTTTTCATATTTTAAAAAATATACAATAATATTTTATCAATATCAATAGCTTTTTTTTATACACTTGAAAAGTCTACATTAATTTTGCCCAGAAGTTTGTAACGCATAGAAATATTCATTTCCGACCACATAAACTATATATATTCTTGATCAGGACGACGAGCTGAGTTCAATTCCGTCTGTCCGTCCGTCCGTCCGTCAGTCCGTCTGTCTGTTTCTACGCGAACTAGTCCCTCAGTTTTGAAGCTATCGTGCTGAAATTTTGCACATAGTCTTCTTTTTACTGCACGCAACTAATATGTCGGAACCGGCCGGATCGAATGACTATATCATAAAAACTTTTTTGTTTTCTATCGTAGCTTCCCCAATCTTGATATATATCAGTTTTTTATGCTTTCACATAATTTTAAAAAAATGTATCAAAATCCGATGACTATAGCATATAGCTGCCATAGGACCAATCGGTCGGAAAATGTGTTTTAATAAGAAAAGTTTTTTTTTATGATATCAAATTTTTATTATCAATGATTTAAAAATTTTAGATATCTGATATCTATTTCGTATATATATTTTACCGGTTAAATCAGTTGGAGTAAAGTTTTTCAAGTGTATTAAAACTTCGGCACAGTCGAAGTTAGCTTTGCTTTTTAATTTCTTTTTGTCTTTGCCTTATGTTTATATTTCCTTGAGTAATTAAAATTTAACGAGAAGGCAAAGCTAACTTCGACTGTGCCGAAGTTTTAATACATTTGAAAAACTTTACTCCAACTGATTTAACCGGTAAAATATATATAGGATATAGATATCAGATATTTAAAAATTTTTAATCATTGATAATACAAATTTGATACCATAAAAAAAACTTTTCTCAGTAAAACACATTTTTCGACCGATCAGTCCTATGGCAGCTATACGCTATAGTCATCCGATTTTGATAAAATCTTCCAGAATTGTGTTGACGCATATAAAACTAATCTATACCAAGATTGGTGACGCTACGATGGAAAATAAAAAAGTTTTTTCCACTAGAACTAGTTTTTTGACCGACCCTTTATATGGCAGCTATATGCTGTATTCATCCGATTTTGATAAATTTTTCCACAAATATGTAAAATCATCTCAAACTAATATATACCAAGATTGGTGACGCTACAATGGAAAATAAAAAAGTTTTTCTCACTAAGACTTATTTTCCGACCGATCGTTCCTATGACAGCTATAAGATATAGTATTCCGATCCGGCCGGTTCCGACATATTAGTTGCGTGCAGTAAAATGAAGACTCTGTGCAAAATTTCAGCTCGATAGCTTTAAAACTGAGAGACTAGTTTGCGTAGAAACAGACGGACCGACGGACGGACGGACAGACGGACAGACAGACGGACGGACGGACAAGCGGAAATGAACTCGGCTCGTCGTCCTGATCAAGAATATATATAGTTTATGGGGTCGGAAATGAATATTTCTATGCGTTACAAACTTCTGGGCAAAATTAATATACACTTTTCAAGTGTATAATAATGCAGTGCTAAAAAATATTTTAATTGTGCATTTTCTGGGATAACTTTAATACATTATATTAGAAAACAAAAGCGGAAACGCAAAATTCTAACAAAAAACTCTTTCCAAGAAACAGAATAAAAACAAATTTCTTTCAAAAAACCGTCTTTAGATAACTCTTAGCGTTGTCCCATATTTAGATAGAAAATAACAAAAATTTGTCTTTGGATCATTTTAATAAATAGTTATTCTTCTATAAAAACATGTTTTTTAATTCTTCTCCAAAGCGGTTCCATGGATAAGCCAAGGTGTTCAGACATATCTTTTGAATAGGCTAGAGCGCCGTCAGTTCATTCCTCTCGCAATAACGTCGTCTGCAAAGTTTTTACTTTCTGAGCTCCAAAGTAGTATTAAGGTCTTGTGATGGCAGACATTGTTGGGCACCTTCTTCTTTGTATAGCACAAGGGTGCAAAAGGTCTAAGAAAATAGGGAGGAAAAATTGCCATTGCAACTACCAAAGCTCCAGTCTCTGTTCGAGCGCTTAAACTTTCATCCATCTCAGTTAACTTTTCCAGAGTGGTCAATATGGCTTTGTAAGACATTCGTGTCACAATAAAAGCATCAGCTCTCGCGCTATTCCGTGTATCTTGTACGATTTAAACTTTTTGCAAAATATTCCAGTGATGCGTGGACAAGGCAAACAATTAAAAGCAACGCTTTAAGGTACCGGAAAAAGGTAAAAGCACATGCCCCATCTGACGCGGTGTGCAAAAATGCGTAGTTTAAGGAATGGTACAAAATCGGCTTTAGGATTTATTTCTTTAATTCTTGGCTGAACCCCTGAATGCTTTCCAGCCAGCAACATTGTCATAAGCCTGGCCTCTACAGATCATTACATCAAATCCATTTGCTTTAAGCTTGCTCAAAATCATGTTTGAAATTCCCGCTCAAATTTTTCTAAAAAATAAAGGGTTTCCGGTTGGGTTAGGGCATTACTAAAACCTAACAAATTCTTTTGTACAATGGCAGCAATATGAGCAGAATGATGAAAGCGCATATTTACAGCAATATCCTATGTACGTATATCTCTGCCTATTCCTGGCTATACCATTTATATATGTTATATAAGTATGTATGTTTGAAAAACATGACTTCTCTCAATAAAACTCTAGGTTAAGTAGATTATTATTTCTACTTTTGTTTGTTTTATTTTTTTGTGAGGGATGTCGCTCTATAAAGTAAGGATAATAATAAATCCTAATTACTAATCTATCCCTCTTAACCCCCAATTCTTAACCAAAATACTTAATATCTTAAGTGCACAATTTACACATTTTGTTTGGCAATTCTAACCGAAAATAAAAGATTCATTAGCAGCTCCACTTCCTTCTCTTTCTATGTATTTGATATATTCTTTCATAATTTCTAATTCCGGCTAAAAATAATTCTCAAACATTAAGTAGAAATTATTTGAGAAACTTTTTTGAAAATTTACAACTTAACCAAAAGCGCAAAAGGCACACACACAAACAACAACAACAGCAACAACAACCATATACCCTCCACCCCTCCGGCTAACGTCGATACAAACAAATTCTCATTAATGGGAGCTGAGACTAAAATGGTACCCAAAGCGAGGCATGTAAATGAGTCGACGCTGGTTGGGTTCGGCTCTGGGTTCGGGTACGGGGGTTGGTGCGAAAAATATGATTTTGACAGAAAACAACAAAACAAAATCCATAATTCAGGATAAAACATAATTCCACAGCAGCCAAAACAGTGGGTGGGGGGGATGGGTGGTTGCACAAGAAAAAGGAGCACCGCACAGTCTGCTTGAAAAAAAAAAAATATGAATTACGGTTCAACGGCAATGGTGGACCCAGAGAGCAAGAGCAGGATAGGGCCGGAGTGTGAGCGAGAAGCAGTTACAGTTATTTATTAAATCCCTTTACGCATTTTCATAATAATTTCACAAAATATTTTAAATGCGACGTCGCTGACTGGCGGGAGTGAGGTAACTGGAGTGGGTGGTGGAGCGATGTCTGCCTGCCATCGGGTGATTCATGTCTCAGGCGCACTGTACCAAGTACTTGGGTTTGTGTTTGTATCATTAAACTTTTATGCAAGATGGCAAAACGGGGGCCGCTCATCATAAACAGGACAAACGAGCGTGAGTTTAATCCCTTTTGGCAGAAAAATCATATTTTTTTCTCGCGCCATGAAAGCAAAAAAAAACACAAAAACAACAACAATAGGAAAGGGAAATGAAATTTTGGTTTCAGTTTTTCCGACTTGTGGGTTTACTCCAGAAATTGGCTTACCAAAAATATTACTTAATATTTTATAAACTTGATTAAATGACCTGTTTGGATATTTATTAAAACCGGCTCAAGATCAATTTAGAATATTTTTCTTTAGTCAAAAATACTAAAGATATTAATCAATTTACAGAAAGCAGGTTGTTGTATAGATTATTTCAAGAACTTACTTAATTATCATCAGCAGACTTCGCTATACACCCCAAGTTCTTTGTCATTCTCTTTTATTACGTATTTTCATAGAATAAAGACTTGAGAATTCCAGCTGCTTAATCGCAATCGCTTCCGACCCCATAAAACAACCCAATTCCCTTCCGATTTGGTTCAATATCGATTTGTGGAACACCTGGGTCGTACGGGTTTCCTTCCTAATGATCTACATAGTAACCAAAGTTATTCTTGGGCATTGCTCCCAACTGCTTCCATAACTAAGTGAGTTATTTTTTGGCAACTGCCGCCACCTTGTCGCGCACACAATTGCCTCGCTTCGCAAAGAATAACATAAACAAAATGCATACAGTTCTGTCGCCAGATCACACCAGCAGACGCCAGGAAAAACAAAATACACGCAGTGTTCGCGACCGATACTTGAGCTGACAGATGGCTTCTCGACTCGAGCCTCGCTTATAGGTGTGGTTTTTTTCCTGTTGTTGTTGTATCCTACACCTAAACTTAAATGTGATGCCCCCAGCTATTTTATACGAGAATCTATAGAGATTTCCAGGTAACCTCTGATAGGCTTTACTTATATCAATTAACAGATAATTAACATTAATGTGAGCATAATGTTGACATTAACGTTAAGTTAGCATGCGCTAACTCCAAATATATGACAGAAGTTGAATTTTCAATATATATCCGCTATATATTATCCGATCTTCATGAAAATCTGACAAATTTCTGTACAAATTAGAGCTGAATTTTTCTTAAATTGTAGGAAAGGGTGCACTCAGAAAAAAAAACAACTAGATGACATACTAGATCTAAGTGAACTTAGAACTAATAGGAAATATGTAGCACTGGCTGCTATGGCCTCTGGCTACCGGTATTAAATTTATACCGTTTTGTACTTAACATTTCAAGTATATTATGATCTTGGGTATACTTAAATTCAGTATGAAACATTCTTAAGTCCAAAATCGACGGTTAATGTTATTCAAATGAGAACAAACATTCTTGAATCAAGAATTTTTCGTACTTACAGTTAGCGGAAAAATTCTAGAAAATGTATTCTTAATTCAAGTAAAAAATTTCTAAGATTTACTTAATGTCAAGCCAAAATAGTATGCAATGGAAAAGGCAAAATATTTCAACTCGAATCTGTCCTTAACATTCCCAACTGGTTCTATGACTTTACTTATGGAGGGAGGATAGATTGATGGACTACAGTTATACCTTCATGGACTTTGATTAGCTCAAGGCAATACGATTTTTGCAGCCTTATTTGATTCGACATAGAAACATCGTTTCAAGCACAAATTATGAACAGTTTAAGAATTCAATGAGCCTATTCCAAGAATATTTTGTACTTATTTTATGTACTTTTATTTGGTTTCAAGAATGGTTTGGGAAGTAAAAAAATATGTTGTTATTATTTTAAGTATGCAAATTGTTGTTTTAAGAGTTAATCGGGATTGACTTAAGACTTTTACCACCTAAAAGTATGATCAAAAATATCTTGATATAGTTCGTAGTAATGTACTTAATATACCTCGGAACGGTCTAGAATCAAGTATTTCGGGATTGAAAAAATAAGAACTAGATAATGGAACTTTGTACTTGACTCAAGTATTTTCGTTCTTACCGTACTATTGAAACCGTTTGTATTTGATTCAAGTACAAAGATCTTGGTTTTTTTTCCGAGTGAATGACCAATTGTTCTTTTCCAGCCGATCTTAATGAATTTCGGTTTGTAAGCCAAATGTGTGAATTAAATGGCAAAATAATTATCCAATTAGGGAAAATCCACCCCAATGTCGGAAAATAGGAGGATTAAGGTCAAAACGTATCTTTTCACCGCGTAACAGGGTTTTAGAGTAACCCTATGTTTGTGATATTTGTATTGTTATCTCTATGGGGGAAATACATTACCAAAAACATAATTTTCAATTGCAGAAAATTCACCCCAGGATACACAACTTTAAAAATTTGTGTCTTACCCTAGGTTTTCAGACACCGAAAACATTCTCGTTGCCTATCTAATTACATGGCTCTGAGAATGCGCTCTAAGAATATTCTCAGATGTCAAAAATGCGGCCTTAGAATGAGCATGGACCTGCCAACTCGTTTTTAAAAACAGCTGATAAATTCTTAAAGGGGATCAGAGAGTTATGATATAGGTTTGATAATTCTAAGAGATGCCAGCGAGAATTGAGCACACGATTTAAAAAATAAATCCAAAAAGGAAATAATTTCTCAGTTAAACTCTTTTATTTTATTTCTTTCCATATACTTTTAAGCTCAACCTTGAATCAAGTGTAGCGCAGCATAATGCGTCCATGTCGGGTAAAAGAAGCTGGAGTGAAAATGAAAATGACAGCACGAAAAATAATTCTAATCTCCTCATGAATATTCCTTTTACATTTTCATTTTGCAAAAAGTCCAGCGTAAAGCATCAACAAAAAGCACAACAGAGACAAAGAGGCAGAACAGAGAGAGAGAGAGAGAGAGGGAGAGAAAAGGCAGAAGCTGAAGAAATACGACTAGACACAGTATGGGGATTCCGGGTGAAGTCGTCAGCTAAAAGTACAATGGAACTTTGGCAAATGGCAGAAACGGTGTCAGCCGTTTGTTATTTTATTTTATTCGAGCTTGGCGAACCGGCGACACTCTCCGGGACCCGACCGTGTCCGGCATTTCACTGATGGGCAGTAGTCGTTCAAGTACCGCAGTAGCCAGCGAAGTCGTCGTCGTCGTCATCCTTGCTGCTGGGGTTGGCATGGCCATCGAAATTATAAACTTGGCTCTGCTAAAGAAGGTTAAGTGATAAATTAACGCGGCTGCCCACCCAGTTTGGGCTGCGAATCGCAGTGTAGTCTCTGTCTCTCTTTTTCTTTGTGAATGCGAAATGGTTTATGCACGAATGGACCTTTTAGTTTATTGTTATTTTAAAAGGAGACTAGCAAAAGAAGCTCATTTGAGTCATAGCTAAAGTCAATTCGAATAATTACGAAAAGTGGCGACAAAAGCTGAGGAACATAAAGTAAAAAAGAAATCAAGGAATCAAAACATTCGCTGAAATGTTCTTTTAGTTATTGAGAGATCATATAAAATAAGTCAGTGAACCTTCACTATATGTACAATATATAGATTTACTTTTCCATCCATAAGTTTTTGTTTAAAAAAAGAAGCCTGTCCGGGATTATGTTTCTAGATTTTCTGAACATTTGATCTAAATCCATTAAGCAATCTGGGATGCATAAACAATACAAAGCTCAATTCGCCATTTCGTCGAAATTTGAATATGAAAAAACTCCTTGTTATTGTAATTTTATACAGATAACATCAAGAACATACTATCCCATACTTTACTGGGCAAACTGATTTGGAAGCGTGATGCTTTTCAAAAATTTGACGAAAGGGATTGACAGAGGTTGTATAATTTTGTATTCTTTAAAATTATAATTATAATTTTCTTCTGACTCTATATTTCCTAGTCTGTGGTGCAACTGACACTTGAAGTGACACATGTTTTCAGTCAATGCTTTCAGTCATAAATACATTCAAAATTTGTGTGCTAAACTTTTCTTAATTAATACATGACATTTCTTAAGTGTGTAACTGACACTTGAAGCGAAACGTTCGATCCAAGCATGTCAATTGTTTGTTTGCTTGATCGACAAGCAAAAATTGGTGGTGGTTTTTTGTGCAGCGCTTAAAATTTGTGTGCTGAACCCTTGCCTTTCACTCTCGCGCTCTGCTCAGTGCTTAAAAGCTCTGATTTCTCCAGTAATTATTCCACCATGGTTTTTATAATTGTGTGGAGGCATAACTTATATAACCTCGAACCGTCTAAAACTAGTTTGAATTAGAGTTGGGTAATAACTCTTATTTTGATTTTTTATTGTTCCTTTTTGTTGTACCAAAATTTAAGTGGAATTAAATGAATCCTGAATAACTAACACCAAAGAATTTCCAATAGCTAGAAGCGACACTTGCTAACACTTACTTCATTTATTTTTTCATGCTTTAAAAAGTCCGTGGCATAACTTGGTCCCAACCAATTTTTTAAGGGTACGAGTACTCAAAGAGGGGAGAGCAACAATTGGTGAATACAGATAAAAAGAAAATCAAAATTAAGAACAGCAAGAAACAAAACAACAACTCTAGCAATAAAAAATTTGCGTTTAAGGTTTAATTTTCGTTTGATGCTTGGTGCACAACTAAGGCCGCACAATTATATTTCTTATTCTGAGTTAGGTTAGCGATGTATTTGGTGGTGCCAATATTTTTGATAATTAAAATTATATTTTTTTTATGGAATTAAATAATATGTCATGTGGAACTTTGCTTTCCGAAGTCAAAAAAGGTCAAATTATTGCCTTAAGACATGAAAATTGCTCATTTCAGGAAATTGGTCGCTCCGACAAACTGGTCCGCAATTTTTCGAAGAATCAAGATGATTATGGACGGAAAAAAACCCGTAGGACCCAAGCCAAAGCTGAGTAAACTCTGCAATCCTATCATACTGATCGACTAGAACGAACTATACCAAAGGCCATTACAAGTGTTGTTGTATATGCCATTTTAATCAATTTTTTTGTAATTTTTTTTTCAGGGAAACGAAAATAAAGATAAATCGAAATAACGATATTTCTTGTGGCCGAGCAATTTTTTTTTTTATATTATCCATTTCGATACTTTGAAAAATATTGACAACCCTACCGCCCGACATTAGACATTTTTGAGAACATGTCGAAAATGTTTACTATTAAATTAAACAGTGTGACCGTACTTCAGGCAACTTAACTAGCAATCCGCTGATGAATTTTACTGGCCAACCATATTATTATTTGATTAAAGAAGTTGCGTTTTTCTACTTAGGCTAATGACTTATCAGCCGACCCATATATGTCTTCAACAATTGTCTGACTTAGGTAAAGGCTTGTACTCAGATGAGATAAAAATTTTAGTTCGATACAATACTTGATATAGGGCCCTGTTCCGAATTTCGAGTCGATTTTCGTGTAATCGTTTGTATTTCGAATTAGTAGAAAATATATCATGACAATCAAACTGTTACTAATTCCTTTTCCTTTACTCGAATTGAATTCGCTTGGAATTGCGAATCATTTCAGAGTCGATTTTCTAGTAATCATAGTTTATTTGTCACCTGCGTTAGAACGTTATTAAATTCGTGCAAAATACTTACCGTTAACACGAAAATAGCTGTTTCGAGAGTGTTTCTATTCAAATGAAGTATGGTGCCGAACTAAATTTGTATCTACTCTGAGTACAGATCTTAACTTTATATAGTTATAAATAAAAATGTTGTTAGTTTGCTAATAAAAATTTATAAGATCGTTGAAAACATTGTTAAACCACTTCTGATTTGTTCCTGAAAATAGGATTACGGCTCGAAAGATCCAAAGTTCAAGAAAAAGAAAACTATCAGTAATTTAAAATCCTTTCGTACAGAAATTGAACATGCCATTAAAAATAGCAAATTACGTTTTGGATGATTCAAAAAATTTATTTTTCTCAATTTTTGACAAAAAAAAAGGCTTTAGTTTTAAAATTCCCCCCTGACTCTCAGTAGACTGTGTTTAAGCCAATTCAAAAAGTTTAAAAAAATTAATCAAATTCCCTTAATTGTACAAAAATATGTGCTTGAGGCTGAGTATTTTTTGCTGCTTCTTTTGGACAATGGTAATAACCATTATATACAATTTCAAAGATATATATGTCGATTGTATGTACTACTATCCAGGACCCATACTCGAGGGATATTCTGTCAATTCAAGCGGCTGTCGTATGATGTCCATAAACCTATATGAACCGAATATGTGGAGATGGTTTAGGAATATAAGAGATGATGTATGTTCGGGTGGACCGCCCTTAATTATGGGTATCAGCGATGACATGGATAATTATCTGGTAGCCCGAGTACCAGAAAAACTATTACTAGAAATATACTATCTGGATAATCTAACGGATTACAAGTGCAGATATTATGCAGCTGAACGCAGAGGTGATTTTTCCAATAGACAAACGTACAGTAAAGAGTTTGTATTGTCCAATGAAATGAAAGTTAGGATCGAGCCAGCGGCGGATATAGTGCGCACTGTGTGTGAACTGAATGGAACCATAGAACACCATCAGGTGCATTTCTTTATCAAACCACCGCCAAAAAAAGTAAAACCAGTTCATTCCAACACTCCGTCCAATTTATCGGTATTAATGCTGGGTATGGATTCGGTATCACAGATGCATTTCCTGCGCAGCATGCGGCTAACTGTGCCTTTCTATAAGCATAGCCTGTCCTATGTAGAATTCAGGGGATATAATCGTGTGGCTGAGAATTTGATGCCGCTTTTTAGTGGTCTAAGCAGCGAGGAGATTAACAACACTTGCCGGGACTACAAGGGCTATGACAAGTGTCGTTTTATTTGGCAAAATTTCAAAGAAGCCGGTTACCAAACCAGTTACGGCGAAGATAATATTGAAAATGGTCACTTTGCCGGCGAAGATCAACCGGGATTTATGCATCAACCCACGGATTATTATTTGAGACCTGCTCTATTGGAAATGTGGCAGCATACACGGCGTGATATCATGTACAACACACACTGCAATGCCAGGGACAATTATGCCAAAATTTTGCAAAATTTTCTCTCTCAATTAATGCCCCATTTCCAGCAGCAACGTTTCTTTTCCTTTCTCTGGTGGAGTCAAGGTCTATACCATTCGTACAATTATGCACGCAAATTTGATCAGAAATTGTTGGAAATGCTCAAGGAATTGCAAACGCAAGGAATACTGGATCACACCATACTTATACTCATCTCCAATCAGGGTCTAAAATCGGGTCGACATCCCAGCACTCATCAGAGCCATTTAGAGTTGAATAATCCCTTGCTTTGGATGTGCTATCCCAAATGGCTGGAGAAGCTGTACCCTTTGGCCATTAAGAATTTGAAAATGAATGAAATAAGTTTGGTTACAGCCTATGATATACATGCCACTTTATTGGATCTCTCCAATTTCCACTCGCTTGAGAACGAGCAAATTCTATATCGTAGCCAACAATTGTTGGCCTATGGCGAGGATTTACCACGTGGCATTAGCCTTTTCCTGCCCATACCAGACAATAGAGATTGTGACTTGGCCCATATACCGCCTGAATATTGCCTATGTCACACTGTCAACCAGATTGAGATCTCTGACCAAAGGGCTCAACGTGCTGCACGTTTTATGATAAGCAGCATGAACGAAATGCTGGAAGCCCTTATACCTCCTTGCCGGAATATAAGTTTGAGTCGTGTACTGGATGCTCAGTTGTGGTCACGTTCCAATTATGAGCATCAATTTGAAATTACGCTACAAGTGGAAACTCAACCCGGTTGGGGACAATACGAGGCCACCGTACGCTTCAACAAGTATGCCCTGGCCCTGAATGGACCCATAAAGTCAGCGCAAAAATTAGACAATTTTACATATTGTATAGAAAACTATTTGGTAGGCATATTCTGCTATTGTGATTAAATTACGAGGGCAGCTGGATAAGACGGGGATTTTTAAATAAACGAATTTATTTTCAGCTAAAAGGAGTTTTATTTCTTTCACTCCAAAAAAGGTCAAGAATTTTTTTACTTCGAAATCTCAAAAGCTGACTAAGTTCAGAATTTCTAAATCTGTGAAGAAAGTTCTTATAAATTTCGTTAACTAGAATTTAAATGTATTATTGTTACATTATTAATATTATTTTTTATTCTTAAGCTAATGTTTTAAGATTTAAAAAAAAATAACTAAAACAATTTCAAAATTTAACGAACAAAACGATATAAATTTAATCACGGACAAACTCAAATTCAAAGTAGTGTTTTTTTCTGAGCTTAAAAGTATGCTTGCTTAAAATTGTCATTTTGTATACCCTTCCAGAGGGTAAAAAGGAAAACTGTCCACCCCATAAGGGTTGATTTAACCATGTCCTTCTGTCCGTCCGACTGATTGTTTCTATGCTATCTCCTCCGTCACTTTTTAGGGCTATTAAACTTTTCATAAGATAGCTCTTAAGAAAGCTTCAAAACTCCCGTACCGACCGAACTGAAAATTGTACTAAAATAAACTGGATCTATCTGCAAGTACACTTCGAGAAAAACGACAGACAGAATGCATCTTATCGCATTAAATCACTGCGAACTCGCGAGCTTACATGGAAAATCACATATAACGGAACCCAGCCATATGTTAAGTTCAACCTAGTCATATGATAAGCTCTCAGAGTATCTCAAGCTCGTTGCCTAGAATACCGATGTCGTGGTTTCGAATCCTCTTTTTTATTTTTTTACATAGTGTTTATTTTTTACAATGCACTGTGGTTCCAATATCAATTGGGCAAAATCAACCAAAAAAAAAATAAATTTTAGTTTGATTTCTTAATGAGTTTTAATATTTTAGAAGTTAGTAAATATTTTGAAAACATATTTTTTTATCATACGAAAAGAGTTTTTGGAAAAAAGCATAGAGAGATGATAAATCTTGATTTTGAGAATATAAATCATGGCTGCAAACCGGTCCGGAACCGAACCCCTGAAAACCGGTTCGCAAAATAAAAAAAAATTCGGTTCATATTACGGTTCAGGCACTTCGAAAATCCCGAACCGGAATATGAACCGAATTTTTTTATTTTTGAACCTCGAACCTGAATCCGAACCGGACCACTTATTAAAAAAGAAAGTTCGGTTCATAAACGAAATTTTTTAAACAAAATAAATTTTTAATAAAAGTATTTAAAAAGAAGATTTATGAGCGCATTAGAAAGCAATGAACATTATATCAAATAAAAACTCTGTCAACGATGTTAAAGATTTCCTTAAAAATTGTCCAAGAGTACACATACATACATTGATCAATGTTTTCAAACTTTGGAAAGCTTTTAACACCTGTTCCAGGTATCAGTTGTACAAGATTTAACAAACGACGCTCAATTTTAAGTGATTTTAAGAGCTAATTATCATGAATATACTTTCTGTTAACTTATAACAAAACTGAACCTCTTTAAAAATATTGGAGGCTTGCAGCCTTGATATAAATCTAAGTTTAAGGTATTTTAATCTTGATTTTTTCTAAATAGCTAGCTTCTGGAAATAGACATTTAATTGATTAATTGTACGAAACATTCTTAAATCCAAACAGGACCCTTAATAGTTTTTAAATAAGAACAAAAATGCTACCTAATTTGCTACCCTAATTTAAGTACAAACTTTCTTAAATTGAGTTCGAAAAGTATGCTATGGAAAATTTTAATTATTTCAACTGAAATATTTTTTTTTTAATTTTCAACTGGTTTTATAACGCATAATTAATGTTATTCTGTCCCGTACCTCAATCAAGAGGAAAAACAATTTTTAAGGCTGCGTTCACACTATTCGACGCATGAGACATGATAATCGAATAGGCCTTCATGTTGCTTTGTTTTCAGTGTCAAATGACAAGCTTTTCAGAATGAAAACAAGAAAACACAAGAGCCTACTAGATTATCATGTCTTATGAGTCAAACAGTGTGAACCCAGCCTAACTATTCTTTTTTACACTAAACTACAAAAAAAAAATTGAAAAATCTATATATTTTTTAAAATTTTTTTGTTTTAATATTATTCAATAATGTTTATTTAAAATAAAAAAAACGAAATTTCTTTTTATTGTAGATATCCTTCGTGTCAAACATTGTATGGCAAGTGATAAATATTATAGTAATTGGTTAGTATTTCGGAATTTGAATGTTAAAGGTTTTAACAGTTATGGTCTCTGACGGCTATTACCAGCTTCAACGCAGTAATACCCATGTGTTCTACAAATCGCTTTCGACGAATTAACGCCACAAATCGTATGGGAAATAGGTCGATTTTGGGGTCAAAAGCGGTTTGTTAAACACATGGGATAGTCTTCTTTTTACTCGATACTTTTAGTCCAGCGTTTTTACAGTCTGTTGAATTCTTTCAAATAATTTTTGTTATGGATTTTTCCACACAAGTGCACCCGTGCACTATCATTATAAAAATCAGTTTTTTCTGAAGCATAAATGAATCTGTCCAAGAGCTCTGAATAGGATTTGCCATACAGTAAGTGAAGCAGCTTGCTTATACTTCGAAAATAGTCTATTAACAGATAGTGGTAGTGGTCAAACAGCTACTGACTTATCAAACTGCCCTCGTAAAATCCATTTCTGCATATGCTGCTAACTAATCTGTTGATTTATCGAAAATGTAGGTCGCCCATTTGGATGCATTAATTACGCCTCATAATGAGTGATTTATGCACGCTCAGTGGTATCCTTAGTGGCTTGATAAGAAACGCTTTAACCGCCCCTGCGGCCTCAACAGCATCCAGAGAGAATCACATTAGCCCCACTGCTCGTAATTAGACTTTTTATGATGCCGCCCGTCAGACCCTCCCCTGTACGTGCATGTGACATTTTTGGGTTAGGGCAGATGGAAGCTGAACCTTATCTCAGCTCGCGAGGCTCATGTGTAAATGTGTAAAAATTTTATGTCTTTTTTAGTTGCCTTTTGTATTGGCAGTCAATCAAACAAATATTTTTTGGGTAATACTGACTGATTTATTGGTTAGGCTGTGTCACAACTTGCAGATGCTGTGGCTCAATGAATGAGGTCTGGTTGTTAATGTGTGATTTATGGCTGATGGACGGTAAACAGGGAGAGGTTAGCTAAAAGGTTGCTTTATTTTTAGGTGGTCTACAAAATACAAATACTTAATGTCATTTACCCATGTGAAGTATAAAAGTGGTACCTCAACTAAAGGTCTCAAATAATTGAAGATAAAAATTTTGCGGAATTTAGTAAGTCTCTGATTGCATTTTAAAAATCATAAAAATTATTTTGGGGTTGTATTGACATCCCAGCAATGGCCATAAAAATTTGGGAATTTTTTTAAAAAGTAGTTGGCCCGAAAAAGTCTTGTGTTGGAAATGATAAAAATCGTTATTCGATGCATGTATTTATGAAAGCAGCTGGAGAAGCAGGTCAAACTCCTAAATACGAAAAATATCATAAATATATCAATTTTATGACAAAAACTGCAAAGTGACATCCGCAAAAGCTGTAAAAAAAAAATACAAAACCCAACAGGCCGGACTTGACAAACATCATCAAAAATTTAACGATGTTTTTATGAACGCACCAGAATATACCTGTATATAAGTATGTATGTATATATGTACTTATTTGCCACATAAACCCGATGACCGATCCCAGGACAGAAGAAGCTCGTCATTATCATGGCCTCTGGAGTGGCATCTGCATTTTGTGCAGAAATAAAAAAAAGGAAGTCATCTTTAATGAAAGCTACCTGCTGCCTTCATCTGATGAGGCGAAATCATGAAACGCAACAAAAAAAAAAAATAATATTAAATTTGTGGATTGTAAATTATGGCGTATCGTAAAAGAAAATATGCTAATCGATGGCATTAATTTGATTACAAAAGTTGTTGCCTTTTTTGTTTTGGAAGAACCGAGAAATCTCTCTCTCTCTCTTCTTCTTCTTGGCTGTATCCTTGGGCAATTGATCGCGCCATTAGCACTCAAAATAAAGTCAATAACAGACAAACTTATGACTTGAAATTAACTGCAAATCGTTAACAATAACTCAGCGATCTGTTCGCCGGTTTCGTAGACTAGTTTTGCATTTAAGCAGGCGCGGATGATCGTACATTTTAATGTGAATATTTCACGCATCCCAGCTGCCCCGCACATCCACATCCACACAGCCCACGACGAATTCATAAAGTATCTCGGACTGTTTAATGATTTCTGAGTTACAAGCCAACCCAACTGCATCCCATGACCAAACACCAAGACTCAGCAGGTACAGTGCCAAACAATTTGGCGGCAACTTATGACAGCGCAACGATCGCAAATAAGCACAAATGGCGGCGGCCGCGCCAAAAACTGATCTCGCGAGCGAGAATTTATACGGCTTTCCGCGGGAAGAGGTGGATGCGTTGCCGTTGCGTTTGCAGCGGTGTCTTTCGTGCGCACTTAAATTATGAATATTACCAAATGGGTCAATTCGAAATAAATAAGCAAACGATCGACGCGATCCTCAGTCCTCAGTCGGCCAAATAGAGTTGTCTCTGTCGCAATTTCTCATTGAGCTGTCGCTGTGGCCCCTCGGATCCACCATTCGATCGCATCGCTGGCATAGGCATTGGGCGGCGTTTTAATATCGCTCATGCATCTGGTAATCTATGCGCAATTAGTGGCGTACATCAGATTTAGTATGCTGATTGCATTCGCCTGTCTGCCCGTTTATTGACCGTAAATATGATACGGAATTTGTTTTTCATTTTCTCATGTTCCCCTGCATCGATAGATACGAGTAATTGTGTGACATGCAACGGAAATGCATTTAATTTGATTTTTGCAAAAGATGAGATCGAGGATTTAACGTAAATGTGGGTTGTTCAATCATTTGGAAACAAAGTACAAATCTTTCTTACATCTTTCAAAGTACGACTTTTTAGAGAGGTTCGTGCAATACATCCGGTATTTTGTGACAAAAGCTTTTGACTTGAATCTCTATTAATATAGTATCGAATCGAATTCACAGTAGCACTCATAAGTAAAGATCTGTTCTTCGTTACTCAGAAAACACTTGTTTATGACAAACTACAAAAAAAACTAGAAGACAAAGCTAACTTCGACTGTGCCGCAGTTTTAATACACTTGAAAAACTTTACTCCAACTGATTTAACCGGTCAAATATATATAGGATATAGATATCAGATATATAAAAATTTTTAAATCATTGATAATAAAAATTTGATACCATAAAAAAAACTTTTCCTATGGCAGCTATATGCTATAGTCATCCGATTTTGATAAATTTTTCCTGTATTATGTGAAAGCATATAAAACTAACATATACCAAGATTAGTGACGCTACGATGGAAAACAAAAAAGTTTTTCTCACTAAAACTTATATTCCGACCGATCGTTCCTATGGCAGCTATATGATATAGTCATCCGATCCGGCCGGTTCCGACATATTAGTTGCGTGCAGTAAAAAGAAGACTATGTGCAAAATTTCAGCTCGATACAGACAGACAGACAGACGGACAGACGGACAGACAGACAGACAGTCGGACAGACGGAATTGAACTCGGCTCGTCGTCCTGATCAAGAATATATATAGTTTATGTGGTCGGAAATGAATATTTCTATGCGTTACAAACTTCTGGGCAAAATTAATATACACTTTTCAAGTGTATAAAAAACTAGTGATCATTATTTTTAAAAAAAAAACTGTTTTTTATGCTGCATATATCTCTAGAACCTTTTTACAGCGTAATGTTCAGTATTGATTTAAAATGCACTTAATGCTATTATGCTACTGCAATCAATCATATATTATATAATATTATTTTTTATTCTATTACATCCGTTCATTTGTTGCATATCTTAAAGCAATTTAATTTTTGTAATATAATAAAAAAATTACACTTGTATGAAATTCCGGGTATCGTATCGAAACCGAATACCGAAATAAATTTAACACCGAAATAAAACCATTCTTCGAAATACTCATTTCGGTGTGAACCGGAACAAAAATGGAATCACAGAAATATGTCTACAAATAATTTTTCGACACTTTTTTCTTAAAGGTAACCGTTTTCGAATTATTTGGCTTGAAACTTCGAAAAAATATATGTTTATGGAATTTTTTAAAATAATCGTACCTTGAATAACTCTTGAAAATTCAAAAAGGATTAAAAGTGGTTAATAGTGTTCTCCGATCACATAAATATACCTTAGACCGTCCCAAAAAGAATTTGCACCCTTCAAACGCACATTTCTCGCAGTGTGAGCATCGCGTCATGCCATGTGAGGTACCGTCGGAAAGCTTGAACGATTTTCTTTATTTTACATATTCTACCCGATTATATTCCTTCTAAATTTGAAGAAACCGCAGATCGCTCAAAAAAAATTTTAAAATAGAATCAAAATTTGTATTGAAAGCGGTGAATTCCGTTTTAACTTTCATAAAATACTTATGACATGTTCGAAGAAGAGCAAAATATAGCTGTTTGATTAAAGATTTGAGATTTTATTTTCATTTCAAATCTACGAATGATCTAGAAATATATTTCAAAAATTTATTTTGATGACATTTTTAAGACATTTAATTACACTTGGGAACCATAGATATTTAGCTATCGAAAGGAGTTTAACTATCGCAATAACAAAGTCGGATTTACGATTTTTCAGGGCTTGCAAACTGGTTAATGTTAATGTGTCAGTTAAGTAAATGCTTTTCGCGGCAATACCTTTTACCTCTATGGCTGAAATTCGGATGTTTTCATGCCACTTCATAAAAGTTTAACTAAATATAATTAGGATGATTCCCCTTAGCTTTTACTCATTTCATTTCCCCACACTTATTTCATACGCTACCATTAAGAATCTTTATTTTGGTGATCTTTATGGTTCCTATAACTACCACAATGTCGGTTTTTTGTTGCGTGTGTTTGGGTGGGTGGAGGTGATAAATCCCTGTTAAGTGCACCATTAACGTGTACGTCTCGTTCGACTCATTCTCTACCCGCCGATCGTGCAGGCGCTTCTGTTTTGTTTGACGCATGCGCAACGCGTGGGTACGCAATGCAGGCGGTCGTAAATTGTACAATTTGCTGCTGGAAGCTCTGCCCCGAGCCTACCTTCTGCTTTTGTTTCAAAGCGCGCAAATTGTCCAGCGCCCATAAATTTTTATTAGCATTATGAATTTTCATTTCAACAAAAGTGGGCGTCCGAGGAGTGGGTATCAATCTAATTGTGGGACACAAAAAATTTAACCGCATCAAAATGCAGCAGCTTTAAGGCGGCGGCAAAAGTTCTAATTAAATAAACAGACAGTTTGGCCGGGAACCTCTTGTCTTAGACTTTACGAGGCCATAAAATGAAGAAATTTAACGACTCTGCCATTATTTGACAGTAAACAAGCGTAAACAGGGAATGCGGCAGGGCCGGGCTCCAGGTGGCTAGGCGTGACAGATTTGTCGCCTTTTGTCGCCGCTGACCCGTCTTGTCAGATGTCAAAAATTTGACGATGATGGCCACAAAGGAACTCAATGAGAACAATCAGCAGAACCAAAATAAGAGGGCATCATCAAATTGGCTTTTATTGTTCTTTAATTGTTGAACTGTGTAACGCCCAGTACATAAAATTTAATTTTATGTGAGAGCCATTTGGAATAGTCAAAGTGACCCGCTGGTTTTTAGTGTGAAAATCACTTAAGCGCGCTTACCGAAATTTACGATCGACTCTAACGACTGTATGTATGTTTGTATAGTTGTGTGTAGAGGCGTTTCCGTTTTACGAGCTGCGGTAATGCGTTTAAAATGATTTACGGCCACAATATGATGTAGGTACATCAAACATATAATTGTACATTTTCTTTAATATATAGTACGAACAGGATCGTCAATCATCAATGGTGTGTAGCGGGTAAAGAGTGTCGCTTTAGTTGTAAAAATATAAGTTTAAATCATTTATACTGTAAACATGGCTTGGCTATATGAGATTTCTACGAAAGTCTTGGTTATATTTGACCCTCAAAAGGTAATAAAATATGGATGATTAAATGAATTCTCATTCCTTGAGAGAAGAGAGCTTTATATTAAAGTAATGTTTGTTTCTTGTTGCGTTTAAGATGAATTAAATTATGCAATCAGTCGTTCTGCATGAATGAGTAATGAGTTTTTTAATCAAGTATAATACCGTGCCAATATACTTTCGAAATGACCTAGCGAAAGCTGCACATCTGGTCAAGTATAGCTCTTTCTCTTATGTGGTTTTTCCCATACACCGCCAAAATTTTAGGTATGACCTAAAAACCGCTTTTCGCTTATTTTTATCAATAAAATTAAAATAACTAGCGCATAGATCGATTGATTGCCATTAGTTAAGACATAAAACCCTTTTAAGAGTGTCCTAACGCCCGAAATTACAAAAATGTTCATTAAAAAGTAAACAAGCGATGCTCGAAAAGTTAATCTGCTAGTCTAATCTAGAGCGAATCTTGGTTTATAGAGTTAATCATTAATGTTTGAACAAACTGGCCGTAAAATGACTTTAATTTACGCATGAAAATTTTTGCTGATTTTCGAAAAAATTCGAAATTGTTTCTGCTTCCAACCCAGCAACAATTGTTCAAAATCAGGAGAGTTGACCCCTAGAAGTTAGCGTTAAGTGTGCTATGTGTAAACTCCGATGCATAATTATGGCCGCACTCACCTTCTACGAGTACTCAGAGAGGAGAGAGCTACAATAAGTCAATGCAGATAAAAAGAGAATCAAAAATAAGAAAAGCTAGAATAAAAGCAACATTACCAAGAATGCAATTGATTACACTGTGATAGTTTATTACAAAAAATAGAAAAGACATGACAAACTTTAACGGTTTTCCCCTAATTCGGGCCTTTGGAATCGAACTGCATCATTACTTTTTTTGAGTTATAACGATGGTTTCATACCAGGGAATCAAACCGAATCGAATTTCGGTTCCGGTTCTGGTACGTAACAAAACTAATGTTTCGGTAAAAGGTTCTGTTTAGGTTCTAGTTTATTTCGGTATTCGGTTCCGTATCGGTACCTTGGTTTTTATTTTGGTATACCGGTACGTACCGGTATAATTTAAAAATCCTTTAAACCGAAGATATAATAGAACAGGTAGCAACCTACACAACAGAAAGTAGTTATCAAGAAGGAAAATTAAACAAAATAAACTTTACCCCAGAAAACAAATGTTAGGTTCAGCCCATTTGGTCCAATTATTAATTTGTTTCATTTGTAAATGCAATAATTAAGGATAATATGATAATATTTGGAAATTATTGAACCAAATAAATGCAAAGAAATAAGATGAAATTGTTAATTTTATTGAAAATTTCAGTGTATACCAGATGGTCCCTTTACCTAAAATTTGTAAGTCTTTTCTAACGTTTACACTGCGTTTTAACCTAAGGAAATACCTGATTATAGCAATAAATTGAAATAACAAAAAAAAACTTAGAACCGAAACTGTACCGGTACCATGTTTCGGTTCTTTTCGGTCATTTCGGTTCCAAAAATAAAGGTTCCGGAATACCGGTTCTCAAAAAATTAATAATAACGGTTCCGGTTCTGGTTCTGTGATTCAATCGGTTCTTTTCGGTATACGGTTCCGGTTCGGGTTTCGGTTGGACACCCTGTTTCATACAATTTTTTTTATGGTTTTTAGGAAGTTAAATTTTTTTTTGTAAATTCCAAAAATATGATATTTTATTCTCGAGTAATCTGAATAAATAGATTTAAATGTCCTCTAATTTAATACATTTACAGATTTTCAATATCATTGCGCATTCAAAAGTTATTGATTGAAATCTAAAAAAATAAAAAAAAATTTTACATACTTTTTATTGCCAAAATGACATTAAATTATAAAAAATTTAATTAGTAATCAAGTTATTGTTGGAGAACAAAGGGGAAGACATTAAAAAATTATTTTTATTGTGATTTTACTTAATATTTGTAAATTTTAAATAATTAAATTTAAATTTTTTTTCTATGAAGCCATCGTTATAACTCATAAAACTAATGATGCAGTTCGATTCCCAGGGCCCGAAATAGGGGAAAACCGTTTAAGTTGGTCATGCCTTTTTTCGACTTGCATAGTGTTATTAATTAATTATCGTTTTATGCGTGGTGCACTGAAAAAATTGGATGCGTAACTTTTTAACTTTTGCGACTTCCGCTGCCTGCTCCGCAATTTGTGAAAAATCATATCTTCTACACTTTGATAACTAAATTGTTTGGTTTCTTGCCATTTATTTATTTTAAATGCTTTTACTCAATTGTAAAATATTGTTTAAAACATTTTAAATATATTTGTTGCCTGCTTTTAGGGTGAAATTTTTATATTATTTTATTTAAAGATCAGCGTAACATTAATGTATTGTAGGAAGCTCAGTCGCACATTTGCTCAATTGAGGAATTAAATAATAAAAGCAGTTAAAACCGTGCACAACACAATTGTGCCATTATTTGCATTTGTGACAACGTCCTGCCCTGCCCTGCCCTACTCCTGCCCCCTGTCCCGTTCTGCCCCGGCGCTGTCCTCGTCAGCGTCATCAACAACAATAAAAGCAATAGCAATGGCATCAACAAATAACATGACATTGTTGTGTTTGTTTTTGTTGTTGTTTGAGGGAATCATCAGCAAACACAACATCCAGCAATACCCAATAGAGCAGGAGCAGGCGGCGGTGATGGGGGAGGAGAGCACGAGAAATCCTCGTCGTGGTTGTTTGATTTGAAAATTGAGTTTTAGCGAGACAAATAAAAATAAAACTTAGAAAACAGAAACAAGAACAGGCAAAAGCGCAGCCATTAAAAAGGAGTTATCACCCAATTTAGTACCACAAGCGCGAAATAACGCACACACATGCATACAACCCCATAACCCGCTTCCCCCAACAGCTTATGCAAAAGGAGGGCCTTCAGTTGTACACCAAATAGACGTACAACAGCACAACATGGCATTTGTGTCAAATCCAAGTGGTCCTGATATGAATGGGTTGGCTATGTGGATATGTGTGTGTGTGCACTTGGAAAAATATCAAGTATTTTGAAACGGTGTTAATACAGTTAAACTTTCTTAGACCGAATTTCTAAGGTACTAAAAAAAATGTCGTTAGTCATAAATAATTGTTTTAGAATTAAACGAAATTGCAGGGTTCTGGAAATGAATTTGTTATATAGAAAACATTATTGTACGAAATTTCGTTATAGAAAAGTTCGACTGTACTACGGAAAGTACAAATACTCTTAATCTAAATCAGTATTTGTCCACCAGAGCTAGGCCAAAAAGTAAGAGTGTTTTAATGTTCTTTGCACTGCTACTCTGACCTACTTCATTGAACGCTAGCCAGCGAATAAAAATTATTTCCCTTTTGTGACAAGCCTCGGCATACATTTCGCTCTTGGAGGTGTAAATAGCCAAATGTGTTCAGCCCCCGGGGCTATGGTCTAAATTATAAGTAAAATCTCATTTTTTTTTTAAATCCCAAAAATACTTGATCTAAGATCGTTTAAGTTTGTTTTTGGCTTTTTTATAATATTTTAAATCTCAGTTGTAGGTTGAAAAAGTCCCAAATCAATCTCGATTTACGCTTGCAGCAAGAATGAAATAACTAAAATAAGTACAAAATATTCTGTATTAAAGTCTAATGTTCTTAAATTAAATCCAATATATTCTTAAATAAAAGTAAATACTTAAAGTAGATAATGTTCTCTGGCTTATAATAAAATAAGAAAAAAAATAATTCCGAATTGCTATTAAAAAGTATCAAATGAGTCTTAAAAAATTCATTGGTCATAATTTGACCAAATGACCAAAATGGTATAAGTATAAGATCAGCAAAGTGATAAAACCATTTGGGAATTTCAAAAGTAAATTCGAATAAAAAAATCACATTTTTCATTTCATACTTTTTGGCGCATATAAAGATTTAGTATTTTAAGTTTATTTCGGACCCAATCTAAGAAGTTGTGTACTTAAATAAAAAAACGCGTTGCCTTCAATTCCTAGAAACTCCAAAAACTTTTTTCAATTAGCGTTTAACTCCATTTTGAACCAAAACGGTTGATATTTAGCTACCTTTCTAAATTGTAGACTGTTATTGTTAAGTCGGATTCAGGACAATGTCTATTTCTTATTGTAACTTACATTTTAAGACTTAAGAATGATCTATTCTTGATTTTAGCACACATAAGAACAAAACAAACTAAAAATTGGAAGATTAAAATGGTATTATAACCTCTCTTGTTCCTACTCCAACTCAGAAAAGGTTTTTTCCGAGTGTAAATCGAAAAATAGAAGTCGTTAAATGATTGCCCATATAAATCAAAGTATCTAGAACTAGAAAATGTTAATTGCTTGTTTAAATGCCTACAGACTGCACACATACCATGTGTAATAAGCAATTATCTGAAGACAACTTCTGTCATTTGAAACTGATTACCCTCCCCTATATAAAAATGTTGGCCATAAATAAATAAATGTGCATGTGTGGCAAGCACGTTAATTGTTAAACAAATGTGCTTTTATCACTCACAAACACAACACAACACAACAGCAGCAGCAGCAGCCAATATTGTCCTTGTCGCTTCAATGAAGGCATCGCGGCTATATATATAAACCATATCCCACATTCTAACACATCCTCCCTGCGAGCATCATAGCGCCAAATGCTTGACATCCGCCCGCCCTCGCTTTGGGTATGAGTTGAATAACAGGGTGAAGCTCTGCATTGGAATTGTTATGTTTTTCGTATTTAACCTCAGACATGGGCCTCGTTTGTATAAATTCCAACAGCCAACAGCAGCGGCAGCAGCAGCCACTGGCAACTGCTGCCAACAATTGTTGTTGCCGTTGATGCGGCTCCTGCTGCAATTGTACAGTGAAATTATTAACAACTTCAATAGCAGCGGCAAAGAAATGTTATGCATAGGTTAATGGATTCTTGAATACCCTTTAGACTCAACAGTGCAAACAGTGTACAAAACGGTGTAAGAAATTTTGGTCTGATATGGAGTTTTTACTTCAAGCATATTTTAAAAAATGCTCAACACTTTAGATAAAAAAACAAGATCTTTTTACTTGAATCAAATACAAACGGTAACAAAAGTACGATGATTACTTAAATGCTTGATTCAAGTACAAAGTTTTTTTATCAAGTTTGATATTTTTAATCCAGAAATACTTGTTTCTAGACCGAGATTTATAGTTCTGAGATTTATTAAGTACATTTCCAACTATTTGAATAACTTTTTATATTAAATCTAGATTATCTTTATAGACAAGAAAATGCGTACTTAAAATAAAAACAAAATATTTATCGATGAAGTCTATTAAATTCAATATTATAGCTCCAAAACATTCTTCAATCCAAATAAAAGTATGTCAAAATTAAATTCTTAAGCTGTTTCCAATTTGTGCTTTAAAAGAGTTATCTGTATCGAATCATATATGGCTGCAAAGATCTTAAGGCCATTAATTTATGAAAGACCAAGAAGATATAACTGTAGGTCAGAAATATACCGCCACTAAATAACTAAAGTCATAGAACCAGTTGGGAATTTTAAGCACCGATTCGTGTTGAAAGAGTCTGCATTTCCATTGCATACGTTTTTGGCTTGGCATTTTAAGAGATTGAGAGAAGCTCGAGTTGGCCCTTCGAAGCTGTAGCAGCCAGATTCACATTTTAGTATTATTTAACGTGTTTATCGACCTTTCTATTATTTAGAAGAGAGACTAGCAGACTTGAGGTCACGTATTTGTTATGTTTCCATAACATTAAAAACAACAACTGTACCAACAACACCAAAGGGAGCATGGTTCCTCGTACAGCTGTTCCGGAAATCACCAGATTTCCTCATCAGCGAGGTTTTGCTGGCATCTCTAGAGTTTCAGTGGTCTCTCCATGCAATTGTTGCTTGAACTAAGTAGGAATTTCAAGCAACCCAAGAATGTAAAACCGCCAAAAGCTGGAGAATGCGTTGAATGGTGTTGGTACCTTGATAACAGCTTCTATCTGTATGAGTGAGAGTTTAACTCCCCAACTCAACAGTGGCTGTAAGGTTTAACATGCAAGCAAAGCCTGCCTGGATTATTTTGTACTTAATCTAAGACATTGTGTACTTGAATTGACCTAAATGCTCCTAGTGTGACCGTCTGGTAACGCACAAATGATTTTTTAAAACATCAATTAACATAAAACTACAAACTCGATAATTAAAAACAATGTATCGAATGAAACCTTATAATCAGGCTGCATAACTAAATGAAATTAGTTATTTTTAGTCTAAAAGCAACCTTATTAATATTGCTAACTATTTGTTTTTTGTAAATACTATATAAATTTATTCGGAAATATTCAGGTTAAGAATGCGTTTTCTAGAATTTTTCTGGGAACTGTAAGCACGAAAAATTCTTGATTCAAAAATGTTTGTTCTCATTTCAATCATTTTAACGTTCGTTTTTGGACTTAAGAATTTTTCATATTTAATTTAAGTACAAACAAGAACAAAATATATTTGAAATTTTAAGTACAAACGGTATAAATTCTATCCCGATCGTTTTAAAATTCTGCCGGTCGTTCTTTTCTGAGGGTATGATTTTTCGAATATTTGAGCTTTAAGTAGCATGTTTTGTGGGAAACCTACATGTTGAATCAAAGCTGCCATGATATCATATTTTATAACTATTTCTTTGCTTTAAACTAAATGTTTGCAAATAAGTCAAAGATTTTTAGTTGGCATGGCAAGCGCTATCTTGAAAGTTTGAAAAGAAAAATCGTGCTAAGAATTGTTAAATATAAATTTAGTATTTTATTATGGAGTAAATTACTTAATTATAATTTAAATATGAATAATGCAACATATATAACATTTAATAAACTTCACTTAAACTTACAAATTATTTATCATTTATCATTCGTTTACAATCGCAGAATTTCTTGGGACAATTTTTTTTAAAGCCAAGAAATGTTACTTTACATTATGTCAAGAAGAGTCAAAACAAATGTATACGTAGACCATAAAACATTGGAATAGATTTTCCCAAATTTAATGTTGGTTTTCTATTTATTAGTCCCTCACCCCTGCATTCTGTACATTGATAAGGGATTTTCCGAAATAAGTAAGTTATTTTCAACTCATTTGGCGCAAAATTCTTTCAATCCGAATTTTAATAGATCGGTTTCAAAATAAAGGTTTTTAAGCACTTAAAACTTCGCAGAAGGCATTGATCTATTTCCCAATAAAATAGGGACCAGTCAGTAATTAGAATGGAATGGTTTCTAACCGTGAATTTTGGCGGATGAATTAAAGTATTATTAACGGGTGCATTCAGCAATACAACTTGATGCCTAATCAATTATATATTTTTTAGTTTTAAATAATTCTAATATGTGGCCTACTTTCCGGGTTATGTTTAAACAGTGGCAATTTTTATAGCACTTCCAAAAGTATGCCAAGAAATAAATGTAAAATCTTTAAGCGGATCGGTGATCAAGTGTTTCTGGTGTACAGGTGTATCATGATGGGTTTATTGTACTCCTTTTGAAAGGGTATACTGGTATTAACAACAACAAAAGTGTTGCCAGTCGTTCACAACGACGTCGACGCATCGTTCATCGCACTCACATATGGCGGAAATGACACTTTTACATTCAGCATCGCGAGGCAAGAGAGAAAGAGACGTGTGTTACACGTACGATACGTATGTACGTACGTACGCACACGGTACAGACACCATAAACTTCATTTCTGACAGGCCGCAACACACCAACAGACGCGGGCGGGGAGGACACGGTCATGGAACACGATGCCATGTCAACGCTGTGGTGAAATTGATGCATATGGGACGGGGGACACTAGAAGGGTTGGCTTAGAGATCCCCTCACAGTTGTCGCCAGTTGGCCAGTGTGAAGGAGCTGTTGCTAATGAATAAACCAGGCTTGAAATATGGCTCTAAAGGATGATGATGGTATTTGGTAGTGACTTTGGCCATGACAATCTGAGTCTATTTGGGCTTTGGCTTAATGAACAGTTGGAAGAGCTTAGTTTATTTGGGGTTTGCTTGGGAGTTGGATAACTTGTTGCCCAAAAATAGCTAAGTAAAATAGGACCATGCAAAAAAAGTGTTGAGAGAAATATTTCATATCTGGAAATACTTGATCTACGTGTGATATTCACCCACATATATCAAAAAATTGCTGGCTATAACTCTTATATGGCTATATCGACTCAGATTCTCCTATTACGACTTGTATTCAGTGTAGATAAAAATGACGTTGAAGTCACCTCCATAATAATACCAACAAGAACGAAAACATACGTTAATTTTCTTCCAAACTAATGCGGGGTTACACCCTCTTTTCTTATGAGGTTGTCGTTGTATGTTTTCTAAGTCTCTCGGTTTGGTTTCTGTTGTTAAGCTCTCAACTGTTCTCACGAGAAATCTGTTGTCCATGACCAGCAAGCAGAGGCTCAGGTCATCAATTTAATATCTGACAACAACAAACTTTTCGTTTGGTTTGGTTTCTGTTGTTTAACTCTCAACTGTTCTCACGAGAGATGTGTTATCCATGACCAACAAGCAGAGGCTCAGGTCATCAATTTAATAACTGATAACAACAAACTTTTTGTTTGGATTAATTTCTGTTGTTAAGCTCTTAACTGTTCTCACGAGAGATCTGTTTTCCATGACCAGCAAGCAGAGGCTCAGGTCATTAATTCAATTACTGACAACAACTAACTTTTCGTTTGGTTAGACGTGTTGTTGTGATTGCTTTTAAGCCTTTCTGTTTGACAGAGAATTATTTTTACGAAAGTTCAATTAAAATTCTAAAATTCAAGTCACTTTAGGCCAGACACTTGGTGAGAGATAGGGGAGAGTGGGGATAGGTGAACCACTTTTTTTTATTAACATTATTATGTCTGAACAATTCGACGTAAGGGTCTGCTGTATATAGAAATCTAAAAGAGCCCACATTCCTTGGAATATTAAGTATTATGCAAAAATACTATCTTTTGTTTTGTAAAGTTTATTTGCTTTCCAAATTTTTGTCTCAAATGGTTCAGGTATCCCCACCCTATGGGGATAGTTGAACCACCTATCAGGATAACTCAAAAACTACAATTGTATAAAAAAAGTGTAATTTATTTCTTTGTGCATGCCTTCTTTCTGTTCGAATATAAACATTGCACCTTTACAGCATGAAATCAAACATTACAATATTGCTATTTATTCTTATTTTTGTTTTTATTCTTTCTTTTTTCCAAGGTTTTCTTGAGTTTTCTGATTGTGTTTTTTTCCGCGATCAATTTTTCTGCGGTGAGTCTGTAGCAATGATACTCCTTCCTCGTTTTCTTCCCCGAGTCGTCTGTTTTCGTGGTTTAGCCTTTGGGTACCCTCGTAAGTCCTCTGGTTCATGTATCCCCACAAGTCATTAGCCAATTAGAAGTGATTTGAAGAAAACATGAAATATTTAAACTGCGTGAGCTATCCGTGGAAATATCATAATTTGCGTCTACTTACGATAAAATACAATTTTATGAAGTTCAATGCCACTGGCGAAGCACGATAAAATTTTTCCAAGAAAACGTTAGGTCACAATTGAAGCTGCAAACGGCGAATACAAACTTCGATTAGCGATAAAAACGACAACAATCGTTTGACGCGACTGTGCGTGCGTGTGAGGTTAGGATATCGACTAAGTAAGCAACACACATATAGATGGCGCACAAAATCATGACAGAAGGTGAAATATTTGTAGTGGTTCATCTATCCCCGTGGTTCACCTATCCCCACTCTCCCCTATGCTTTCAGTCAGTTATGTGTTTCTTTGAATTTGAATTTGAACCCTACAAAAACTAAACTTCCTTACCGAAACGGTTCCTATTATAACGGTTAACGGTTTTCGGTTCTCAAAAAAAGTTTAATATCGGTTCCGGTTTCGACGTAAACGGTTTATTTCGGTTAACGGTTCCGGTTACAGTATTATTCCCTACTAATAATATCGTGGAATCTAACATAACCGATACATATTAACTTATCGGAGTGATGTGTGGTTAAAACCCGTTAATACAAATTTAATTCCTTTCCCCTCTTTTCCTTCCAGCTTTTATAATGAATTCCGATCTGGATGACACGCATCTCTGCATCAAATGTAATGCCACCATATTGGGACTCGATAAGTATATTGAGCACCGCAAACAGAGTTGTATAATATCTGGAAAATCAGCAGTTAATCCAACAAGCACGGTCGCCACCTCAACTACCCAAAATTCCCCTACCTTTATCAATCGTCCTACGCTAGATCACACCTATGACAGCTTTCATTTTACCGAACCTGAGGCTCCCAGCAGTTATTTACGTAAGACTGCTGCCAGTCATGGCGGCAAAACTTCCAAAGCTCTTACAGAAGCCTACGATCTTACCTATGAACTAGGTGCAGATTTGTTTTTCTCTTCGCTTCAATTACAAAGTGTTTCGACGGGCGGCAAGACAGTGCGAGACAGACCCAAAGAAGAGGGTTGGCCTGCTGCTTCCCGTGGTGATCCTGTCCTCAAAGCAGTAAGAGATCAAGATGAGGCCGTTTACAAACCTCTTAAGTTTGTCAACGATTCACCCGAGGCGAGTGAGGATGAAGTGGAGGACGAGGAACCGGATGATTTTGATAATTTAGAAGATGAGGTGGAAGAGGATTATGTGCCTACAGTGCCAGCTACTCATACTGGAGGTAAATGGAAGCCAGAACATCGTCCACAATTAAGGCATACGCATCTGGAACGCCTATCACCCAGCTGGGATCTACCAGTCGAGGAAAACTATGCACATCCACCGGCTGAGCATACCAAGGGAAAATGGGTACCCGGTAGCAAGCAATTGGAATATCGTGAGAATATAGATCTGACCAAGTTGGCAGAGATTAGAGCTAGCTTTTGGTGTAATATATGTTGTCGACGTTTAAAAAATCGTATAAACTACGAACAACATCTGCGCAGTGCCTACCATTTGAAGAGAGCCGAGACCGAGTGTCAGCTGGAACAGGCTACTCTGGGTAGTGAGTTAACTTTAAGCAAAGATTTTAGTCCACCACAACCCACTCCGTGCAAAGTAACCACAGGAAGAAAACGTCGTGCCAATCTTTTGCGTTGTGAACTCTGTCGTCATAGTTTGGCACGTCATTTGATGGGTAAACACTTGATCTCCCACTATCACTATCGCAGACTTCAACAGCAGAACCCTTTACGTCGTCAGCACTCACTGCAGGACATACTCACGCATATGTGCAGCATAGTGAAACAGTCGCCTTTTCAGTGTCTACCGTGTCGTTTTTATGCCAACACCGAAGAGACCTTTCTACAGCATTGGCGTTCTCGGGAACATCTAAAGCTCACAGATCGTCTGGGTGGTAGCTTTTGGTGTGGCTATTGTCAGTTTGAGTGTGATTCAAATGATTCCATGTGGCAGCATTTGTTGGACTCTAACCACAAAGAAGTTTTGTTGGCGCTCAATCGTTCGGTGCCCATTTGTATAGCCCAAAGAACGTATATTTCGTGCTCTGAATGTGGCATGAGCTTTCTGTATAATATACAACTACGTCGACACTTTGCCTTGGAGCATCCTGGCATAGCTGCCACCGGCAGTGCGGCCAATGATTATCAGTGTCAGTTTCGTTGTAAACTTTGTGGTGTACCTCAACGTTCCCGGGTGGCCTTACAACGTCACGAGAAGCATAAACATCGTTTGTCGAAATACTTCTGTGCCATTTGTCGTTTGGAATTTGATAGTCCTCTAGAAGCTCGTCGGCACCGTAGTCTTATGCAGCACAAGCTAAAATCTAAACCCAAGATTAGCTCTTCCCAGCCAGACCAGGAAATTGAGCATCTATTACGTGAGGTGCTTGAGGAACCAGTGACAACTGTACCTCATAAAAAACGACGCATTATTTCAGCGAATCATTCACCCTCTGAGCAACAACATATTTGCCTCAGTTGTGGTCTAAGTTTTCAAACTGCTCAAGCTTTGGGTCGTCATACACGTAGTTGTCGGCCCATAGCCTCAACTTCTCAACAATCGTCGTCTATATCAAAGTCCTGGACCTGCGATCAATGCGACTTCAGTGCCCAATATGAATCGGATCTTATCTACCATCGTTTCTTTCACAATCGCGCAACAGCAATAGGTAAAAATGAGTTGCTGCAGTGTCCTTTGTGTTCCAAACAGTTTCGAAAACATTCGCTTCAAGCACATTTGCGTAATCACACAAACGAAAGAATCTTTGAGTGTACGGAATGTCAGCAAAAATTTGCCAGGCGTCACAATCTTAAGAATCATATGGCCACCATACATGGCGTACAGCGAGAGCAGCCGGAGAAGGTCAAACGAGAAGTCAATACAGAAAAACCAAAGGCTAAGAAGACTTTTCAATGTGGAATCTGCGGAAAAATATTGTCCAAAAAGTAAGTAATATTTGAGATATTTAAAATTTTGGTATATAAGAGTGGTATTGTTTTACAAACTGATTTATGGTCATTTATAGTAGTAAAATTTCGAGTTTTAGAACTTTTAAGTAGCTGAAAGAATAGTTTTTTCTTACACAAAAAAATACATTTTTTCACTCATGTACAAAAAAGGCGATTTCATTTTTCCAAAAGAATTTTTTGTAGGCGTTAAAATAATTTGGATTTTATTTTCATTTCATTTGAATTGGTAGCCACAAGTTTAAATAACTTGAACTGCCTTCTGTTAAAAAAAAAAATGCCAATTTATTTTTCCACCAAATTTTTTACAGGCGTGTAAAATATTTTTCGATTTTTGTTTTCATTTCATTTGTATTGGTGCACAAGTTTAAATAACTTGAACTGCCTTCTGTAAAAAAAAATGCGAATACATTTTTCAACCAATTCTTTTTACAGGCGTGTTAAATATTCTTCGATTTTTGTTTATATTTCATTTGTATTGGTGCACAAGTTCAAATACCATGAACTACCTTCTGTAAAAAAAGGCGATTATATTTTTCAACCAAATTTTTTACAGGCGTGTATTATTATTCTTCGATTTTTGTTTTTATTTCATTGGTATTGGTGCAGAAGTTTAAATAACTTGAGCCGCATTCTGAAAAAAATGTTTTCATTTGTACATGACACTCCGCTTGTGTGGCATTTGTCTGTGTATTCTAGTGCGTCCGAGTTGCTGCAAATCATGTCAGCACGGAATGAGTATTGACGATCTTGCTTAATCATATCAAACTTTTTAATACAAATGACTTAGTCTAGTACCTAGTAAATTTAAACGCAACCCCCCTTGTGCATCTAGCGGAACAATACTTCTAAATTTTTTTTTTTATGTATTTATTAACCCTACGCAAACAAAATAAAAAACTCTTTTCTTTGCTTTTTTTAAACTTTGAAATTCATATTTCTATAAAGAATCGTGAAAAATATTTTTTTCAAATAAGAACAATAAAAAATTAAAAATTCTATTTTATTTTTGTCACCGCCTATCGTCCTGATTTCACATGTTTCTTTATATTGACATGCCATGGGCACCAATTGTTCCCACTTCAAATTCCTGATTACTTTCCAATCACACACACACACGTGCCCCTTAAGTCTTGCCCAACAACTACTCATAACTTAACGAGTTCATTTCGTCTCCCTATTTTCTTGACGCTCGTTTGAAACTAATTTCTTAAGCAAACATTAAGTTGAATTGCAATTGGGACTGACTCTCTAAGCATAAACCAAGCAGCTTTGGCTTTAGACTGGAGTAAAAAGAAATTTTCCACTTTTCAAGTGATTATTTGAAAAATTTATTAAAATGCTCATTTGAAGTTATTGTTGGAAGCGAGCGCTTGATGTAGATACTTTGCTTTTACGACTAACGAGACCAAGTGGCCAGCCAGCCAAAGAGAGGGGAGAGAGAGAGTAGTGAGACGAGTGCAGGAAAACTTTCAGCACGCCCAGTCCCAGGACGTCGTCGTCGTCAGTCATGTCAACAGAGCAGCGCTGCATACTTCCGGAATTCCAGACTTGAACTAACTCAACTTTTACGGCAGCTTCTGCTAGCTGGGCTTTGGCTTGGTCGTGGAATTGGAGTTGGAGCGCGTGACACGAACACGAGAGAATTTTAAAATAAATTACCTTAAAGTATGCAATAAAATTGGCACGTTTAAAACTACGTTTGTGCACAAATAATAAAATCATTATTTTGCCCATCAAAGTATGCTATGTTAATGATATAAAAATATAAATAATTAAAAAAATATTATTTTTTTAGTAGCCTTAACACTTATTATTTTTGAATACCTCTGACTGGTCCAACAATCTGAGTGAATACACAATGTGGATTATGTAAGATGCTGCCATAACAGACTTCAAATTATCTCGTTCAAAAAAAAATAATTGAAGAAAATAAAGTTTGCTGACTTTGAGGAACAAATAAGCATGATTTTTTATAAGCATTAACGTAGTATTTATATCGGTTACGGTTATGAAAAATCGGTTACGTAACGGATTTTGTTCTTTCTATTGCGGTAAAGGGCATTTGTATAAAATCTAGATTATATAGCCATTTGTCTGATACAAATGTGGCAAAATTTCTAAATCGAACTCATTCATTAAAAAATAATAATTAGTGCACATTTGGAATACAGTAGTATTTTCCCCCATATCAAATATTCTTATAATCAATGACGACTTCCACTTTCGTATTTTTAATTAATCTTTGGAAAGAGTTTTGAAGAAAAGAGTTTTGGAGTCGAGTGCGCCGACTAAGAAATACCCTGAACCCTTGCTATTGTATGAATAAATACACCAACATTTACGAATGCAGCGTGCCACATAATTAATAAAATACTTTCAAAACATAACAAAGTTATTATGATTAATTCTGTTGTGTAGGTTGCTATCCGTTTTATTATATCTTCGGCTTAAAGGATCTTAAAATTTTACCGGTATACCGAAATTAAAACCAAGTTACCAATACGGAACCTAATACCGAAAGAAACTAGAACCTAAACTGAACCTTTTAGCGAAACATTAGTTTTGTTGTACCAAAACCGGAACCGGAACAGAAATTTAATTCGGTTTGATTCCCTGATTATAATGATACAGATTCAAAAATTAAGTGAATTGGTTGCAAATGTTAAGACGAAAATGTTCTATCAGTTGATATCAATGCCAAGTGGATTCATTTCAAGAAAACTGAACTACTTGATTTACCTACATATAATATAAGTAGTAGTAGAATTTTCAATTAATTTTCTTTCTTTCTTTTAAATAGTTTGACAAAATTTATAACCTAGTAGAAAAAAGTAGTACAATAAATAATATTTTTCTGCCATTGTTGAAAATAAAAAAAAAACAAAAAATTGGTTATAGAAGTGTCATCGGCATGGCTTAAAGCCGTCAGCCGATCACTATACGCTTCTCTCCACTTCCCCGTCTACTTCATCTGGTTTCCCAGATCTTCCCAAGATACCAGATCTTTCGTCAAAGAAGCTTCAATGTGCGCAAGTGTCTATTTTAGCTAAATAAATTCCTAGATTCTTCTTATCTCTCGTAGGATTTTGCAAGAAAGTAAATTGGTTCTCGAAGGATCAGTGTAGGTTATCTGTTGATGCCATGGATTCCCAAATTTGAAAGCACTGTATTTTTCAGGCATGTATCTAGTGGGTGACTAACCTAACTTCAAAATATCTAAGCTTGCTGAGTTCTTTTCCCTCATATAAATTGAAAGGTTATAGACACAAGACGGCTGTTATATGATTTTTTGTCTTCTCAAATCCAAATTAAGAAATTTTTAGATTATACCGCTAAAAAAAATTATTTCAGCCCATACGGGCCTGTCGTTTTTTTTTGCATCAAGTGCGAAGCGAAAATTTTTGGCAGCCGGTGCTCTTCTAGGTTTATGATCCTCCTCATACGTAACACGTATAACTGAAATGCAAGTGTAGGGTGTTGGCATAAATTGGCGATAGACCAGTTTCGAGTAAGATTGCATGATTTGGCGTGTTTAACGGAAGACTTTCAAGTTTTATGGGCAACTTTTACGTTTGTTTTGACCCCCCTTGATATTGTCGTAAAGTAATATTCCTTAGCTTTAAAATAAATTATCCCAAACAAATAGCGAATTTTCGTTAAGTGTCGCATCTTTGCACGCTGGGATGCTACTGAGCTGAAATTAAACACAATAAAAATTCGAGTGTGGCTCACGTGTCGTATGAGAGATTTTTTCGAAAATTAAAATTATTTTTGTACCCTTGCAGAGGGTATATTAAAATTGTCACGATGTTTGTAACGCAGTTAAGGAAGCATTTCCGACCACATAAAGTATATATATTCTTGATCAGCATGACGAGCTGAGTTCATTTCCGTTTGTCCGTCTGTCCGTCTCTCCGTCCGTCCGTCTGTCCGTCTGTTTCTATGCTATCTCCTCCTTCAGTTTTAGAGCTATCTTGACCAAACTTTGCAAAATGCCTTTAAATACAAATACGCTGCACATTTGTCGGAATCGGCCGGATCGGATGACTATATCATATAGCTGCCATAGGAACGATCGGTCCAAAAACAAGTTCTAGTAAGAAAAACTTCTTTGTTTTCCATCGTAGCGTCACCAATCGTGGTATATATTAGTTTTATATGCTTCCACACAATATTGAAAAAATTTATCAAAATCGGATGACTATAGCATATAGCTGCCATATAAACGGTCGGTCCAAAAACTAGTTCTAGTGAGAAAAACTTTTTTTTTCCATCGTAGCGTCACCAATCGTGGTATATAATAGTTTTATATGCTTCCACACAATTCTGGAAAAATTGATCAAAATCGGATAACTATAGCATATAGCTGCCATATAAACGGTCGGTCCAAAAACTAGTTCTAGTGAGAAAAACTTTTTTGTTTTCCGTCGTAGCATCACCAATCGTGGTATATATCAGTTTTATATGCTTCCACACAATTCGTGAAAAATTGATCAAAATCGGATGACAATAGCGTATAGCTGTCATAGGAACGATCGGTCTAAAAACTAATTCTAGTGAGAAAAACTTTTTTGTTATCAATGGTAGCGCCTTTCAAAAACTGCAAGGGTATTTAAAACATCTGCGAAGCCTTCTATTTTTTTTATATAAATTTTGTTTGTTTTAGAATATTTTTTTTTTTTGACATGGAATATATTTTATAAACAGATCCATTATTTTCGTTTTAAGTTCAGGTTTAGGATTATATGAATTTAAAAGGCTCGTTTCATGATTAAATCCAAAGGACCCAAATAAACGGCCTTAAGTTCTGTTTTCGTTTGCAGCCTTAGTTTTAATTAAAATTTCTATTAAAATTGTCAATTTGATAATTAATCATTCCTACTTCTTTGTCATTTCTTATAACATCACACGAGTCCATCTTCTTAAGTTAGCTTCATCCCGGACGGATGCTTTGCCAACGAACATCACAGTGCTCAGTCTGAAGTTTGACGATGTCGTCGCCATCGTTGCGTCGCTGCTGCTTCTGCTGCTGCTGCTGCTTTGGGTAATTCACTTTTATTGAAATGGCGTGCAATGTTCTGTTGGCTGCTTTAGGATTCGGATTCTCGTGCCTCCACTTTTCCAATTCGTCTCTGCATTTCTCTGCGCTACTCTTTTTTTTCCCATGTCTGCGCTTCTTCTTCTCTTTTTTTTATTTTTTTTATTTTGTATTTTCAGTCATTCCTCTGGCAGTTGATTCTGTTGATGGCACAAAGTGCAGTGCAATTCATTTTAATGGTCGCCGTCGTACTCCAGTGATTCCCCTTTAGCCTGAGTTGTTTCATCACTTGAAAGTCAATTTCACAAAACTTGATTTTCCATTTCCAATGACGCCGCCGTCCTTGCCGCAGCCGCAGCCCGGGTTCAGTCTATTGGGCGATTTAGGAGATTTCTAGCTGCCAGTTCGCATTCATTCATTTTTATGAATCTGGAAATTGAGTGGGACATTGTTCGGTTTGTGGTCTGGGTCTGTGTGTCTGTTTGTTTGGCTGTGGAACGTGTCCTTAGCCTAACTATATCTCTGTCTGAGTCTGAGTTTCAGTCTCAGTTGTTGTTTTTGTTGTTGATAGCTATTGGCAAGTGTTTTCTGTTGGGCAAGTCATGAGCATTAAGGCAGAATACATAAAAGTATATCAAGCTAAGAAGGAACTGAAAAAGAACCATATCAACTCAACTAGAGTGGCTATCATTTGGAAGTACAATAAATATGGGTATGAATGTACTCAAAAATAGTTGTGATCGAACGTCAATAGTTCTTTAGATAATCCGAATGATACTTGGAACTAAAAAAAAATTACTTTTGAACGGTCAATAAAAAATTGTTTTCGAGTTGTTCAGGTCAAAACAACCAAGAAATATCTTTTTTTCCTTTTTATACTCTGTACCGAAGGTTCAAAAAGTATATTGAGTTTGTGCAAATGTATGTAACAGGCAGAAGGAAGCATCTTCGACCATATAAACTATATATATTCTTGATCAGCATCAACAGCCGAGTCGATATAGCCATGTCCGTCTGTCTGTCCGTTCGTCTGTCCGTATGAACGCTGAGATCTCAGAGATGGTAAGAGCTAGAGGTTTAAAGTGTACGGAACATATAATTCGTATATTTGCAGGCAGATCAAGTTTAGTTTTAATTTTTGCCACGCCCCCTGCCGCGCCCGCAATTTAAAAAAAAAACGTACATCTTCCACAATTTTGGAGTTAGGTTGTTCGAATCCTTTCGACATATATTCTACTCATCAATACTTATCGAGCTCCCATTCATCGTTTTTCGATCGGACTAACAATAGTAGAGTTGCCACCCCCACGATTTAAAAAAACCTTAAATCTTCCTCAATTTTGGAGTTAGATTGTTCGAACCTTCTAGACATGTATTCTACCCATCATTACTTATCGAACCCCCATACATCGTTTTCCGATCAGATGAACGATAGTAGAGTTGCCACCCCCGCAATTTGAAAAACACCTCAAATATCCCGCAATTTTGAAGTTAGGTTGTTTGAACCTTCTAGACATACATTATACTCATCATTACTTATCGAGCCCCCATACATTGTTTTCCGATCAGATGAACGATGGTAGAGTTGCCACCCCCACAATTTGATAAACTCCTCAAAACTCCCACAATTTTGAAGATAGATTATTCGATCCTTCTAGACATGTATTCTACCCATCATTACTTATCGAGCCCCCATACATCGTTTTATGATCAAATAAATGATAGTAGAGTGGCCACCCCCACAATTTGAAAAACTCCTCAAAACTCCCACAATTTTGGAGATAGATTATTCGAACCTTCTAGACATTTATTCTACCCATCATTACTTATCGAACCCCCTTACATCGTTTTCCGATCAGATGAACGATAGTAGAGTTGCCATCCCCACAATTTGAAAAACTCCCACAATTTTGGAGATAGATCGTTCGAACCTTCTAGACATATATACTACTCATCAAAACTCATTAAGCTCTCATACATCGTTTTCCGATCAGTTGAAAAATAGCAGAGTTGCCACCCCCACAATTTCAAAAAAAAAACGTCATATTTCCTATAATTTTAAAGATGGATTGTTCAAACCATTTAGGCTTACAATTTAATCGTCTTTTCATATCGATCCACCATACACCATTTCCAGATCAGTTGAACGAAAGTCGAGTTATATACAAAACAAATAATAACGATGGGCAGCACTGGCCAATATCGTTTTGGGCAGCACTTACAGAGTTTGTGTGACCCCACTCCTGAAAGTTTCATTTATGTACAATCTTTACAGAGGTACAGAGAATATTACAGTAAGGCTTGACCGACTTTCTTAGTTGTTTTTACTCGAAAATTCGAAAAGAAAAATTCTAAGAGGTTAATTTTCTTCGTTGATCGAGGTAATACATCAAGAAGGCATCAAACAAGCTATCGTGTGATAAAATCTATGAATACATGGCCAATATATACTCTTCTGTGCTAGCTAGATTTGGAGTATTGGTACAACCACCATATAACCCCGAGCTTGCACATTTGATTCTTATTTGTATCGATCTCTTAAAAATTCTTCAAATGGTAAAACATAAGATTCTGGTGTGTCTGTCAAAAAGCACTTGGTTCTACATTCATCGTTTTATCTATATTATTTAGCTAATTTAAATTAAAGAACTTTGAGCTAAAACTAACAATTCAATACAGTCCACTTGGCCTGACTTCCTTCACACCGAGCGTACCATGCGCTTCACAAATTTGATATTCAAGCTGTAAAGCAGATTTTTCTTAATAAAAGCGCAACATTAACAAAGTTTCCATCTTTAATCTAAATTCCTGTTGAGAGACAACGCCAACAAGAGATAAACAGCACAGGAGACAGAGCGTTGGGCGTGGCCCGGGCTGGTGTTAGGAGGCGACATTGTCATGCATTTCTAATGATGCCATCGCGAAGAGGCGCGCGTGTGGGCGGCAACGTTCCATCGTTGTTGATATGTGAAATGTCACTTTGTATGGAGTTTGAATAGCAACGACAATGACAACGCCAACGACAACAGCAGGAGTATGGCAGGAAGAAGTGAGAGAGAGAGAGAAACTCCTGTCCAAGGCTCAGCGCCTTGACAAAAGGATGCCATTCCACCTGCACAAAGTTTACCGTAAATTGTTTTTGTTGTTGCAAAAACATAATGGCGCAGCAACAAAGCGAATTAGATGCAACAACAGCAAACATTATCTTTCGCTTGGTTCGCTTTCGTTCGCGTTCCCAGCAGTTGGTAGGTATTTTCAGTTATATCATTAACTTTTATTTGCTCAAATGCATTTTCCAGACGTCTCCACTAACTTTTCAGTTTCTCCACCAGCAGCCACCACAATAACCGTCTGTCTTGCTAATTTGTTTGTCTCCGTCTGCCCCACATTAGTGTAAATTGAATGGATTACGAAAAGCGGTAGCTAATTTGAAGCAGGTGCCACTACGCAAACCCAACAAGCCAGCCAATTATAAGTCATGTACGACTAGGATATATAGTATGCTGTACGTGCTCGCTTAAGATCTTTGGAATTACTTCTTGATAAAGGTTTTTTTTAAGATGGAGAAAAAATTTGAAATTTCCTCTTTCTTCCACGAAATTTTCTTTCTGTAGCAGATTGTAAAATTTTTCAAAGTCTGAGTTGTCCTTTTACCGCTCTAAGGGTGTCGGAAAAATCCGGATTTATCTAACATCTAACAGACTTTTTTTAGAACTCACATAACGCCAGTTTTTCTATATTCGATGTGTTCCGGAAATCATACATAGGTTGCTATATATATTTCTGGCGTAATAATGAAAACGCGAATATTTATGATCAAAAACGGTTTTATTGTTTTTCAAAGTATTCTCCAGCAAGATTTATAAACTTTTTCATGCGCTCAAACCAATTGTCGAAGCACTTTTTCCACTTCGATTGAGACACCTCCAAAACATGGTTTTTGAACTCTTCAACAGCATCTTCTGGCGACGAAAATCGTTGACCACGCATTTTTCCCTTGATGTGCGGGAATAAAAAGAAGTCATTGGGTGCCAAGTCAGAGCTGTACGGCGGATGACCGATCAATTCGACGTTTTGGGCGGTCAAAAAGGCGCTGGTGTGAGCTGATGTGTGAGAGCTCGCATTGTCATGGTGCACAATGATCATAAGCATAAATCCATGATTCGTCACCTGTGACGATCTTATAAACGTCTTTTGAAACACCGCGATTATATTTTTTCAAAATTTCTATGCACCAATCCACACGATCCGTTTTTTGAGCGATAGTCAAACTGTGCGGGAACCATCGAGAACAAACCTTTTTTACGCCCAGGTGTTCATGCAATATCGAATGTATGCTGGTGGAAGAAATGCCCAAGGATGCCTCTATTTCACGGTATGTCACATGACGATCTTGCATTATCAGTTCACACACGGCATCAATGTTTTCTGGCACAACGACTGTTCTTGGACGACCTTCACGACCTTCTTCTTCGAGCGTGCGTCGCCCGCGATTGAATTCACTAAACCAATTTTTCACAGTGCTATAGGATGTTGCTTTATCGCCATACAAAGATTTAAGTTCATCGTTGCACTCTTGTCGTGATAATCCACGTCGAAAGTTGTGAAAAATGATTGCATGAAAATGTTCACGAGTTAATTCCATTTGTCTGCCGAGGTAAGTTTTTGATTAATCGTTAATCGATATCAAACGTGGTCACACATGAAAGAGTTGTATGGAGCTTTTATCGATAAAAGTCCAATCTTTTTTTGGGAAAGGGCCAATTGGTCCTAATATGGCTAGAAGTGACTTAGGCCAGAAACTTAAATAGTAACCCACGTAATCCAAATGTCGGTGTTCCTGAAATGGGAGAGTTTTTTATATTTCGGACTTATATTCGGAGTTGCCTGATCCGACTGGTAGACATTTGAATATTGCAATAAGAAGGACGTTGACGATAAAAAAGCAATACATTTGTGAAAATGTGTCATATGCTTAATTCTTGCCCCACAAAGTAGGCAATATATTTGCGAATATGTGGCGTATGCGCTATGCGGGCCCGACAAAGTAGGCAACACTTTTGTGAAAACTTGAATAAAAACCAAAAGACGAGGCATAATTCACTTATTTACTTTGGATAACGCGCGCGAAAATACCAAGAATAGAAACTAATCACTTGATAAAGATTGTTTAATATTAACAGATAGTTAGTTCTTGAGCGTTTCAAAGATATTGGGATAATGTTATGAAAAATCTCCGAGCATCTTCTAAGGCACAGAACGATTGCTAACTGCTCTAGTCCAAATCCTTGTATCAGTTTGTGATTGTTAAAGATCAATTTTTTAATAGTTAGGAACCATTTTCTCGTTAGTTCTTATTCTTTATGTGGGCTGTATTCGCCTAGTGTCAAGAACCCCATGTTTCATTGCCATGGCTTAAATTCTAATAGGGGGCCCTCTGCCGCTGTATACAACACCAATATGTCTCTTACATGCTTTTATTTATTTGTTAGCATTTTAATTAAAAAACCATTAGGACCACTAATTAGAAACTCAAAATCTGGCTTCAGGGGTTTGACCGCCCAGGGATTTAACATACACATATATGTGATACATACGTGTAAAAGAACAAGAAATGTCATACAATTTATTGTATCGCCCAAATAGTTGTTGGCCATTATAAAAAAGACTGCAAATGAAATGCATGCAAACGCGTATTTTGCATTAATTAAAAATTCCTTGCCAAAAGCATTTTTTGGACAAATAAGAAACATAAAAAAATAACTCATTAAGTGCAGGACATTCCCGGCTAAATAACGCGAGGATTCTCACACACATGCTAAGAGTGCAATGCCGGACATTCGCCACAAAATATGCAATGCACTCGCAAATCAAGCCGCCGGCTATGTCACCAAAAAAGTGCAATCCGGCTGCTTTCGAAAACACACAAAACAAAAAGGAAAGAAACAGAATAAGCCAAGCTGCAAGAAGTGGAGACAACAAGGGAAGGGTATGTGGTTGCCAGTTTTCAAGCACCCACCCAAAAAAGGCCACCAAAAAAGCATTATTAGAATGGTTATTTGGGTGGCAATTCGCTGTGTTTTGTATCTTACTTAGAAGAAGTGGTACATGATTGGGCTGAATAGAACCAGTTGTTGGATCAGATGAGGTATACATAGGTGGGGTAAGTCAGGAAATCGCCGAACGCCAAAATCTTCAAGTAAATTAAAGTATAATTATAGTTTAAAAGGAACCTTTTGAAGATGATGCTATGAAAGACGATTTAAGGCCGTTTTCTTATGTTCCTGTTTTTTCAAACTAGGTGTTTTTTGAGATCATCGGAAACATATTAAAACCTCCAACTGGAGAAAACCTACCCTCAAGGTCGGGAAATGAAGGGCAGGGGTGGGCCAAACGTTATTTTTAAGCCAATATAAATTAAATCGAAAATAACTTTTTCTAGTTAGATCAAGTCCAATCCCAATGTCGGAAATTAGGGGAGGAGGAAGGTTTAATGCCAAGCGATATTTTTGGGCCGATCTATATGAAAATCGGTTTCTGAGCTCAAATGAATAGTTATTTTTTCATTGGGGAAAATCAACTCCCCTGGTTGGAAAAGGTGAGAAGAACGGGAGGGGTTGTTTACGGAAAATCCAGATTTTAAAGTCGAACTATATATAGCACGGATTTTTAAATATTTTGCCCAAATAAATAGAAAATAATTTTCTAATTTAGGAAACCCATCAACAAGGTCGTAAAATGGCGATTCGGGACTAAATTAGTCAGACTCATAAATAAAAACAAGTAAGAAAGTCGGTCAAGCCCGACTGTAATATACTCTGTACCTGTTTGTATGTAACTAATAACTTTAAAGTGTGAGGTTTTTTCAAAATCTGTGGACGGCAACTCTTTCGACTATCGTTCATCTGGTTGGAAACGATGTAGTGGGGCTCGATAAGTAATGATGAGTAGAATTATCATGGTAATTAATTCGTAAAATTTACAAATTGGTATATAATTTCCTATTAACATAAACGTAACTATATTAGTCACGCGTGATTCCTGACCGCAGGTCATCTGAATTGCATCGCTCCTCTCATACTTGGTCTTTGCCTCTTTACACAAATATCTATTGGTAAGAAGGGATAGGGTTAACGGAGAGCGGCGCAGTCTAATTAGCTTTTGCCCTCTCACTCTCTCTTGCTCGGTGTTGTTGTTGTCTTTGCTTTGAATTTTCTTTTACGAATAGCTCTAATATCGATTTGCCATCGTGTAATCACTCGTGCAGGTCTCTAGTGTGTACAATTAAGTTTGTAACTTACAAGGGGTAAGATCTACGAAGTGTAGTAGGCGAGGAGTACTATGTATATGATAATTGTAGCTATAAGCCGTAAAGAGTAATGTATATATACATTTATTAACATACATATTGCGTTTGGCAAGAGTACCCTATATAAATAATGCCATACATATTTTGGCAGAATGGTCACACTGAAAAGAATGAATGTACATACCTAAGATAAGCAAGATCGAACGAGCGAAGCGAGATACATACAGATCAGACGTCTTTCTTTGTGCAGCTGCAGTGATATATTGCCACAGAAGGAAATTAATTAAATAACTATTTTCTAAAGTGGGAAAATCCACCCCTCAGATGAGAAAAGTCTATAAAAAAGATGTCTTTTTTGATCTCAATTACTTCTAATGTAATATCTTTTTTTACATTTAATGTAATATCTTTATTAGATCAGTTAAAAAAACACGAAAGTGATAAACCAATCAAATCCTGCTAGCTTTTTAGCATGTCGAAATGTGTATGTAGATATATTCGTATGAATACACACAAATTCAAGAATTCAGGATATTTCATAGTCGACGCAATCGACTGCAGCGCTCTTACTTGTTTTTTTTTCGTGTTTGAAATATGACATCGTGTTAGAGTCGTGTCAGGCCCGTAGCTAGATTTTCACTTCTTGACAATAAAATCTACAAATTTCTAAATTTGAATTTGAGTAGAACATGAAGCATACTTGTGTCTCAACCTTGCCGAGGGGAAAAATATCTTAACAAGCCTAGATATTTTGAAGTTTGGTGGGGACTAAGCCCCCCCTTATTTACGTGCCTGATTCGTGTCGTGTTGAAAATTTTCGCACCGATCTCTAAAACTGAAGGACTAGGAATCTATGTTTGCTTATGACTTGATTATCTTACACCCAATTGTTATCATATTTGGTAGATCGATAAATAAAGATAATTACTTTGAATGTATATCAAAAATTTATTTTAGGAGATTAGGGTTTTCCATACTCTATTTAATACATGATCATTTATATTGAGGCCCTGAATTCCTTGATATGATCACTAAGATTCCTTTTTACCAAGGGGCTTGGAGTGGACCACCTGGCGGTAAATGACCAATTAGATTCAAGCAAGCCGAAATTCAACTAAGTGTTTTAGGAATGGTTAAATCTGAAAACTCAATGACAAAAGGATATTACACACTTTCCTCTTGCACAGATATCCCCTTCAAAATAGCGTTTAAAGTCTAAACACGCCCCAAACCGGCGGATACGTTTGATTCAAGCGCCGCCTTTGGCGATGAGGAGAGAATGGCAGCCTCGTTGCGATTAGTTGACGAAAAACGAAACGTTTCACGCCTGGCAAGGAAAACTTTGCCCTTTTGTTCAGTGGCTGCAGTTGGGAAGAAGTGGAATAGCTGGCTGTCATCAACACCCACAAAAGGGCCAGAGGAGTTGCAGGCGGGCAGGCGGGCAGGCAGGCAGCAGCTGCAAGCTAGGACGAAGCTGTTGTGTCAACTTTTGCACGCCATCCATTAGACGACGCTGCAGCGGGTCGGGGGGAGGTAGGGGGTTAGGACGGATGCTCTCAAGACGCTGAGCAAACATGTCGCGGGTGCGGCAGGTGCAAAATGTATCCTGCTGCTCATTGTCAGCTGCATAAGGATGCAGGATGCTTGTCTTAGACAATCGCATGTGTAGCCCATCCCATTCGTTCGTTTGTTGTTCCCAAAACTCGCATAAATATTTATGACAGCGTCTTTCTTGTCTTTTGGTGGAAGTTTTCGTGCCACGAGGCGTTAGTCAGCGTCAACGACTGCAGACAGCTTCCGGTGTCACTCACCAGGATGTGTGCTGTGTGTGTGTGTGTATATTCAAGTTTCACTACTCCATGTAATTGCTACGTAAGTCTTGTACCAAGTTGTGAGCTTTTCTTTGCTTGCGCCACATTAGCAGGATTTTGATGCCTTGTCCTGTGCTGCATGTGAAATTAGTTGAACGTACAAGGAGGGGGGGGCGTGACAACATTTATGCCATATGTAATTAGGGAAGTGCCCGGGACGGGACACCTTTTCCTTCAAAAGCTTATCTTATGCCTTGCACAAAACTTGAGCTAAACAAAAATCGTTGCAGGAAATTACCGTTAAATGTCACCCTTGCACTTGCCTCTGTGTGTGTATGTGTGTGTGTGTGAGTGTGTATGGAGTTTCTCGTCTTTGGTATTGTTATTAATGCCTGACTGGGCTCAAACTCGAAGCTCTTAATGTTGAACTCCGCCAACTCTTGTATTTAGATTGGCTTTATGGCATGGGGCAATGGTTTTTAATTTGGTTGCTATATACGACTACAAGTACGAGTTGTTCAAGTGGGTAGCTCTGGGTACTTTGTCTGTAAACTTGGGACATAGACAGGAACTGGATACTGTAAAATCCACTTTGGAATACTGCAGATCAATTAGGTGGATCAAGCTGGTTTCTTTTTATTACCAAAAAGACTCATTATACCTATACCCTGTACTCCATTCAAAACAGATCTCAGAGATGAAAAGAGTTAGAGGTTTGATAAACGCCTTATGCTTTTCTACCCCGCAATTTGGAAAACAAACCCCATATCTCCCACCGAACGATAGTCGAGCTATAAGCAAAACAAATAATTATGATGGGCAGCACCGGGCACAATCTTATTCAGTTTGTATGATCCCACACTTAAAATTGATCAGTTATTTACAAACTTTGCCAGGTACTGAGTACTTTACACTCGGACTTGACTGACTTTCTTACATGTTTTTTTCGAAGAAGTCCAAAATACAGGAAAAAGGAGTATATTAATTTAGTTCGTTTTTGCCGGCCGGTGCTGCCCAGCGTAATGGTCGAAATGGTGGTAAAAATTTAACATAAACTTGATCTGTCTGCAAGTATGAGGAAGTTACGTTCCATACACTTAAAACCAGGAATGCAAACCACTCGGAAATAGAGTGTTTCGGTTCTGTGGTTCACAGAGACTTCAAACCGCCGGTTCGGTTCATAACATGTTTTTTTTTAGCAATCCGAACCGCGGTTTCGGTTCAATACTGTGTTTCTCAATTAATATATTATCCTTACTGAAACTTTCTAAAATGAAACTTAAGACATTTTGAATAGATTTCTTACAAATTATTTAAACAAACTCGATTCTTATACTGAGAACGGCGGGCTTAAGGTAAGAACGCTTTTCTTATTATTGGAACGGAAAAAATTTTATTATTGACCCCCTCTCTCCACCGCACTCCCTGACCCACCCTTTTCTTCTTAAAACTCTACATCGCTAGAATGATAAAAGGCTTTTCGAATTTTTCATATCATCTTTGACTTAGTTTCTCATCTTACGTCATCAAACTCGGAGAGGCAATGAGCATTTTCAAACAGACACGAGTTCGGTTTGCTGTTCGTTTTGCGGTTCAATTTGCGGTTCAGTTTTGTTCGGTGCGGTTCAGAACCGGTTTGCTTTCCTGCTTAAAACCTCAAACTTTTACCATCTCTGAGATCTCTTCATTCATAAGGACAGACGGATGTAATGACGGAAATGGCGGTATTTTTGGTACTTGGTATAAAAATGCAGCTTTATTGGATATTTTTCCTAACAAAATATGACTCGTACATTAAATTAAATTAAACCGTCATCTTTATTAAAATATGTTTTTAAAAGTATTTAAAGAAGTAAAAGTATTTAAAACGAGAAGGCAAAGCTAACTTCGGCTGTGCCGAAGTTTTAACTGATTTAACTGGAAAAATATATATAGGATATAGATATCAAACATTTAAAATTTTTAAATCATTGATAATAAAAATTAGATACCATAAAAAAAAACTTTTCTTAGTAAAACACATTTTCCGATCGATCGGTCCTTTGGCAGCTATATGCTACAGTCATCCGATTTTGATAATTTTTTTTCAAAATTATGTGAAAGCATATAAAACTAATATATACCAATATTGGGGACGCTACGATAAAAAACAAAAAAGTTTTTCTCACAAGAAGTAGTTGTGTGACCGACCGTTTATATGGCAGCTATATGCTTTAGTCATCCGATTTTGATAAATTTTTTCAGAATTGTGTGAAAACATATAAAACAAATATATACTACGATTGGAGACGCTACGATTAAAATCAAAAAAGTTTTTCTCACAACGACTTATTTTTCGACCGATTGTTCCTATGGCAGCTATATGCTATAGTGTTCCGATTTTGATACATTTTTCCAGAATTATGTGGAAGCATATAAAACTAACATATACCAAGATTAGTGACGCTACGATGGAAAACAAAAAAGTTTTTCTAACTAGAACTAGTTCTTAGACCGAACGTTCCTATGGCAGCTATATGATATAGTCATCCGATCCGGCCGGTTCCGACATATTAGTTGCGTGCAGTAAAAAGAATCTGTGCAAAATTTCAGCTGAGTAGAAACAGACAGACGGACGGACGGACAGACGGACAGACAGACGGACGGACAGGCGGACGGACGGACAAGCGGAAATGAACTCAGCTCGTCGTCCTGATCAAGAATATATATAGTTTATGGGGTCGGAAATGAATATTTCTATGCGTTACAAACTTCTGGGCAAAATTAATATACACTTTTCAAGTGTATAACGAGAGCGTAAGTTGAAGTCGGCCCTGCTCGACTTCGATATACCCGTTACTCAGGGTAAGGTTGCCCAAATTGTGGGAGACATGAGGAATTTTTCAAATTGCGGGGGCGGGAACTTTTCTATCGTTCATCTGATCGAAAAATGATGTATGGCGGATCGATAGGTAATGATGATTAAAATATATGTCTAGAAGGTTTGAACAATCTATTTTCAAAATTGTGGGAGATATGAGGTTTTTTCATATTGCGGGGGCGGGAGGGGGCGTGGCAAAAATTTGAAACAAACTTGATCTGCGTGCAGAAGATACAAGTCTACACTGAAAAAATGGTAGCTCTAGCTCTTATAGTTCCTGAGATCTAGGTGTTCATACAGACGGACGGACAGACAGACAGACGGACAGACAGACAGACGGACAGACGGACATGTCTATATCGACTCGGCTATTGATGCTGATCAAGAATATATATACTTTATGGGGTCGGAGATGCTTCCTTCGGCCTGTTACATACATTTGCACGAACTTAGTATACCCTTTTTACTCTACGAGTAACGGGTATAAAAAGATACCTTTTTGTGGCAATAAATTTTTGTTTACAAATTATCGCGATTTGGTAGGCAAAGAAAATTGCCATAATTTTAATGTATGAGTTATTTAGAAGATTGAGATCTGATGCAATTTTACAGATTTTTTCCATATTTTTTGTTGTCAGTGGTTTAACGTATCAAGCAATTATAAATAATAAATTTTGAATAAATCTTTCATTTTAAAAAATATTTTTGACCGTCATTTTTCGGGAAAACCCTGAAAATACGTATCCTTTACTTTTCAACTAAGATTGCAAAAAAAATTATTTCAACCCAAACAAAAATGTGGGTGTGCAATTTTTCGCGGAATCACCCATATATATGTATAGATTTGGTACTTAGAGCTTACAACCCGTTTGACGATTAACCTATTTTCCGACCTTGCAGGTGGATTTTCCAAAAATAAAACATGAATTTTCAATCGGCACAATAATAACGTTTGGACCGTATCTATTTTATTAGATTGTTCAGCCAAAACCCCTACCACTGCGCAAAAATGTTATCTGCTGTTTATTAGTTCTAACAAGGATGATTTAAATCGAATGACTATATTGGATAGCTGCCATAGGAGCGATCGGTCAAAAAGCATTTATTAACTTAGGACCGATTTCTCCTAGATAGGTGTCAAATTTATTTTTTTGTAAGTTTGTAGGTTTACGTGACATAAAGTGCTATGCGGTAAAAACGAAATCGGCCCTTAACAGTTATCAATTTTATTTGAATCCAAGTTGCACCAAAATCGGATGAGTAATTCAGTGAACTCCCATAGAAATTATCATTTGTATAAAGAGGCGCCATCTACGATATAGCGAAAATTAATTGATAATTATATTGAACAAAATTAAGTGAAACATGTTAAACATTTTATTTATAAACGAATCATTTAAAAAAAAAGAAAACAAATTTTTATTCTATTGGCCGTATCATCATTTGCACTTCTTTGTACTTATTTCTGGGGTTATCCCAAAAAATAATAAGACTGTTCAGATTGCTGGAATTAAAAAAGAAAAATTGTTTTGATTGTTGGTTATTTATAGAATTTCAAACCTACCTGGATCCACAATTATTATACCACCAACCAGATTCATACGTTATCGCACAATTCGACTTATCTTGATAAGAAGATATCCAAGGATTTTGGTCATTATCCAAATCAAATGTTGAAAACTTCATTCCCTCACTAAGACGCATTCCATCACCAGCCGTGCCAGTGTATTTTCCAAGTGATTTAAGCATATATCTTTCGTTAAAATCTCCAATTAAGATGTAACTATATCGCGCATGGTATGTCCCATTAAGACTATCCTTTAGATGAATGTACAATTCATGCGGATTTCTTGAAGTTATTCTATGCAGCTTCTCCAGGCCCATAAAAAATTCTTCTGAACTGTGTCCAAATCCATCCCGATAGTCGTACCATTTCCGGTTAAAGTTCATACTGCCACCAAATCGACGTTGCACCACGGTCCAGCCGGGACCAGCTAAGTTATCGTTGCAGAGCACGTCAAAGGACTCGAAATTATTTAGTAGCATGGTGAACGTTTTTGTTGATTTATCTGTGGGTAAGCATAGTGTGGGACTAAATTTTGTTAGCAAATTTTTACAATTTTGTAGATTTTCCTTTAAAAATTCAACTTTGTTTTCCAAATATTTAGTGTTGGGTGGGTTTTCCTTCTGCTCAAGGTCGGCGGGTTTTTTATTTAGTCTCGATTTCAAACTCTTTATTTCTTCATTAAGAGTAATATTAAACTGTTGAAGTTTTTCTATCATATTCTTCAATATATTTATCTCAGCTGTAGAATTTCTTAAGAGAATTTGTGTTTCATTAAAATTTATAAGTTTTGATCCGTGTATTTCACTTCTGCGTTGTCTTTCCATTGTTGTTAAATTTTCCAATTTATTATTGGTTAGATTAAGTTTGCTTTTAGTTAAACTATGCTCCCATTTCTCTAAAGACAAACCAACTTCACACGTTTCAGTTTTATTTTTACTATTCTTAAATGTAGCTTCACACATTTGAAGCCTTTTTGTTAAATTGATTAGCCGATCTTCTTCTTGGTTTGTATGACTATCTTTCTCGTCCTCATAATCATATTCGGTTAAGTCACTTTCGGTACTTAAATTGAAAACTTTCTCGCATTTTTCAGTACCAACGAAATTGATAGAAGACTCTTCTAAATTCACCGCATTCATTTGAATTTCCAATTTCAGTAATTGATCGTCTTGTTTATATATTTTATCTTCAATGTTTTTTATTTTCTCTTGTAATTCAATAGAATCTGGGTTTTGTGGCTTAGAATATGCCCAAAAATTTGGGCATAGTATTAGAAAAACCAAACAAACTATAAAATATTTTAACATATTTATTTAATGTTGCCTCAAACGATGTTTACGCACTCGAATACAATATACAACTTACTTGCTGTAAAACGAATGCGAATTTATCTTACAATTTTCTTAAAATATTTTTTATATATATAAATCGAGAGCATAAGTTAAAGTCGGCCCTGACCGACTTCGATATACCCGTTATTCGGGGAAAGGATTATTTAGAAAAATTTTATTAAAACAATAAATGTTATTAATAACATAAAATGTTAATATTAACATTAAATGTAAACATTAACACTGAGCGCACAGTGATCCCAAACAAATGAAAAAAGTTGAAATTTGAATAATTCGTTATTTATCACGGTATTTATCCGGTGTATCTCGACGTTTCACGACATGATCGTGAGAAAACACAGAATTTCGTGCGTGTGCATCCGTGATCCGGGCGTGATTCGTGAATTGAAGTCATGCTGTATTCACGAACTTCTTTCTATTGTATTTGATTAATAATATTATTCCTAAAACTCATTTGCTTTTGAATTCGTGAATCCGCTGCTCGCAGCTGCTTCATACAAAAGGCGCAGTGTGACCATAAAACCCATGTTAGAATTAAGGTCTCTTGGTTGATCGTGCGTGATCATTCGTGACATCTCCTTTAATCGTACATGAATCGTGCGTGACGCAAAACCTTTAAAAAATTGCGTGCGTCAAAAGATTTTAATTTCGTAAATCGTGCGGTTCGTGTAGAAAAAATCGCTCCCGCGCGCACCACTAATTTATTATCCGATCTTTCTGATAATAAACATATACTTACATATAAATGTAAAATGAGATGTTGATAATTTTTAAATTTTAAAAGTTATGAAACATTTTCTATAGCGGGTCAAAAAATTTTAAACAAACTTGATCTGCGTGAGGACAATACGAGTATTCACAGAAAAATTTGTAGATCTAGCTATAAACCAGGGCTGCAAACCCCTCTAATTTTGACAGGGGTTCGGTTCGGGGTTCGAACCCTTACCCTACTCTGGGGGTTCGGTTCCACAACCGGTTCCCTTCAAATTGAGAACCGAGGTTCCGGTTCGGGTTCGGGTTCCAGATAGCATTTTATATATTTATGTACATAATAACTAATTTAATAAAATTTGAAGACGAGATGCCTTTTAATCTGCTGCCTGATGGCTTGGAAGTCAAGCACATAAGTGATCTGTCTTGATTGATTGATTATATGTATGTTTAGAAGAGTTAAGCGATTCTTCCAACTTGCACTCACAGCGAAAGTCATTTCTCCTTCACAGTAGTGGGATTGCTGAATCTGATGTGATTTTTGTGGCTATGAAACCTGCAAAAAACACGGCCACTTTTGGCCTAAAAATAAGAGATGAGCTTTATCTGCGTACCCGTGATTCAGTAACTGTGATTGACCATATCGGCGTAACTGTGATTAAGTCACAGTGACTGGCAGTCATCAAATCACACTGTTACTTCAAATATGCAGTCACTGTGTGATTTGATGATTGCCAGTGACCGTGACTTAATCACAGACACGCCGGGTTGTCTCATCCCTAACTTATAGTCTGGCTGAACACGTTCATTTCCGAGAATTCAGTCAAAATTATTTTTTCTACAAATGGTACCGCCACAGCACGGCTTTGACTGGCATATTGTGAGAGTGAAATGCTAAAAGAACTTTTTTTGTGATTTGGTTAAAAAAAATGAAGATATTTAAATAAAGTGCAACTTTCCCTTGTATTGACAGTGCCATTGTATCTCCAAACGAACAAAATAATACACAGAAATACGGTTTTAGATGCAAATTGATGCACTTGCTTGAGGTTGTGTTATTTTGTCCAGTCTTTTGTTGCGGATGGTAAAAAGTGACCCCGTCCATACATGGGCATATGAATGGATACATTTTTCTTCAAAATAATGAAATATTTTTTACCATCGAAGTGCAAATATAAATTCTATGCTTGCCAATTTATTTATAGAAGCGAACCCCATCAATAAGAAAACAGGGTTAGGTTCGGGTTCGGGTTCTCGTGATTATTTTTAATGGGGTTCGGTTCCTGGTTCGGTTCAGGGATCACCAGAACCTGAACCGAACCGGTTCTGAAGGGTTCGGTTCCGGACCGGTTTGCAGCCCTGCTATAAACTATAGTCTATAAGTCTCTGAGATCTAGTTGTTCATATCGACAGATGGTCAGACGGACAGGGCTAAACTAACTTGCCTATTGATGATGATTAAGAATTTATATCCTTTATGGGATCGGAAATGCTACATACATTTGCACGAACTCAGTATACTCTTTTGACTCTACGAATAAGGGGTATAAAAATTAAATTGCGGAAATTTTCTGATGATAACACAGTCAAGAAGTTGCGTCATGACGCTTGATGACGCTTCATCAACATTAAAATAATCAAGAGTCGGGCTTGTTCGACTCAGAGAGAGAGAGAAAAGTAAAGTAAAATAATCGGTCAAGTCCGACTGTAGTATACTCTGTACCTGGCAAAGTTTGTAAAAGATCATTTTTTAAGCGCTTGTTTTTTTTTAAATTAAAAAAAATAAACAGAAAATTTGCAGAAGTGAATAAAATATTTATTTGGAGCGATACTTCAATGCCTGCCATTTACTTTTTAAAAATTAATTAATGTAAATGTTGCCCGTAAGTTCCAATTTTGATATAGTTTCGGACGGTATCTCACCAATCGCTTGACCCTGTACACGAAAGACTTCACTTAGCCCCACTCAAAAAAGTCTACCTGCTTTAAATCTTATGATCTTGGTGGCCAATGAACTAGTCCAAAACGTAAGATGAATTGCTCACCAAACTCGCCTCTAAATTGGTCCTTGGTATCGCGTGCCGTGTGCCATTTGGCACCGTCTTATTAAAACCACATGTAAACCAAGTCCAATTGTTTTATTTTGATTCTTTTTCCGTGATCCAATGATTGTCACCTTGCGATTTTCATTATTATTTAAAAAATACGGTCCAATGATGCCGCCGGCGCACAAACCGCACCAAACAGTGCATTTTTTAGGGTGCATTTGCAGCTCTTGAACTGACCCTGGCTGGTCTTCAGACAAAATTCGGCAATTCTGTTTGTTAACGTAAAAAATTAGCTTCTTCTCTGAAGACAATTTTTTTCCAATTAGTACAAATCTCAAAGAGCACGAGTTTTAAGGATAAAATTTAAAAATTAAAAATAAACTTGACCTGCAGTTTGCGTTCCATAGACTTCAAACCCCTCTTAACATATTTGAATTCTGTTTGTTCAATTGGACAGACGAAAATTTTCTATAGGATCGGAGATGCTTTCTTCTAGCTGTTACATATATTTTCACAAACTCAATATACTCTTTGTACCTTCAGAATGCTGTTATATGGTAGTATTTTCACTGTCATGCCAGTATCTGTTATATATAAACCGATCGTCATGAAAATTGCTCTTCTTATATACAAGTCTTCTATACGAGTGTTTGTCACCAATTAGTCTGAATCGTCTGTGTCCTTATATGGTTTAGAGTCACAACAGAAGGTGGTTCGGAGCCATATCTTAAATATTATTATTTCATTGAATGTTAATACTGACATTTATGTTAATACTAACATTCTAAGAAAATATCAACATTTTATGATTTAATAAATTGTTTTTAAAAAATCCTTTGCTTTGAGTAACAGGTATATAGAAGTCGGGCAGGGCCGACTTTAACTTAAGCTCTGGTTTTTCTTAGACTTTTATTAAAGAACCTAATTTCAACACTATTTTTATGACCCGAGCGACGACGAGAATATTAGCTAATATTTACCGAATAATTTGTGTAACTGCGTCGTTCATATGTATACCGACGATATTTGAAGATATGTTTGCCGTCCGTATTAAACATAAGCAAGTGACCTCAAGCAAATGGTTGTGTATATTAACACAATCGCATTTTGATATTGAGTATGTGTGCGTAGTTGACGGTGGGTATCAACCGATTCATTTTGCTCTGCTCGGAGTGTAGGCGATATCACATTGATTGAGCTACATGACGTGCTTATACGCTGTGTCCCAAAACTAACCGATCTTTGGTTATGGAATAAAATACACATTAGATTATCTTACAAGTTATTATTTATTCAGAATAGGAAACAGCGCATTCATCGATTTTTATTTCATTTATAGGAATATTTTTCAGTACCTCGGCTACGGCTGCTTGAATGGCTGGGATATCATCATAAAATGGTTTTTTCTTCTTGGTTTTGAGGTTAGGGAACAGAAAATAGTCGCAGGGTGGTCGATGAGAGAAATCCGTTTTTCATCAAAAATTTTTTCACATTTTTGGTCTTGTGAGGTGGTGCATTATCAAGCAATAAAAAGTACTGTCGTCCTGCTGTTTATTCAGGTCTAACACGACCTATTCTTCTTCTTCACAATCGGTGTAAAACGCCCCAAATAGTATTCCTTCTTCCATTCAAAAACAAATTCCTTGTGGACAATTCCCTTCGAATCATAAAAAGTAATCAACATTGTCTTGATTCGAGACTTGTGAAACAACCATTTTAAAATCGTGTAAACCACGTATAAACTTGAGTACGCCTCATACAATCATTAGTATAAACTTTTTTTAATCAATTCGTATCTCCCAACGAATTTTTTTTGCAAGTTTAAGACAACATTTTATATTTGCTCCTTGTTCCATTTTGTTTTTGAAGAAATTGAAGGCAACTGTAACTATAATATTAGGCAACGACTTCGCGAGACCTTTAACTTTATTATATGTATACTTGCAAAGTCTATATTCATTTTTCCTAAAAGTTTTATGTAATGTATGTGTGTTTAAGGGCGTCTTCTAACTTTAAAAAAAAATTCAATTTTTTTGTTTTGCATTATTATTATAGCTTGGACATTACCCTTTCATTCCTTCGAAAGCATATTAAGAAGTTCGAAACACAAACAAAAAAAAAAAATAAAAAATAATAATAATTACGCATTATTTCAAATTACTAGATATCGAAAGCCTTTGCTAGCTTGAAAAATTAAATAAACAAAAAAAAGAAAAGAAAATTGGTATCCCATACTCAAAGACAATGTGGGTTCTTGGAAAGATCCCAGGTAAATATAAACACAAAACAAAAGAAAAAACAAGTGCTTCGGAAGCCAGCTGTTGGCTCTACCAGAGCTGGCTACCGAATGAGCTTCTAAGGCAGCTGAAGGTTGTCTAGTAAAGCCAAGGCATGCTACAGTTTTTAAAATCTTTTGAAAATCAAGGCCTGCTTAGATTTAAAAGACAATGGCCGTGTTCAGCAGAAAGACGGAGCGCTGAGCATGGAATCAGAAGAAAATTATAGATCGAAAAGCTTCTGCTGAACGAAGTGCTACATTTTTGGCAAACGCCTTTAGAAGAAAATCATAATACGGAACGCCGTATCTTTTTGAATGGCTCTGCAGACACGCAATTTGGGCATATTGTGATCTAATAAAATATTCTTAGATTAACCTTACCCTGAGTAACGGGTATATCGAAGTCGAGCAGGGCCGACTTTTTTTTAAATTGCCGCCAATTTATCAAAAAAAAATATTGGAAAATATGATTAAGGTAAGGGCCAGAATTAAATCAATTCTGATCATAACCTCATTTACCGTTTTCATTTCCGGTAACCTGGAGTCCCGGAATCATGGCTACCACCTCTACACCTTTTTTTTTAAGACCTTAATTGGTAGGCCAATAACTTTTTGAGCAGCCCTCGAATTCCAAAATTTTTTTTTTATTTTCTTATATATTTAATAAATAGCACATAACAAATAACCAATTGAAAAAGGTTTCTCTCCAGAATTTTTTTAAAAAACAACCTGTTCAAAGGTAGAAGACCCCCTTAATAAATAATTTTATCCAAATGCTGACTTTATCAATCAGCTGACTTCAAAGGGCTACCACTAAAGAGAGTTATTTTCTGGTTTTTATTTTACTTAATACCCAAATGATACAAGACATACTGCTTTTAATTTCCTAAAATTGTTACTATTTTAAAGCCAAGTGCTCAGATCGATAAAAAAAAATGTATTATGTTACAGTATTTTATACATAGACACGGTGGTATTAATTTGATACTTATGAGCTGTTCGAAAGTGAGTCTATTTACATGAATTATTGGGATTAAATGTATTTTTTGTTGATCTGAGTACTAGACTTCTTTCAAAATATATATACCTAAAAGAATTACATACGGCCCAAAGAACAGTGCTGAATTGTAGATCCAAAGGCTTCATTATAACGGAACGGACTGTAGTTATGTAAGCTATTTTCCTGATACGTCTCTGAAATGAATCAAAACAGTCCATACCGTAAGATGTACCGTTTTCGAAAGGAAGAGTGAAACCGACAAACCCTATCTATAATTTATCATCTGAGTTTACGTTCCGTGTTATATAAAAAAAAAAATGCTTAATAAATGGAGGGCTTAACTTTTTATCATGGTGTCAAACCGGAACCGTATACCGAAAAGAACCGATTGAAACTCAGAACCAGAACCGGAACCGTTATTATTTATTTTTTGAGAACCGGTATTTCGGAACCTTTATTTTTGGAACCGAAATGACCGAAAAGAACCGAAACATTGTACCGGTACAGTTTCGGTTCTGAGTTTTTTTTTTTGTTATTTTATTTCAATCAGGGACTTCTTCAGGGTACAGATGTGAATTTAAGGAACCATCTGGGTATATACTGAAATTTTCAATAAAAATTACAATTTCATCTTATTTCTTTGCATCTATTTAAGTTCAATAAATTCCAAATATTATTAATTTATTCTTAATTTTTGCATTTACAAAGGAAATGAATTACTAATTGGCTCAAATGGACTTAACCTAATAGCAGGGTTAAATTGTGATCGGTAACGTTATCTGAAAACAGTGTATTTAACATTTCATCAGATATCAAAAGTTTTTCTTGCTCTTTTATTATTAGAACATTTTTTTCTGAGGTAATGTTTATTGTGTTTAATTTTCCTTCTTTATAACTACATTCTGTTGTGTAGGTTGCTACCATTTCTATTATATCTTCGGATTAAAGGACTTTTAAATTATACCAGTACATACCGGTATACCGAAATAAAAACCAAGGTACCGATACGGAACCGAATACCGAAATAAACTAGAACCTAAACAGAACCTTTTACCGAAACATTAGTTTCGGTACGTACCAGAACCGGAACCGGAACCGAAATTCGATTCGGTTTGATTCCCTGCTTTTTATTAATTGATTGATTTCGGCGGGTTGAGTGCGTAAAGAGAATTTAGGTGCCATTAATATACCCTTTGTTTCCTACGAGAAAAATTATATAAATATTCTAAATGTTCCTTTTAATGCTTTAAATTCAAATAAATTTCTAAGAGTTCATTAAATTTTACTTGCTTTTTTCCACAACCCCGCATTCTTTTTAAACCATTTACTAAAATCGATTGTCTTGGCTGATTTAAAGTCAAAGCTACTCAATTGCCTTCACCACCCGCCCCCCTGATCCACGGTGGGTGACGACACCAACAAGAACTGGACTGGCCGTCTCTCAGCTGTTCCGATTAATTAGCATCTGTAATTGATGTGCACAAAAGTTTTGCCTACGAGTTTGCATTTGCCTGGCTTTCCTGGTCCTTTCCCTTTACCTTTTTATTTTTTTTGTGTGTATTTTTTGACTAGGCTGGACTCTGTCCCGCATTGGACGTGCCTCTGTCTGTCCATTTCAGCTCAGGCCATGGACAAGTGAAACGTGACTTTGGTGCGAATTACTTTTGCTTTGATTTAATGTAATTAAAAAATTTCCAAATAAAATGCAAAACACAACAACAAAAAAAAAACAAATGGGACAGAAGTGGAAACTTTAATTTTAATTTTTTTTATTCCAGATATTCCCTTAATCTGCACGAGTTGAGTCATGCAGAAGGAAAGGAGCGAAATTTTCAGTGTCATATGGAAAATTGTTCATATAAGGGAATGACCAAGGAAGGCTTGAAAACCCATTTGATATCACACGCCCAGGGCAATCACAAATGTAAAGAGGAAAATTGCGATTATGTGGGCAAAAGTGAGCAGCATTTGAAGAGGTAAGTGAAGGGGAAAATTTACTTCGAAATAATTTTTGAGTAATAAAAATTGCCAAGTGAAAGTAATTTGGTAATTTCAGTCTAAAAAAAACAATTTAATTATTTTTTTTATTTTCGAATTTTTGCATAAAAAACAAATTTTTTTTGAGTTTTTTAATAAAATTAAAAACAAATTCCTATTTTTGAGGGTTATCAAATATATATATATAAATATATTTATATATAAATATATTCCCTTAGTTTGAGACATGATAATCTAAAACACCCTTGTGTTTTCTTATTTTCAATGTGAATAGCTTGTCATTTGACATTGAAAACAAGACAACATGAAGGCCTACTAGATTACCATGCCTCATGCGTCAAACAGTGTGAACGGTGCTTACTCCTAAATGCCTCTATTTGTATATTTCACAATTTAAAGTGGATTTTTATACACTTGAAAAGTGTATATTAATTTTGCCCAGAAGTTTGTAACGCATAGAAATATTCATTTCCGACCCCATAAACTATATATATTCTTGATCAGGACGACAAGCTGAGTTCATTTCCGCTTGTCCGTCCGTCCGTCTGTCCGTCTGTCTGTCCGTCTGTCTGTTTCTACGCAAACTAGTCTCTCAGTTTTAAAGCTATCGAGCTGAAATTTTGCACAGAGTCTTCTTTTTACTGCACGCAACTAATATGTCGGAACCGGCCGGATCGGATGACTATATCATATAGCTGCCATAGGAACGATCGGTCTAAGAACTAGTTCTAGTTAGAAAAACTTTTTTGTTTTCCATCGTAGCGTCACTAATCTTGGTATATGTTAGTTTTATATGCTTCCACATAATTCTGGAAAAATGTATCAAAATCGGACCACTATAGCATATAGCTGCCATAGGAACGATCGGTCGAAAAATAAGTCTTTGTGAGAAAAACTTTTTTGATTTCCATCGTAGCGTCTCCAATCGTAGTATATATTTGTTTTATATGTTTCCACACAATTCCGAAAAAATTTATCAAAATCGGATGACTATAGCATATAGCTGCCATATAAACGGACGGTCAAAAAACTACTTCTAGTAAGAAAAACTTTTTTGGTTTTTATCGTAGCGTCCCCAATCTTGGTATATATTAGTTTTATATGCTTTCACATAATTTCGAAAAAAATTATCAAAATCGGATGACTATAGCATATAGCTGCCATAGGAACGATCGGTCGGAAAATGTGTTTTACTAAGAAAAGTTTTTTTTATGGTATCAAATTTTCATTATCAATGATTTAAAAATTTGAAATATCTGATATCTATATCCTATATATATTTTTCCAGTTAAATCAGTTGGAGTTAAGTTTTTCAAGTGTATTAAAACTTCGGTACAGTCGAAGTTAGCTTTGCCTTCTCGTTTTTTAATGATTTTTTCAACCAAAAAATTACCAATTTTTCAGAATTTTCTAAATAATTTATTTAAAATTTTTCTAAGTATTTCAAAATATACAAAAATTGAACAATCGTCAGCTTCAGGCGATACGCAATATATTACCATGATTATCATTCAACAGACTCAACTTTTCGATCTACAACAAAACACCAAACGGCACAGTACAAAAGAAGGCAAATGTCGTCCCCATCAAAGCCAGCGAAACGACCACGATGCATCTCCAACTCTGTGTATATGTGTGTGTGTTTGTGTGTATATTTGCTGATCTCTCTTGGGGCGGACAGTTGCACAGTGGCTGGCCAACGGTGGCACTGTCATTGCCGGCAATTGGCCCTGAACGATCCTTGGATTGGGGTTTGGCGAAGCGAAGGAGGAACAAGCGCAGTGCTGCCTTGGAAATATGGCAAAAATTCAATGCGCATATCAAAGACGATCGATAAGTCACGATTTTGTGGTACGCGAAAGAGAGAGAGACTGTCCTTCTAGTCTTATGTGGATTGGCCAGTTACGATTCTGATTCGGCGGTTTGTGTCTGCCAGCCGCCTGCCTGCCTGCCCGGCTGCTGTTGTTTTTGTTGCTATTTTCATCAATTTATGCAATTGCCGTTCAAAGTCTGCAATTATGGATGACATTTTTGTGCTTGTTGCTCCTTTTTATTTCCATTTTCTTTTTACTAGCAAGAAATTCAAATTCGTGTAGAAAATGTCACTGCAATTTTCTCGATTCCAATTTTTTTGTTTGTTTGGTTTTTTTTTTTTTGTACTTCATTGTCGTAAATTCTGATTAGCATTTTGTGTACTGGTAATGCGGTTAAGACATGGCAGGCAGTTTAAAATAATAAAAGATTAACTGAATTCAAATTGGATACTCCTTGATATACATAGTTCTATTCATTAGCCTAATTTTCTTATTTTAAAAAAATCAAACCGAATTTTTACAAGTCAGAAAAAAATCAAAAATTAGGAAAATTAAGTACAAACTCTTCCATCGGTATTTCCAAATCTTAGAATAAATTTCTCACTTCAAGTTGGTTTTGTGTAATCCAGTTCAACTTAAATTTTCTTTCAGATACATTAAAAAATTTATTATTTCTTACTTTTATGTTATTAACGGTCAATTTTAAATTGACAATCGTGAACTTTTAGGAACAAAAAGTCAACTTCGCACAATAATGCACTTTTCACGTACTTTACAATTATTTTATTCCGGTTATAAAAATTGATAAAATCAAAGAAGTTACTTTCCACTTTCTTTCTACTTTCGCCTTAGGGCCATTTCTCAACTTCCTCATAAAACTATCTGTCACGTAAACTTACAAATAACAGAGGAAATTGAAAGTTTATCTTTCTAAACTTATATAAAAAAAATCTAAAAAGTTGAGAAATATTTATAAATAATTTTTCAAAATAAATCGATCTAAAATCTGTCGTATCTCAAAATAGAGATCTTTAGCGATTTGGATAGATTTGAACCCATACTATACTATTAGGGTCCAATATAGCTCATAATACGCTGGTAAAACTCTCAAAGGGGTGAGCTGATTAGCTCTAAAAAAAACACAAAAACAGATTGAAATATCAAATCTGCCATAGCTTTTCCTTACAATACATTTTTTGAAATATTAAAACAGAATTTTTGTAGGGCAAAATTTGATTAAAATCCAGAATTTTTATTTCTAAGTTTTATATTATCATTTTTGTATCATTTCTATATTAAAGGGGTATTCAAGTTTATAAACTTCGAGCGTTTTTTAAAGATTCATAAAAAATAGCAATAGATATTTTTATCATCCATTTTTTAAGGCTTATTTATTCCTATTTCGAGAGTACATAACAAATATATAAAAATTTCAGCAAGTTATGCGCCGTTGAGGGGAAGGGAAAATGCCATGTCCCGGTCGTAATAATATCTACCATCCTGGTCATCAGAAAAAAAGAAATGATGGATCATTTTTTATCAGTATAAATGCTAGTATTGTATGAACCAGAGAAAGTGTAAAAATGATTTTTTTTTTTCAAAAACTGAGGTCGATTTTTCACATATTTTTTAACTCTCCCAAATTTTCAAAAAATATTAATAATAAAATATATACAGTTTATTGGTTCATACGATTGAGGAATATATAGAGAATATTCATGCCAAATTTTAGATAAATCGGTAGACTAGAATTTGATATATTTAGGCCTGTTCCCATTTCCGATTTCGATCAAATCATGCGGAATCGGAATTGTTAAATATTTTCGCTTCTTAAAGCCACTTGAGTTATTCCAATTTTAACTGACATTTTTTATTTATCGTCATTCGAATCTCTTGAGGGCAAAAAGTTTAGTTCGAATTCTTAAATCAATTCTTGGAAAACAAAGCTTTTAAAAATTCAGATCGATCGAATTCGGAAACGAAAACATACATCATTATGTCAACCGCATCGATAAAAGTAGTTTCGAGAAAAACGTGTTTAAAGTTTTACGTTACGCCCAAACCAGCCTAAGTGCTACTTTACTTTACTATAACTTTAAAAATAATTCGAATTTTGGAAAACCCTTTGAATATCTAAACTATCGAAATATGGAAAATATCTAGACTAGAATACCCTCTTAAGTGAGGATTTTTCTATGACTTAGAAATTCTTTACAGTTACTAAGAGGGTTAATATTTACCAATGTTTTGGGATCACAAAATGTTTGTGGAAGTGGAGTTCAGAACATGGCTGATTATGTCAACTCGACTTAATAGATCTATAAATACCAGGGAACGTAATGATTATAAGTTATAAAATAAAACTTAATACTTAATGATTATTTTTTTATTTTCTTTTAATGTGCTCACTCAATAATCATTATTTTTAAGTAATATTTAAAAACTTGGGTGATAATCATTATTTTTGAGCGAAAAAAATAAAACTCAAAAATAATGATTATTCCATGATTTCTATTTTTTCGCTCAAAAATAAAACTCAACAAGGAATTGTGACCTTATAAAAAGGAACTTTTTCGTCTTCGTCTTGCTTCACTTATTAAGTATATGCGTTAACTTGCCAAAGTTCCTTATGATAAGGTCACAATTCCTTGTTGAGTTTTATTTTTGAGCGAAAAAATAGAACTCACGAAATAATAATTATTTTTGAGTTTTATTTTTTTCGCTCAAAATTAATGATTATCGCCTAAGCTTTAAAATATTACTTAAAAATAATTATTAGCATTAAGGAATAGAGTTAAAACTTATAAAAATAAAAATCATGGCGAATTTGCATAGATAATCGAAAAAGAATCATTTTGGTATAATTAGAATTCTTCTACGACAATTCTAAGTGGATGATTTTTTTGATTTAAAAATAAACGAGAAGGCAAAGCTAACTTCGACTGTGCCGAAGTTTTAATACACTTGAAAAACTTTTCTCCAACTGATTTAACCGGTAAAATATATATAGGATATAGATATCAGATATTTAACATTTTTTAATCATTGAAAATAAAAATTTGATACCATAAAAAAACTTTTCTTAGTAAAACACATTTTCCGACCGATCGGTCCTATGGCAGCTATATGCTGTAGTCATCCGATTTTGATCAATTTTTTCTGTATTATGTAAAAGCATATAAAACTAATATATACCAAGATTGGTGACGATACGATGGAAAACAAAAAAGTTTTCCTCACTAGAACTTGTTTTTTGACCGACCGTTTATATGGCAGCTATATGCTATAGTCATCCGATTTTGATCAATTTTTTCAAAATTATGTGAAAGCATATAAAACTAATATATACCAAGATTGGGGACGCTACGATAGAAGACAAAAAAGTTTTTCTCACTAGAAGTAGTTTTTTGACCGACCGTTTATATGGCAGCTATATGCTATAGTGTTCCGATTTTGATAAATTTTTTCAGAGTTGTGTGGAAACTAATATAGACTACGATTGGAGACGCTACGATGGAAATCCAAAAAGTTTTTCTCACAAAGACTTCTTCTTCGAACGATCGTTCCTATGGCAGCTATATGATATAGTCATCCGATCCGGCCGGTTCTGACATATTAGTTGCGTGCAGTAAAAAGAAGACTCTGTGCAAAATTTCAGCTCGATAGCTTTAAAACTGAGAGACTAGTTCGCGTAGAAACAGACAGACGGACAGACGGACGGACGGACAAGCGGAAATGAACTCAGCTCGTCGTCCTGATCAAGAATATATATGGTTTATGGGGTCGGAAATGAATATTTCTATGCGTTACAAACTTCTGGGCAAAATTAATATACACTTTTCAAGTGTATAAAAATAATCATTATTTACGATCCCTGATAAATACTAAGTAAGTTCCTTGTGTTCTACAAATCTATTCCGTCTTAAAAGCGATTCAATTATAATAGGAATTGGGTCACACAGTTGTGGAACACATGATAATATTGATGTATATTCTTACTACAGAAAAACATGACAAGGTCTCCAAATGGATCCTAATGATTTTTTTTCTGTGTACCAATTTATATTCGATATTACATAAATATTTTAAGGTCCATAATATTGGTTTGCGTTGGATAAGAATCGCTCAAGAGGATAGAAAAATTGTAAACACAAACGTTGTATATTTTTAGATTTGCAAATAGCTTATTTCACCAACAGTTACGACTTGAGGGATATATCAAAAAGTTGTATATTCCTTTATTTATATTTAAACAGACAATTCCAAAATTGATTTATTCAACAAACAAACAGCAGAACTCCTCTGCCTTAGCTTACTCTTCTGCTCATTAAAAATATCATCCAAAATAAGGTAAGCAACGCGACTTGCATAAATCCCGCGAAAAAATCCACACAAAACTGTCAAGCGCTTAACTCTCGCTGCTGATCTTCAATTAGCTATCAAAAAAAGGCCATGCTGGCTGGCCGCTCTCTGTCCAGGAATTTCAAAGTGCAGCCAAAAAGGCGTTCAAGTCTCGGCCGATTTGCGGCCTGGTTTTCGTGGAAGGAAACTCCTACAACTTCTTGAAGCTGCATTATTTGCCGCTAATTAAGCCTACCGAGTAAGCATGCGTCGCAACTTCGTCTCCCTGGGGTTAAATTGCAGTTTGTTTTTTTTCTTTTTTTTTTTTTTTTTGGGCTCAAAGATTTCACACAGATTCCAATTCTGGCGGCGGCGTACAAAAAAACATTGGCAATTAATTGTGAGTCTTCGGTTTGGACAGTAGCTGATAAGTGGAGTGGACAAAAGAGGGAATTTCCAGTTTTTGTACTGAAGGAGCATTGAGGTATAATTGAAGGCACGTTCGTGTGAGGGTGCCGGAGCTCATCAAATGGGGCATATTGGCTAGGGGAATGGGCAGAAGACAGGACAAAGAAATTATAAAAAAAAAATAGGAAATGAATTTAAAAAAAAATAATAATTTAAAATTATTTTAAATTAAAGTTTAAAGATTATTTTAAAATTTAAAAATAAATAAGAGAATAGAAACTAGAGATGGGATCGAATTTTGATCGAATGGGCTTGAATTTAAAATTTGTTTTGCTAAAGTCTTTGCCTTAACCGAGAGTAGATTGGTTCTTTAACGGATTTAATTTTATTTGGACTCGCCATTAAAAATTATAAAGTTTCAAATACTCCATTGTATTGTTGGAAAAATTTTAATAATATTTTTTTTAAGTTTTTATGAATTTTATTTGCTTCCGACATTTTCCATTTATTTTTTGTTCAACCAAATATTCTTTTGGAGTAGCCCACCGAGTGTTCTGCTATGCCAGTCGATACCCAATTTTTGTTCAGTTTGTTGATCTTCATCTATGCCAAAACAAGACAAAAAAAAAAACAACAGCCTTGCCTCCAGTTGTTGTTCAGTTGTTCCCGTATTCCGCTTGGTACACATCTTTCTCTCTCTTCTCCTTCATGTATTTTGATTTCGAGCGTGCGATTCGAATGCGAAATTAGCAATTAGTTCTGACTGTGGTGGCGGGGACAAGGACAAGCCGCCATAGCCACTGGAATTTACCGCCTAATCAAGCGTTGAGATTTTAAATATGGCTTCTTCACCGTTTCCTTTTCTTCTTCTTCTTCTACAGGCACCTCAAGTCTCATGTCAAAGAGGAGGAGCAGTGTGTATGGTTTACTTGCGATCAATGCGACTTCAAGACACGTCTCAAGGGTCATCTGAAACGGCATTCACTACATCACACCGGTGAGAAGCCTCATAAATGTCCACATTGTGATTTCGAATGCAGCACCATAGATAATTTACGTAAACATGTACTTAAAACGGGCAAACATCCGGGAAAGTATTTATATGAATGCGAGAAATGTTCCAAAGAGCAAGATCAGCAGATTTTTAAGAGCAACAGCTTTAAGGACTATCAAAAGCATTTGGCTAAACATCAGACAAACCAATAGGTAAGTAATCCCAATATTTGATATTTTCTATATTTTTTTTGTTCATTTCCAATTTCTCGTTTATTTTCGACAATTTTTTAAAGTGTGAACTAATGTCAGAAGCGTGACCTTTTTTTGTAATTAATGTTGGATGATCGTTGTAATCAACACAGAATCCAATAAACCATCCAGTAGTTGACTTATAAGGAATCAGATATCGAGGTGCCAAAACCAAACGTTTGCTTGATACTATGCCAGTAATACCGATGCCAATTCGTTCGCATCGCATCATATTCGGAGGCGGGTATGCCGGTCTGCTTAAGGGTCATCATTGTACAGGATGACTGGAAGATAAAAAGAAAATGATTTAGGTTAATTTAAGAAAATACAAATATACTTTTAAATGTAAATCTAGAGAGTATGTAATTTTATTTTATTAGTTTTAAAGTTCAACAAAAAATGTATTAATTGCTGGTTGATTTTATAAATATTTTTTTAAGCTCTAGCGCTTTTTATACAGGGTTGCCCATATTCGACCCATGTTTTTTTTAAAAAAGTCAAAGAAAAAAATAAAAATTTGGCGGTTGGCAATCTTAATCATTTAATTTGTTCCAAGTAGATTTGTTTACATCAATTTTTGAATATGATATCTCTCAAATGGCCGCCTCTGGCGTTGATGGCGTATTGTGCCCTTTTTGCAGCATTTTCCATCGTTTTCGCCAACATTACGGCCGGAATAGCGGCTATTTCTTCACGAATGTTGTCCTTGAGCTCTTCTACGGTCCTTGGCTTGTTAACGTAAACCTTTGACTTCAAATATCCCCACAAGAAGAAGTCAGGCGGCGTCAAATCGGGCGAACGCGGTGGCCAGTCCAAATCACCACTTTTGGACATCAAACGGCCCGGAAACAATTTCTTCAGAAAATCGATTGTTATGCGACTTGTGTGCGGTGGAGCGCCGTCTTGTTGAAACCAGAACTGCCTCATACGCTTTCGACGAATAATTGGCATCACAAAATTGGTCATCATGTCGCGATAACGCTCCTGGTTGATGGTAACAGCATGGCCATTTTCATTTTGGAAGAAAAACGGCCCAATGACCGTTTTCGCACTAACGCCGCACCAAACTGTGACTTTTTCGTCATGAAGAGGCACGGCAATTTTGCTTATTTACGGTCCCATTCAATGTGAAATGGGCACATTTTTTAATTTTTTAAAAGCACGTTGAGTTTTCACAATTGACTTGTTCTGTTGAATGTAAATTTCAACTATTTCAGAGCGCTCGCGTGGCGTGTATTGTTCCATGGTAAAAATCAGCTTGGACTGACGCTTCAAACGCGGTATGTCATTAAGCGATCTGACATCTCTGTCAAAAGTTATGGCGTTGCCAGATGGGTCCGTCGAATATGGGCAACCCTGTATATACAAAACATGCGAATATTTTGGCAATTTCTGCTGCAAAAAGCCAAAGCCTGGACATTTATCTCAACTTTAAGGTAGGTATTGCGAATAAAAAGGTGCAAGCCTATTGGAATCACTGTTCCTGAAGATATTTCCCTAAAGTATCACTGCAGAACTTAGTAAACTATTAATAGGATCATAAGACAAAGATCATTGTATGAGAGCTATATTTAAAAGTTCGAAGTTTGAAGTTAATTAGCCCTGTTCTCGTTTCTGAATGCGAACGATCGGAATTGGTAAGAGATCTGACTTCCAAGAAAAGATTATATAATTCGGTTCAAACTAATTGCCATCAAGACAGTTGAATAAAGATAAATGGAAATTGGAAGTTAAGAGCGGAATCACTTTATCAGTTTTTTCCAATTCCGCATATTTTGATCGAAATTGAAAATAGGAACAGACCTAAATGTGTATACACCTAAATCTGTTTTTACACGGTATTAATTTAACACGGACCTACAAAAAATTTATATTAGTCATACTTTTACTTTAAAAAATGAATTATCTTCTGTTTTAATGTAATGAACTGTGCAATAATGCATTAATGAATCTTATATTTTACGGACCGGTTCCTTTACTTATCGGACCCAGGGATTTGGTTCGTATCTTGATAATTTTTCAAACCGAAACTTTTTTCAAACAAAAGGAATCTGGTTCGGGAGGTTATAAGTTTAAAAGCTTTGGTTTTTGGTCCAGCTTGATGGATTCGATCCGATCCTTTGAAGTGAAACTGATACCACCAGTAATTGTATATTGATGGGCGTGTTATCGATAGCAATAGTCGTATATTGTGCACTGATTGCAATTCTGAGCTTTCCAATCTGCTGTAAAGAATTTAAAAAAATAATCAAAAATAAATAAACATAATTTTGCCTACTTCTGTGCAATTTTCTGTGTGCCACAGAACGCTAGCGTGTCTGCAGCTCCATTAAAAAAGATACAGCGTTCCGTATTATGATTTTCTATTAAAGGCGATTGCCATAAATGTAGCACTTCGTTCAGTAGAAACTTTTCGATCTATCATTTTTTTCTGATACATGCTTAGCGCTCCATCTTTCTGCTGAACACGGTCATTATTAGACACAAAAAATAGAAGTCTAACATGTTTTAAATACCCTTGCAGTTTTTGAAAGGCGCTACCATTGATAAAAAAAAAAAGTTTTTCTCATTAGAATTAGTTTTTAGACCGATCGTTCCTATGGCAGCTATATGATATAGTTATCCGATTTTGATTCATTTTTCCAGAATTGTGTGGAATAATATTAAACTAATATATACCACGATTGGTGACGCTACCATGGAAAACAAAAAAGTTTTTCCCACTAGAACTAGTTTTTGGACCGACCGTTTACATGGCAGCTACATGCTATAGTCATCCGATTTTGATAAATTTTTCCAGAATTGTGTGGAAACATATAGAACTAATATATACCACGATTGGTGACGATACCATGGAAAACAAACAAGTTTTTCTCACTAGAACTAGTTTTTGGACCAATCGTTCCTATTGCAGCTATATGATATAGTTATCCGATCCGGCCGATTCCGACAAATGTGCAGCGTATTTGTATTTTAAGACTTTTTGCAAAATTTGGTCAAGATAGCTTTAAAACTGAGGAAGGAGATAGCATAGAATCAGACGGACAGACGGAAATGAACTCAGCTCGTCATGCTGATCAAGAATATATATACTTTATGTGGTCGGAAATGCTTCTTTCTATGCGTTACAAACATCGTGATAATTTTCATATACCCTCTGCAAGGGTATTAAAAAGTCGCGTCCGTCAAAAGCGCAATTCTGCTAGGCAAGAGCATTGCCGTTCCTTAAATCATCAGCAGAAGCTAAATACGCGATGTTTTTAAAATCTAGATGAGTAGATTTAAAAACCATAAAGATAAGAAAACTGCCCTAAATGTTTGAGGTTTGGTGTCCCAACTTTGGGCATCAGAACTGTCATTAACGGGAGTTTCACAGAAATCTCTAGATTTTGACGACTGTTGGTTTCTAGATCTCTCAAAAAAACTCTCTCAGCGATTTTAAATTCTTATTCGCAAGTCTAGTTGGAATGTTTGTTTCTTAGATTAAGGTCTAACTACGATAATAGGGTTGCGTCTCTCGCAACTACTTTATACCCATTTTTATTCATAATTCGTTTTGATGATAAACATGAGTTGGTAGAATATTTTACATTTTAAATATGTATACATTAAAGTTGTAGTATAAATTCCAATAATTTTCTCTAATAATGGCAAAAATCAAAAATATTTGTGCGCCTATCATTTAAGCTACACTTGGCCATCTTTAATACATTTTTGTGTCAATGCTATCCGAGGTTGGTTTAAGAATTCACTTTGGTCGGTTTGAGTATTCGCTTTGGTTGGTTTGGAAAAATCTCTTAACAAAATACGAGAGGTTTGCAACTTATAAAAGAGATTTCTGTGGCACCAAGTATTGCAAAATAAATAAAAAATAACTACAAAACCCAATCGGCAACTAATTATTTATAAATTTCCCCAAAATCTTTCTTCTGGACACCAAGCAATATCAGCTACCACGACTTTTGCAGAAGCTGCATTTTAGTAGATGTGGTAAAGAGTTTGCAGCAGCTCCTCTGTCACATGGTCCAGAGCTCCGCAAAATGCTAAATTCAGTCATATCGACTATCGTACAAGGTCTCTCAGATATTACTGAAGTAAGAGCCACCTTGCCGCTTAAATTCGTGCTACTCTCTAAATCTCTCTTAAAGGTAATATCTGGTAAGTGATTCGAAACGGTTTTCGTTACGGTATTAGATCCCCCAACCAAATCATCTTTCCTTTACTATTCAGTCTTTCATCTCTTAACTCTTCCTGCCTCTAATTTTACTTACAGTTTCTTCCAGCTCTATGACAACATTCGAGTAGTGACCAGATGACCAGTTTTTCAGACGCCAGCTTTGCTGAATCTTCTTCTCGGGTATAAGTTCCTCAAATTTGCCCAAAACGTTGCCGCCATAGAGTACAAATCTGCAAGAGATTTAACAAACACATGAATAACTAATCGCTTAGGCATACAAATAATACAAAGATGCTCACTCGCCACCACGGACAGCATCCACCTTGGCCGGCGAACGGGTAAATGCAGTAACCATATCCGATTTAGTGAGGGCATTATACAGATCATTGGCATTACAATGGAACTCCTCGGTCATGGACAGAGTGCGCACATCTAGTTTACAGCCCACATTGTTGGAATTGTTGGGTTGCTTGGAGGTGGCAGGCGCAGCTGCCACTTGAGCCTTCTGAGCTGCCACATTCTTGGCATTGTTAGCATCCTTGACAGTGGTGGCATCACTGCTGGCCATATCATCGCCCTTCTTTGGTAATATCAAGTTCTTAGAGTATTCCTCTTTCAGCTCCTTGATGTACAGGCCCAATTGCTGGCGAATACGATCTCTGCCCACATTGTACATGAATTGTTTTAGCGTCTCTGACTCATCGTTGGACTCATCAATGGTCACCGTAATTTCCACATCATCCAGATCATTCTCCTCAGATAGATTGGGTATGGTTAGTTTGCCCTTGTGACTCAGGTTGCTGTTCTTGAGCATTCGGCCGGACCACTTGAGCACCAGCTCCCAATCGTAGAAGAAGATAAGTTTGCCCTTGCGATTGTTGACGGTGGCCTCACCCTGGCACTTGTCCACCGCCTCCACCACACAGTCCATGTCGTTTTGTTCTGGGGATTAGTTAGGTTAGGTTTGGTCATTTCTGTATTCCATGCAGAGACACTTACCCAGTTTAAAGGCATTGAACAGCTGATGTAATCTTTCCTTGGACCAGGGCGTGGCATTCTTTTCCGTCCAATGCCAATTGTTTACATTGGTGGCATCTGGGCGCTCCTCCACAATCCAACGCGGATCCCCTTCACCCCACTTGGCCATGATACGCTTAAGGAAAATATGAAAAATGTGTTTCTGTGTTGGGATTAAGTTTTTCTGAATCAAAGTGCGGTTTGCTGTGGGGGGCCAGTGCTTCAGACGGTTGTTCCTTTAAGTATCCTGCGTTGGGTTGACGTGTTTGTGACGAATTTTCTAGAATTATATATTTCTATTGCTTTTTGTCAGCTTGTTAGCTATCGATAAATACTAAGGTAAGCCGATTAAAGTAATCGAAAGTGCCTAGAGATGATAAGAAAAATGTTAATATTTAGCCGATATATCGTGAGCTTTGAAAATAAAAATGAAGTTTTTTATCAAACTCGATTAGAATATATTTCCTTATGGAATTTAGTAATGGGATTACTGAAAGTGAATTGAATTTTATTAAAATTTAGAAAATGAAATTTTGAACTAAATGGCTTAAAGAAATTAACTCCAAACAGTGTTGCCAACAATTGATGCCTAAAAAGGGCTAAATCTTAAAATAAAAATGGCTAGAAATGGCCAAATTTAAGCCAAAATAGCTAAAAACAATATTTAATCTATTTTTAAACGATAGACTGTTAAATCCAGTGCTGCAAACCTCCGAAATTTTGGAAAAGGTTTGGTGAGGAATATTTGGTTTGGGTTCACGGGCCGATTTCTGGATCCTTTAAACTCTGAATTCATGTCACGAACTTCGGACTAAAATTTCAAGAAATTTCATAAAATCTGAAATTTATACCGGATATCTTTTTCCGTCTGTGTAGGCATTATATCATTCTGGAACTGTTAATTTCTACTTAATCTTAGATTAGAAGAAACAGATTTTAGTGTTGAAAATGCTCGTACAACTAAGTTGGAAGAATATTTTTTAAAGACTTTTGCAAATTATTAAATTATTTTCGATCCATGTTTTCTTGGACAATTTTTGAACTAATCTATAGCATATATTTCTATTGTTCTTATAAACTTCACTTCTTTACTGTCGGTCGTACAGTGGTTTTTGGACGCAGCTGAGGTTCTTCTTATTTTTTGGAAAAACTAAAAAAAATATTATTTAAAAGGCTTCAAAATAGTTTTCTGGCTCTGATTAAGATCTTCGTTCTCGAAATCTAAATAAGTTTCAGGAATGCCACTTATGATATTATTTTTTAAAATAATTTTTAGGTTAGAGTTGATTAAAGTTCATTTGCTCCACCATTTTTATTAAATTGTTTTCAAAATTTCAAAAATTATAATATTCTGATTAGCTCACAATCTTATCGACATGGTTAATTGACAATAAAAGCCGGATCGCATTCAGTTTAAATTTTAAAAAGTCGTTTTTGGTTTTTATCTGTTAGATCTCTTTAACCTTTACCTACTTTGGGAAATCTAAAGTCCTTTTGATCTTTATAATTCGAACCGGAAAAATCCTCATCCTTAAAATCATGCTTAATTTATTAACTTAACAAAGCTCGGTAAGATTTAAGTAAATATGTTTTTTTATGCTAAATATATAAAATAAAAAAATAAATAATAAAAAAATTAAATTGATTTTCGAACATTAATTAATACATAAATCCAAGATTCAGCTCAACAATTTAATATTATATGGTTTATTTATAATTTGAAATCTATAATTTTATATTTTATGATTTTAAATCCGTTGCAAAAAATTTCCCTATCGTTTATGCCTAATATATCGGGCAATTTTTGTATCGATACATCGTTGCACTCCTGCCATCTCTAAAAACTAGTCGATAGGCGCAGCTCGTGCTATCGGAAAAAACAATGGCGATGTTTTTTGTTTATAGAAAATTCAATTGTGATTAATCAATGAAAAGCGTACGGAAATAGCAAACTTTATGTGTTAAAAACAATGTCCAACTAGTGTGCGCGTGTGTGTGTGTGTTTAGTGCGGCCGCCGCAATGATTAGAATGGACAATTTTGACAACAGATCGTACGGAGCGATATCCAAGGGGCGCAGTGAATTCTCGATGCCAGGTAAACACACCCATACATTGAAACAACAAAAGCCAAAAAGACAACAAAATGCAATGCAAAACAACAACAAAGAAGCCAAAGAAGGATTAGGGCAATTGGAAGTGAAATAAAGCGAAATTAAGACAGTGTTAAGTACATATGCAAATGCCATGGGCGAGTCCAAACGGCTAAGAATCAACAAGCGAGCGAGCGTATGTGTCTGTGTGTGTGTGTGTACGTGTGAGTGCCCGTTCAATTGAATTAATCTGCAAAAGCGGAATTAAAGCAAATTAGCCAATTTATACAATTAGCTACCCAGTGTGCGTGTCAAGCTTCAAAAAATATAACACAAATTATATATTGATTGCAATGAAACAGTAGCTTTGTTCTACGTCACAAGCATTTGGCCTCTCGCTCGCACACAGCCAGTTGTTTGCATGTGTGTTTGTGTATGTTTACGTTCGTGTGGAATGTTTGTTGCTGCTGCTGCTGCTGTGTTCCAATTAACCAAAATCGAAATGTTTTTGTTTTATAGAATTAACGCCGGAGCAGCAGAAATTACTTATCGAGTTGCGTCGCAAGAAGCAGGAACTTTTACTCGAAATTCAGGTGAGTTCACATTTTGACCTTTTATCTTTTCGGTTGGCCAAATGTCAAAAGTTGAGCAGCATCCATCTGACTGCTTAATGCTTTTTTGGGTTCTTCTCTTTGCTAATTAGTTTGTCTGTCACTTTATTCATTGACATTCGCTCTAACAAAACATAAAGTATGCTTTAATGAGCGCAGTCGTCATATTAAAAGTACCGTTATTATGAAGTTTGACATCTCAAAGCCTCAAAGCGGGGAGAGCGGGTGAAGAGAAGCAACTGTAAATAAAAACTAATAAGCCAGGGGTGCATTCGGGTAGAACAAGGGGAATGCATACCAGTTGGGGATTTTTATAAAAAATTTAAAAATAATCAATTTTTTTTCTATTTTAAAACGCAATTAAATGTAAACAAACACAAAATACAACCGCGTTAAAAAATTAAGGTAAATTATTGTTTATTGCTGTAGCGCCCTTTCGTTCAACTTTGTTGCCCACCGCTGTTCTAGAGTAACCTTATCAAACCAAGTTGATTGAATTAAAAATGTAGTTTCTTCGTATAAACTATTTTTTTTTTGGCAATTTTCAGGCACTAAGAATAATCTTTGATCTGTAGATTTAGCCGCTTGACCTGTGGGCGGATATGTCCGTTGTACGTGCTAAGAGATTTATATACCCATGTGTTCTACAAATCGCTTTCGACCCCAAAAACGATCCTATTCCCATACGATTTGGGTCGTTTTTGGGGTCGAAAGCTATTTTTAGTACACATGGGATAAAGAGTATTAAAAAGTTTTTTTTATACCCTTGCAGAGGGTATATTAAAATTGTCACGATGTTTGTAACGCATAGAAGGAATCATCTCCGACCCCATAAACTATATATATTCTTGATCAGCATGACGAGCTGAGTCTATATAGCCATGTCCGTCTGTTCGTCCGTCTGTTTCTATGCTATCTCCTCCCTCAGTTTTGAAGCTATCTTGACCAAACTTTGCAAAAAGTCTTAAAATACAAATAGGCTGCACATTTGTCGGAATCGGCCGGATCGGATGACTATATCATATAGCTGCCATAGGAAAGATCGGTCCAAAAACTAGTTCTAGTTAGAAAAACTTTTTTGTTTTCTATCGTAGGGTCACCAATCGTAGTATTTATTAGTTTTATATACTTTTACACGATTCAGGAAAAATTTATCAAAATCGGATGACTATAGCGTATTGCTGCCATATAAACGGTCGGTCAAAAAACTAGTTCTAGTGAGAAAAACTTTTTTGTTTTTCATCGTAGCGTCACCAATCGTGGAGTATATTAGTTTTATATGCTTTCACACAATTCTCGAAAAATTTATCAAAATCGGATGACTATAGCGTATTGCTGCCATATAAACGGTCGGTCAAAAAACTAGTTCTAGTGAGAAAAACTTTTATGTTTTCTATCGTAGGGTCACCAATCGTAGTATTTATTAGTTTTATATACTTTTACACAATTCAGGAAAAATTTATCAAAATCGAATGACTATAGCATATAGCTGCCATATAAACGGTCGGTCAAAAAACTAGTTCTAGTGAGAAAAACTTTTTTGTTTTCCATCGTAGCGTCACCAATCGTGATATATATCAGTTTTATATGCTTCCACACAATTCGTAAAAAATGTATCAAAATCGGATGACTATAGCATATAGCTGCCATATAAACGGTCGGTCCAAAAACTAGTTCTAGTGAGAAAAACTTTTTTGTTTTCCATCGTAGCGTCACCAATCGTGGTATATATTAGTTTTATATGCTTCCACACAATTCGTAAGAAATTGATCAAAATCGAATAACTATAGCATATAGCTGCCATATAAACGGTCGGTCCAAAAACTAGTTCTAGTAAGAAAAACTTTTTTGTTTTTCATCGTAGAGTCACCATTCGTGGTTAATATCAGTTTTATATGCTTCCACACAATTCGTAAAAAATTGATCAAAATCGGATGACTATTGCATATAGCTGCCATTGGAACGATCGGTTTAAAAACTAGTTCTATGAGAAAAATTTATTTGTTATCAATGGTAGCGCCTTTAAAAACTGCAAGGGTATTTAAAACATCGGCGTAGCCGATTTTAGCCTTATATTTTTTGTGATCCATCTAAACCACTTAGGTTAAACTTTATTTAATGATTTCTTCAAAAATGTAAACTGTTTCCATTACTTTTATGTTTCACTGTATGTGCATCGTATGCTCTCTCAGCTACCTGCAACCCAAACTCCGCTCCTGTACAACTGCAGCATGCAAAATAATTTTTGTCCATGCCCCTCCTAGCCGCGCCGCATACCATTGTCGCTTAGTCATCAATGACGTTTCGCGGCGACAGGCACATAGATCGAACGACGCAGACGACGACCGTCCAATGCCAATACCAACCCACGCTGTGCGTTTAAGTTAAAAGTTGGATAGCCGCGACGTCAATAAATTATTGTTAAATTCTAATTAAATTTTGCGTACTAAATTCCGTTTCGTTTAATGTATTGTTGCTCTTGTTGTTGTGTTGCCATGTTCAGTTTTTATCGAAAAATTGTCAACAAAAGGATGAAAAGCAAGGTGAGTGACTCAAAAGTCTGAGAAGGTTAAACAATTGATTAGCAAGTGTTATCAAACTGTTGATGAAAGGAAGTAAAGTCTTTAAGTACTTGATAATAGTATAACTTCCGTGATCATTTTTATTATTACAGTTATCAGTGGACTTTAAATTACATATTTCTACCTTGGAAATTTCTCAGGTAAAACAACAAACTACCCAAAATGTTAATTTTCAAGGGTCTCCTTGAATATTTTTATTTTTTCCACATAATTTGTTTATTTTGCAAAATTTTCCGCCGCGACTTAATACGCATAATTTGGTTAGGCATTGTCTTGATCCTTTTACCCACTTTATTGCTACCTGAGGGGCAATAATCGACACTTCAAATTTTCGGCTTACCTGTGGGTTGTCCTTTTTTCCAACTCAAGAACATCATATGGTCCACGATCTAGGATGGAAAAACCAATTTTTTTTGTTATTAAATTTCGATTTGATCTTCAAAATATATGCGTTGACTGTTTCTTTGCCTCGGGTGTGTAATAATGAATTTAGGTTTAATCAATAAAAATTAATTGAGATTTTGATAGAGCAGATCGAAACTCTGATACAAGAGTGATAACTGCATCCTCGTTAAATCTATAAATAAAAATTGTCATAAAGGAAGAAAGATCTCCATAGATTATGTCTATGGACTTCGTATTAAAATCCTTCGCACGTTTTTCCCTCCAAAAATAGTAATCGAAATTTATTTCATTGATAATTGCGAGTCATATTTATAAAAAATACCGTCAAGAAAAATTTTACAAGACTGCAAACCGGTCCAGAACCAAACCCCCAAATAACCGGCAATGTTCAGTTTTTTTTGGGTCCCTTGAACCGGACCATGAACCAATTGGAAAAGGTTTTTGTGCATAAAATATGAGATCTCAGACAAGTGAAAATACAGCTTTAGTAACCCTTATTTCCGACCGCTCTGTCCTATGGCATCTATAATATATAGTCATCCGATCTTAATTAATTTTTGTAGAACTGCTTAAGATCATATTATATTCAATATTCCTTAGTAAAAAAGCGTTATCATGGAATACAAAAAAGTTTTTCTTACTAAGACCAATTTTCCAACCGATGGGTCCTATGGCAGCTATAATATTTAGTCATCCGATTTCGATCAAATTTCGCAGAACTGTATGACATCATATAATATTAATAATTCCTGAGTTTAAGAACCCTACCGTTGAAAAAAAATTTTCTCACTAAGACCTATTTTCTGACCGATTGTTACTATAGCATCTATAAGATATGGTCCGGTGGTTCTGACATACTAGTTGCGTGTGATAAAAAGACTCTTAAATCAAAATTTCAGCTTGATAGCTTTAAATCTGAGCGACGGACGGAGCTCAATCGATTCGGCTCGTCGTCCTGTTCAAAAATATATATAGTTTATGGGATCGAAAATTTTTGTTTCTATGCGTTATAAACTTCTGACCAAAATTAATACACTTTTTGCTGGTGTATAAAAATAGTGTTGCAAATTTTCAAATGTTGATATATAATACACAGCTTAGTATTACCTCCTGGACCTTCTTTCCTTGGAAAGGTTTTCGATATTTTTTTAAATTGTTTAATAATGGGCTTAATTTCAAACACGGTCTAAGAGTAGGCAACAGACGTTTTCTTAGTATCCATCCAGATTTGAAAAACGTTAACATGAGAAAATGGACGTACTGACTTTTTAAGTTCTTATAAAAGGTATCTTTTCTACTCATATCATCCGGGTAAGTTTTTGTATAAATTTACTAGATTAACTTTAACTCAATTTAAATAATAGGTAAATATTTATGTATATTGAAAAAGTAAATACCGTAGTCTTACCTATAAAATATTTCATTAGAAAAATTATAGTTGTTGTTAATTTGATATTTAAAATCAAAGAAAAACTACTATACATATATACATGAATTATGAGTAAGCCTGCACCGGGGCTCGAACCTAAGCCTAGAATTTTCGACCCAGCTACCATGTTTGATTGAAAAAGAACAAATATAAGGCGGTGTCTCTTGGGAATAACACATTTATGGCCGTTTTCTCATCTTCATGTTTTAAAAATATAGATAATAAGAAAATGAATGTTGTCTACTTTTAGACCGCTTTCAGATATCTATGCTTGTGTCTACAAAGTTCCGCGTACGTAAAAGCGGCCTAAAAGTAGGCAACACACATATGGATTTAAAAAACATGAAGATCAGGGATGCATCGCTCATAAGAAATTTTAAAATTTACAAGTAGAATATCGTTTAACAACATTTAACTCATCGATAAACCTAACGGAACCCTTTTCATAGGCGGTTTTCGGTTCGGTTCAGCATTTTCGAAAGATTACCGGTTCGGTTCGGTTCAGAACCGGTTTGCATCCCTGCTAAAACTTATAACCGAACATTTTTCTGATTAGACATCTGAATACAGTGAGGCTTACGACTAATGCCCAAGTCGGACAGATTTCAAACTGCTTTGCTTCTTCAACGCTGATAACACAGAGCAACAACATAACCAACTTTGTGAGGTGCAGCCTTGTTAATCAAAAATTATGATTCATTTATCTGCACGGAACAAAACAGCAGCACAGGTTTTGTTCTATCAGCTCTTGTTTTCAAGATAATGCGGAAAAACGAATTTCTAGTACACTTTGCTCTCACGTATTTCTTGTGGTCACAATAGGCATTAATTTCTGGATTTATCTGACCTATTCGACAGAGCACGCTTCTGTAAAAAATCAAACGAAATGTGAATTTTAAGTAAGCTGAAAGAACTTTAAAAAGTGCCCTGAATAAGCATTTAGCCTAAAAGTATGCATCACTTTATAAAGAAACTGCTTGTCAAATGTATGTAAAATGCTTGTAAAATACATGTAGAAATGACGTAGATAATAAGCAAATATATCTCTAATTCAATCTAGGGTGAATGAAAATGGTTTTAATCAGAAAATACATCTGCTAGTGGAACGAAAACCACAAATACTATATAAGAATCATTTTCTGCAAAGCCATGAGCATTACACCGACAGAGGCTTAAGCTGTGCCTTGAAAAAACTCATCCAACATGCGTATACAATTAATAACATTTTAACTTAGGTACGTCAATTGCTTTGAATTCCCAGAAATCCACTCGTGTTCTTTATCACAACCGGATTCCATTAAAAAAATATATATATTAAATATTTGCATTAAAGTGTCGCAGATGTTTGCTTATGAATCATTCATCTGGACAAACAAACTCACTTATCAACAAAAATAAAATAATGTTACGTTTCCCCTATTCGCATATTCCCCGCAATCTTTGAGCCACAGCTGATAAGATAACGTGCATCGATTTTTGCTCTTCTTCTTTCATATCACGTTTACCCGTGATGTTATACAAAATATACATCATTTATTTTATTAAAATTTTTATCACATTATATTAAACTTTGTTGAACTTTTCTTAGTTTGTTGATTTGCTTCTTCTTAAGAAAGATGGAGCAGACCTGGCTTAGTCATCTGATCCGCAAATGTCATTGTTGACGAGAGTCTCTTAGTCTCTTAGCCTTCTCTCTTTTCCAACTTTCTCTTAACTTTGAACATGCAAATGGCAAAGTTTTGTTTTGTTTAGTTTGTGGCACACTTCATTAAGTGGTTAGAAATTTCAGTGCTTTAAGTTATGATTTATGACAAAAACAACAACAACAACAAGCATAACTTCCTGCCCTAACAATGCCAGCCAGCAAAACTTATTGAAAGCGCACTTGAAGTGCAAATTTGTTTTTCTGATTTATGATGTCTGCTTTGAGGTTAGAACCGTACCAGGACCGGACCAGCAGACTAGGAACAATGGGCAAGTGCACTCAACCCATAGCCCAAATGTCTGGTCAGCCAGTAGCTCATATTTTTGCTGTTGTTTTCTACTGTTTTGGGACTAATCGACGAACGCAAATGGTGACAAAGGAAGCCATCATGGGCTGGGGTAGTAGTCGCCATTTGTACTTTATGGCGTCTGCATGCAAATGGCTTCACTTAGCTCTCATGTGTTTTAATTTCATGAGTTTATGCTTACTAACAGGAGCAAAATGTTGTTAAATTATGATGACTTCCTTTCGTGCTAAGTGCAGATTTTTCGACCAAACTCTGTTGGGGCGGCTTTAATTCTTTTGACCGTATGTGTGACATAAAGACTAAAAACGGTACTAATTTATTTATATGGCAACTATAGGCAAATTACAAGTATTTCGAATATTAATTTTGAATTTATTTTTATAATGGACTTGAAAAGATTGGCCGTGTTCAGCAGAAGAACTTGCTCCCTGATCAATGATATATTTATTAGTAATATACGTAGCCTACTTTTTCAGTTGTGTTTAATGTAATATTTACATGAAGCTTTTCCAAATGTCAATCCAATAAGACCCCTAAAAGTATGCTACATAATAAGATCAGTTTTATTAAGCTGATCAGTGATCAAGTGTCTTTGCTAAACGCGCCCATTGTTTAACTATATCTCATATCCAAGTGTTAAGTGAATATTTTTTGGAGATTCAATTCCATACATCTGAATTTTCTTATCTAAATAGGAATATGTATACAAATCAGCTATATTTTGCAGATTGATCACGATGTTATACCTATAGGTCAGATAATTATTCTGAGACCTACTGGATTATCATGTCTCATGCGTCGAACATTGTAAACCCAGACTAACTGGAAAAACTTTTTTTGATTTTGATAGTAGTGTGCCCAAATTTTTCCGACCGATCGGTTCTATGTCAGCTATAAAGGATATAATCTCCTAATTCCAACCAAATTTTGAGTTTAGGAACGCTATCATAGAAACCAAAAATGTTTTTCTAGGTAAAACCCATTTTCTAACCAATCTGTTCAATGGCAACTATAGAATATAGTCAATCGATTTTAATCAAATTATTTAAAAGTGTTTAAAACGACATCTGATTAAGTCCATCTTTTACAATTGTCGGGTCTCTTCTAAATATGTCTGTCATAATGGCATTCCTTCCTTGAAAGTTTCAGATCGAATAGTCTAAGTATCCAGCTGCGTGTGTGGCACGTTATTCTGAATCTTCTTCAGTTGGCAGTGTTTCTCTACCTAAATCTTACTACTGCTCCATCTTGCGTTTTTAAAGACATTGTTTTTGATCCACTCAGTTAACGAACCAACTTTAATATGGTATCCGAAATTTTGTAGTCGTGGATGATCAGGTGGCTTAGAATCCAATAGATACACGGTGTTCTCGGTGTGCTTTCGATAACTACTAAACTCATACTCCTTAAGATAATAACGAAACCTATGGATGGTGTCTGCATATCCGACTTTATATAGTGTTGCAAATAATATAATTTTAAAGTTCTTCAAATGTTATTGCGACTTTAATTTGGAAAATATATAGTTAAAATTTTCTTTTAAAAAAGTATAATGTTCGAAAAATGAGAGTGAACTACTAAACCGAACCGAAACCTTGGTTCAGCTTGCTCCAAAAACATGTTATGAACCGAATCGGTGGTTTAAAACTTTCGTGAACCATTGAACCGAACCATACTCAATTCTCGAGCGCTTTGCTACCCTGATACAAACTATTCCGAATACATTTTAAAACTGAAGTCACGTTATTATAACAAATACAACAATTCTTTTTGTAAAAACGGGCGTGGCTGGACACTTGTACGCCCACAAATCAGTGATGAATTGGTAAAAATGTACGAAAAATGTATATTTACTTACATTATATTTAACCGATTTTGATCAAACTAGGCAAAATTGTGCTTAGGCAGAAAATGTTCACGACTAAGAATTGAAAGACGCTGCCATTGAAAATACAAAAGTTTTTCTCACTAAGACCTAATTTAAGACCGATCGATTGTACGACAGCTATACGATATAGTCAACCGATTTTGATCAAATATGACAGAATTATGAAGATCTTGAAACGTTGATAAATACACTGACAAAACAAAAAATATGGGGGAAACCAACTAAAACTGCAAGGGCCCCTTTTTTTTAAATCCAGGTGCTTTTTGAGAAAATGTGTGTTGCATACTTTTAGGCCGCCTTTAAATATCTTTGCTTGTGTCTAAAAGGACCCGTGTATGATTTTTAACGCGGCCTAAACGTAGACCTCATAAATTGTCTCAAAACGCACCTGGATTTGAAAAACTGGAACATGAGAAAACGGCCCTTAGTATAGATAAAAATGACGCTAACGAAATATGCAAAAAATTCTTTACTAAAACTTCGATTTTTCAACAATTACATTACAATTTGACTTATCTTTAATTCAGGACATAAAATCAGTACCTTTTACTTTAAAGTCCATATAAATCGGAGTCGCAGCGCCCTCTGGCGGTCAAAGAGGTTACTTTTCGCTCCACCTAATATTTTGCAGACCTTTTGGAAAATCATTTTGCGGACGAAATCAAAAAGTAGTAAAATCGCTGAAATAGGTGTATCGACATAAAAGGGGACTACTGTCCCTTCTTGGGAATGAATTACTTTCACCCCACCTAGTATATACGCCACAACAAGCTTTACAGCTTTCTGCACATTTACGCTAATATTTGCAAAAGGAAGTTCCTTTTTATCAGGTAGATATTTGTTTTAGTAAAGAGTTGCTTCCACTTTTTATGATTTTCTTAGTGAATCATGTAAAGATAAAATATTAAGGAAATGACGTACATAGCTCTGTGGGGTAAATGAAGCAGTACAAATGTACTTAACCCTGATCTGATGACAAATATTTACATACTTATTTCCTAAAATATTTAAGTTAGTTTTAATTTAAAGAATGCCAAAAACAAAAACCTGAGTAAACAGTTTTAGCAGCTAATTTTATGGCCTAATTCAAAATTATAACCGTCAGGCAGGGGCCGCGCCATGACAACAACATAAAGAGAAGTGTTCAACACCCCCTCATAGCACACTCTCTCTCTCTCACTCTTCTCTCTTTCTTTCTGGGTGTTTCTTTCTCTTAAAAACACTTGTTGTCTGCTTTAGTCGTTTTGTTCATTCGTTCGTTTGTTTTATAGTTCGGGCGGGCGGCTACACTCGAGCAAGGGCCACCTCGGGTTAGGCTATTTCACTTCAGTCTGAGTTCGAGAATCCAAACAAACGGACAAAAACGTCGCTGTGCGGTCGTACGGTCGGTCACTCTCGAAACTGAAATAAAAACAGCAACAAAATTCATTTCGGTTTTCCCGCTTTTCGAGTGCCAAAAATTAAAATACACACATATGTATACAAAATATTTGTGAAAGTGTCGTCTGGTTTTGTTTATTTTTAGTGCAAAAACCAAATTGCAAAAAAAAAAATATTTTAAAAATATTTCTAAAGAAATTAACTGAGATTCAACTGATAAGCCTTGTGGTTCTCTTATCAGTTAATAAAAAAAGAGGCAAAAAGTGAAGTGAATTAAAGTGCAAACAATTTTTACCAAAAATGTTTTAAACCCGCTGGAATATAATGTAAATATTTACCATAATTTGAATACATATATATTTGTATATATATATATATTGTTGCAGGCAATTTACAAGTACATACTTAGCCAAGCGCGTCACTTCTACTTGAGATATTAAAAATAAGATACTTGAAGTTTACTTAATGAGGCAAGGTCTGATTGTCTAGGCTATTAGTAATATATATTATATATATACTCATTCATAGCTGATAATATACTGTGATTATTTGTGACGTCAGTTGTTGTTTTTTTTTTTTTTATCAATTATTGTACGACTTTTTTTTACCTTTCGTTGTTGCGTTCTGACGCCAGCCGGTTTTTTCTCCCCCTTTTTTGTTATTTGTTTAAATTGCCATGTGAGTAATAAATATTTATGGACACACGCTTGGCTGTTTTTTTTTAGTTGTTTATTGTTTGGTCAAGGAAATTTTTTTTTTTATAAAGTTGTGAATTTTTGCAAATTTTTTTTTTAACAAATAATTAAATGAATTTTGTGTGGGTGTTTGATTATGTTTGTTTTTTGTTATGAGTAGTTGAGAAATTTATAAACTAATTTTGAGGCAATATATTATGATGTTTTGTGTTTTTAGTATAATTAGTGAGTTTATTTTGTCATTTGAGCAGACTTTCTAATTCGCTATTTTTTTTACACAATCTACTTTCATTTTATTGGGGTGCTTTCGTCACTATAAAACCATATAACGAATCATAACCATTCAATATACCAAAATGATTTTCCTTTTTTGGATTTTTATAATTGTTTGAACAAGACTGCAAAACGGTCCCTTTAAACCGATTGGGTTAAGCAATTAAAAATATTTGCTTCTTCTTTTTTTGCGTAATTTTCTTACACTTATTAGACAAAAGTTTCCATTATAATATAGAACAGTGATGGTCTCTTTATTGCTTACGAGCCTGGAAGTGACAGCTGAAACGCCGGCGAAGGTCACATGTACATTAAATGTGTGCTTTGTTGATGTAACTTTCGTATGATTGTCTGTTTTTGTATCGTTTGTAAACGTGACTTTTCATAGTGTACGGACAAGTTCAAATACTTATTTTCATTTGACGCTTTAGACACACAATCGATATATAAACATTGAACCGTACATTTGCCTCTCAGTTCCTTTTAAATATTAAAACCGGTCTCTAACCCCAAAATTGATTATATTAAGCAAAATTTGCCAAATTTTTTGAGGAAAAATTTTGTCTGGTAAATTTATTCTACATAGAATTTCAAATCATAGGAAACATTGGACTCAAGATAAGCACAAACAGTATTAAAAACAGGTTAGGAACTTTTTTTTCTCATTTCAAGTTGAATCTTCTCACTTTAAGGATGTTTTTTTTGGGAACCCAAAAACTCCAATAGAGTTGATTTTATTACGTTTTCAAGAAAATTTGTTTCTTTATTCGAAATCAATTATAAAACAACACAACTGGAAACAAAAATGGCTTGATTAAGGAACAACAATCATCGGGATTAGATCGGGAAAAGAAACTATTTAAACTCAGAACCAGAACCTGAACCGATATGTTGTGTTTTCAAGAACCGCTATTCGAGATCCGAAAATAACAAAATTATTTTACCAATACAGTTTGGGTCTGATATTTTTCTCTTTCAGTCTTATTGGAATAATCGAGGGTTTTCGTAAAATCGTAAATCGATTTCAAAATTACGAATCTCGACCTCTAAACCATGACTGAACCTTCTAAATATATGTACTCCCTATCGAATCTCCCCCGTTTTTAGATTTTATATAAATTTCCTATAAATAAATTTCTTATAAATAAATTTTTTAATAATAAATAACCATTCAGCAAATAATTCATATTTTAAATAGCTTGGTTAGATCAAACTAAAGCCAAACAGGTCTCAATTTAAAGCAATTTGCTAAAATTTATCCAAAATACAGGCAAAAATGTTTTAACGATCTAAGAAGCTTTGAACCAGGGATTTAACCAAAACCTTAGGTTCGATAAGTTAAGAAATGACGGGTTCAAATCCAAGGACCAATCCTTCTGAGGCTTGGAACTTTGTTTGTAACTACTTTTTGTTGAATAAACTTTAAACGCAGACGTAGGACTACAACCCACTCTGTCAAGCCCTTAATTTTAAAGGATATTTAAATTTTATGGGTATACCGAAATAAAACCCAAGGTACCAATTCGGAACCGAATACCGAAATAAACTAGAACCTTAATAAACCCGTTTAGCGAATCATGGTTTCGGTTAAAGGTGCGCGCGTGACGTGAATTTAAACGAGTCACGGTGTGTCACGACATGTCACGATGTTATCGTGATAAAACACAGACTTTCGTGCGTATGTATTTCGTGACCTTGTAAAGTTAGTGATCATCGAAATGCGTGTTAAAGTATTAATGAATCGTATTTTTTTATTTGATTAATTGTATTACTCTTAAATCACATTTGCTTTTGATTTCGTGAGTCCGCAGCTCGCAGCTGCTCCAAACAAAAGGCGCAGTGTGCCCAAGAAACCCATGATAGAATTAAGGTCTCTCCACGCAATAATTCGGGGTGATTGATCGTGAGTGATCATTCGTGACCTCTCCTTGCGTGACGCAAAACGCTCTTAAAATTGTGTGCGTGAACCGTACGTCAAGAGTTTTTTATTTCGTGAATCGTGCGTTACGTGAAAAAGAAAATCTAGTTTCTCTGATTTTTTTTTTTTCGTTGTATTTCATTTCATAGCATTGCTATACACTTCTTAGACCCATCGCTAGTTTTGGTTATTCTTTATCTTTCTGAAAAATAACGGATTCTAAAAATTTTTATTATCAACTTAGCTTAGTCAGGGAATCGAACTTAGAATCTTGCACTGTAAACGAATTGAATGGCATCTTAACGCACATAAGATAGTTGAATTGAGTTCAATTATGTTTAATTTGAACACTTTTAGATATTTTTTTTATACCAATTTTTGGGTAATCAGCAACTTATTTTCAAAACCCTTTTTTTCCACTGTGTAATACGACTTTCAATTAAAGCAAAAAACTTTTGTCGATGTTTGAAAATATATAGTTTTTGGGATTAAAAAATATAGATTTTCTTATTAAAATTGAAGTTCAAATTGGAGATCACATTAAGGCACTTTGCGCTAGAGATGGGCGAGTGCCGGATCTTACCAAAACTGCACGTCATGTACACTAACAAAATTTTTTTAAAAAATAATATTCCTTTTTTTTTGTCAAGGGGGCTTAGATACCTAATAAAGGCAAATTATATTTATCCAACACCATTTTATGTTGACGGGTCGCAAAAACATCGTGGGCGTGGGTCGCGACAAGAGCACGCACGAGTCAATACAACGTGTTCGTTTTGCAGATTTTGTGTCTGCCAGTCTGAAGCCCTTCAAACACGATCACGTTCTTATAAAAGTCAATATGTCAACTCAATTTAACAGAACATTAAACACTAAGAAACAATCTAAATTCAAATTTCAAAAGATTAAGACGAATTCTTGTCAATAGTAAAAGCCATGTTAGCAGGTAACTCTATTGTTAAAACGCAATCAATAAGCATGTTACATAAAATTTTAAAGGAATTTTAAGAATTTGGGACCGAAATCTGACTAAAAAACAAACAAAGGATATTGAAGTAGAAAATTACTATAGAAGCTTTGGTTTAGTATCGGGTAGTAAATCTTAAGTTAGCACTTTTCTAATGAAGTTCCTTGACATTTAACATTTTATAGAAGATCAAGTTCTCTAGCTTATTTTTTATTCAACTTCACTATGGATGCCTCTTTCCCTATTCAAAGTAAATGAATTTGTGATATTTTCACCCAATCTAACCACAAAAACCGCCACCTCGTAAGTGGGTCTCAAAGTCAACAACCCATAGCAAAAAAAAAACACTAAACGAAAAATTATTTCCCACGTGCATTTAAATACATAGCTTCTCCCCTAGATTTGGTTTTTGCACTCACAAAAATAAATAGAGAATCTTTTTGTTAGAATGCTGCTGGGGCTCGGGGTCGTCTCCCCACCAGTCAAGCCCACACATTTTTGTGTTCGCATTAATTTATGGGTTTTTTTTTTACATGAGTAAATAGCCCTCATCTCGGAATCTAAACCGGTGCACTACTGCGGTTAGCTGAGGTGTGGAGATACTTAAGTATCAGTGGATTAGTGATTTAGCTTTAGTTAGTCATAAATTACAAGACAAAAATGAACAAGATTTTTGTTTTATGATTTTATTCGCTCAGGTTTTGGGTAAGCTATTTATAAAAGATAAAGTGGCTAAATGGAGCAGGCATTCATCACAAAAACTATATCGTTTTATGTTTGAACCAATAGCTAACTAGCTAGCACTCTTCTTCGAAATCTTAATGGTTAAAAAGCATTTACACACAACAAGTGCTTGAAAATCGACTACTTTTTAAAAGGAAAGCGCTTAGCCAGGCAAAGGAATAATGCTTCAACGAAAACACTTGACACAGAAAGACACACTAAAAGCCTTCTCCTTCGAAACAATGCACACTAAACGAGTATTTTTTTAACAGTAGTAGACCCCCCACCTCAACCCATGGATATTTAGCAAATACAAAAAATGAGTCAACCAAACGTTGGAGGAGAAGTGAATCATATGAAGGGGAGGCTCACAACTTAACACTGTTCAAAATGCAAAGGCAAATACAAACAATATTTATGTAATCGAACAACTGCATAAAAAAAAAAAAATAAAACTGCATAATCAAGCTGAGGTTAATGTAATGGCAAAGAATGTCTAGAGTCCAAAACATTGAGAGGGAGAGAGAATGAGTCTTTGCAAAAGTTGTGTCAAGTATCTGTAATATATGTAATTACCATGCAAATGAGTGGAAAGAAAGAAAATGAAGAAAGCTGCAAATGAGCAAATCAAATATATACAGAAAAACAAGCAAAACTTGTCATATCTTGAATGACCCGTCATTGTCTCCTTCTACACGGAGCGAGTGAATGTGTGTGTGGCCCATTTGCATCTACTTCCCTGGCGCAGTGCAGTTTAGATGAAATTGCTTAGATAAGCCTAAAGATGTAATATATGGCATGCATATTTGTGAGTCATTTCAACTATCAAGTCGGGTAGAAATGTTTGTAATTATTGTAATACATACGAAAAAAGGGAATTGTCAGCCTATTACTAAATACTTCGCGCAAGTTGACTTGATTTTGTAAAAAACTAATTCTTCTGAATTGAGTCAAAGATTAATAGAACAGATATATTTCCAGGTGTTCCACAAATCGCTTCCGCCCCAAAAACGACCCAATTCATATACGATTTGAGACGTTTTTGGGTCGAAAGCGATTTGTAGAACACATGGTATTATATATTGAAGCCCTTCGATGTGGTTTAGAGAATTTTGAACTCCCTCTACATTCAAAGTCCGTTTAAAAATAATCTTTGTACAGCATTCCTTTTATAGTGTGCGTTAAGCTATAAAGACCCGTCACAGAAGCGCCCAAGCTTGCTAACTACACTATACAAGTCAATTTATATAAAACGGAAACTCTTTAAAACCGTGGTAAGCTTGAAAAGCCTATTATAGTGTGCGTTAAGCTACAATGAATTGATCCAAAAATACTGTAGCTCACTAGTGCACATTACACGTAAATTTAGTTTGAGTGAAACATTTTTAGTTCCGTGGTAAACACGCAAAGCTTTTTATAGTGTGTGTAAGCTACAAAGAGTTATTTGAGAAGTACCCAAGTTCGCTTAATACGCCATAGACGTCAATTCTGTTTTAATGGAACCTATATAGATCTGTGGTAAGCACAGAAAATCTTGTATAGTGCACGTAAAGCTACAATGACTCGTGCCCTAAGTACACAAGCTCGCTAATTACACTATATACGTCAACTCAGTTTAAAAGTAACCTCCATAAATCCGTGGCAACCACTGAAAGCCTTTTATAGTGTGTGTAAGCTACAAAAACAAGTCCCAGAAGCATCAAAACTTGCTTACTACATTATGCAAGTCCATTAATTTTTAAAGAAACCTCTCTAAAATAGTGATAAGCACGGAAAGCCTTTTATAGTGTATGTAAAGCCAAAATGAGTTTTTTCAAAAGTACCCAATTTCGGTTAATACACTATACACGTCAATTTTATTTTCATCGAACCTATAACGATCCGTGGTAAGCACGGAAAGTCTTTTATAGTGTGCGTAAAGCTACAATGACTCGTCCCATAAGTACACAAGCTCGGTAACCATACTATATACGTCAACTTAGTTTTAAAGTAACCCCTATAGATCCGAGGTAAGCACTGAAAGCCTTTTATAGTGTGCGTAAAGCTACAAAAAAGTTTATAGTTTGGGTAAATCTACAATAAATTGTTTCATAAGTACCCCAAAGTTCTTTTTTAATATAACCTATAACGACCCGTGCTAAGCACTGGAAGCCTTTTACGTTGTGCGTAAAGCTAGAATAACCCGTCCTAGATCAAGTGCATCTACAACAGTATTCACGTCAATTTATTTATAAAGGAACCACTCTAAAATATTGGTAATCACGGATTGCCTTTTATAGTGTGCGTAAGGCTACAATGAGTTGTTTCAGAAGTACCCAAGTTTGCTTAATACACTATAAACTTCAATTCTGTCTTGATGGAACCTATAAAGAGGACGTGGTTAGCACGGAAAGTCTTTTATAGTGTGCGTAAAGCTACAATGCTTCATCCCAAAAGTACCCTAGCTCGCTTACTAAACAAAAGATCCCAAATTCAGTTTCATAAGAACCTTTTTAGATCAATGGTAAGCACTGCATTCCTTTTATAGTGTGCATTAAGCTACAATGATCGGACCCTGAAGCACCCCAAGCTCGCTTACTATGCTGTACACGTCAATTCACTTTCAAAGAAACCCCCAATAGATCCGTGTTAATCACAGAAAGCCTTTTATAGTATGCGTAAAGAGCTGCGATGACTCGACCCAAAAGTACACTGTCTCTCTATCTGCTAATGACACAGAGCGAGCACAGAAATAGACAACAATTAACAATTAAAGGCGCTCACATCTCTCGTAAACATGTGACCTTTTTGTGCATTTCTAGCTTTTTGTTTCATCCTTCTTTTGTCAAACGCCTGATCTTTATACTCCCTTTTGGAAATTTCTTAATTGATTTACTCAAGTTACTCCTATTCCAAGACCTTATAAAATTAACAACAAAGCAAAAATTAACCCTCCACCCAAAGCAGAGAGTAAGAAAATCAACAAGTTCCGCAATAACACTTAACCCGAAGTGCAATAAATTAATTTAGTGTTCACAAAACGAAGCAAATCAGCAGGAGCAATTAAAACAAAGAAACGTGCAGAAATGAAATGTTCACGTTCCAATGATTTATTACCCTGGCGCATTTGGTACAATATGGTCTGTAAATTGAAACTAATGATCTTTTATCAATGGCATTTTGATAATAATAAAATGGTGTAATATGAATTTAATTAGTTTACTTAAAAATCCATTTATTTACGAGGAGCAAAGTTTCATATGAAGTCTTCTTTTTAAGACTTTTTTTACGAGTGCCTAAAATCGAATAATGCTTTGAGACTTCAATGCTAAGGGACCGTTCCCATATTGGTTCATAAAAACTAGTTCTATCCTGGTTTTTGTAATGCTCGAATCGAACCGAGCATCAAAAGTCAATTTCCTTAAACTCCAGGAACCTTAAAAAAAATTGAAAATGGGTTTATTGCTTGTACATTCTACAAAAAATCGACGACAGAATAATCAAGGTTATTTATGGAATAAAAATTAAATAAAACTATATTTTTTTTCCTCCAATCTAAAGAAATTAGTTTTTTCTTTAAAAGTATATTTTTGATTGTGATGTCCAGAAATTATCGTATGTTGCATATTTTCCGCAGATTCTTTTATTTTTCGACTTTTCCGACCTTGGAGGTGCATTTTCCAATGTTAAAAAATATTTTCAAAATTTTTTGCCTTAGTGTACGGAAAAAATAGATCCATTTGGAATGGATATTAGCAAATCCTTTTTTGGATTAAAAAAATATCCCTATTTTCATATATTTTTTTAATTTTTGTAATACAGTTAAATTGATATAAATAGTAAATTTGGCCTCTAATTTAATTTTAGAATATAAGTCACCATTATTAAATCATTTAATTGCATTGCAAAGCACAACACTCTATATCTCTTTGTGAAGTGTATAACACGCTGTCCTTTCAATGAATATAATCAATACAAAAATTAGGAAAATAGACAGTCATTGATCTTCATTCGACTTGTCCTAACGACAACACAAAAGACACGTCCCAGACCAGACACCAGACAAACCAAAAAGAAGAAGAACAGATGCGGCTGACTCACTTGAATAGGTAACCATATCTAGATGCCAAGGGCTAAAGCTCGTTCTATGCCAATTTTATTTGTTATTTTATAGTTTCAGCATTTGCCATTTGGAAACCCTTTAAAAATTTCTAACGCCATTTGCATGCAAATTGCATGCAAAGAAAAAAGGCAAAAACTCAACCAACAAAACTGGCTGCGGTCTCTCACCCACACGACTGGCACGCTTAAGGAAGTTCAGAATGTAATAAAATTGTATATGTATACGTACTATACATTCATGTGTGTGTAGATGTGTATGCATGCAATCGGTCGTCATTTTGTTATAATTAGCATTTACCGCATGATAGCAGCTGTTGGGATACGGTGGGGTAACAAAAAGTACATCGTATGAGGTTCCATTTTGTTGATCGATGGCTTTATGCAGTAGACTAATTACCTATCCATTGGAAAATCTTTAAAGAGGGAGAAATGTAGCTCTTTTTTAAGTATTGTAAATGTGTAAATATTGACTTGACTTGTTTTTGATTCTCTCAAATCCTACAAATGCATGTTGAACCCCCCTAGAGATATAGCTATGAAGTCCTTTACTAGCTATATTCGTTTAAAAGCAGCACTGTATTCTTTTCGGTTGTTGTTACCCTTCTAGAACCGTTACTTAACATGACCTTGAACCTAGGCTTGTCTACATTTAACAAATTTTTCCTAAAAACTTATTAAATAATACTTATGTTGTCCATTGTGAGTGCCAGTTTTATCTGAACTTTTCAATTGAATAAATAAAAGGAGCCTAAGTTCTCTTAAATTGGACTCTATTTTCAAAATCTCAATTGAAAGCATACTTTACCCTAGAACCGTCTTTGGGGTACATTTGTACCCCAAAAAACTTTCACCGCCAGATATTTAAACAAATTCAATATGTATATGAAATTGAAATGTAGCTTACAGCACTCAAAATACTGAAAAGTTCGCTAAAAGTTTTTGGGGTACAATTGTACCCCGGTACAAGCAGTATTAGTAATTAAAAATCGAAGTGCAACAGCTGCTGTCTGAAAATCAATTTTTTTTCCCGAAAAGAGGACGTTCTTAAAGCTATTTTGACGTCTTCCATAATTTAGATAAATATAATGGTTACAAATCGAAAAGCCCGTAGAGTGATGGCTGCAAATAAAGTATTGTGAAATAAAAAAATAAGAAAACGAATTGTAAGCATTTTCCGGTCTTTTACTTCACGCAGTAACGGAACAATTTATTTCGGTATACACATTTATATGTATCCAAAACGTTCTGTAAGCAGTCAAATTATATAAAATACAACCGCGTTCTTTTGAATGAATTTATAAATACATTAAAAATGGATTTAAATATCATTGATTCTCATACAATTGTACTGGGGTAAAAATGTACCCCAAAGACAGTTCACGTTAGTTTTGACCATGGACGGGTGCTTCATTAAATAAGTATGTAATGAGTTTTCTATTAAAAATATGACATCTTAAACCTTATCACTTATAGAAAACTATCTTTTTGCTGCTTGGTTAAATAGTTATTTTTCTGTCTTTACTTAAATTTAATATAATTTCCGGATTACCGATATAGCAAGAGGAATTACCAATCTTACACATAATTCCGTTATGTTTCTCATGCGATTCGCTCAGATAATTACACAGAAAAAAAAGATCTTTGATTCAATGAATTATACTCTGATTTCATTATGAATGTTATATTTAACCAATGTATATATGCATAATGTTCAAAAATATCTTTTTTCGTGTATAAGTGAATCTGAACAGCATTTTTGTGTAAAAGAATACTTGAGCTCTCATATGCGTTTCTCATAAAAGATTTTTTCACAGCTACCTAAAGTATTTTTAATGCAACTTATATGAAAACTTAAACAAGTAGAATAACAGCGGAAGGTCTGGGTTCGATCCCGCCTCGGAGCAGCTAATAAAAAGTTTTTTCTCTAAAATTTTTACCATCCGGTCACCTTCATCAGCAATTGGCGTCAGCTATAAGGTGACTAGACATGAAAAAGCTTCTTAAACTTTGCCGTTCGGATTCGGCGTTTAAACTGCAGGTCCCTTTCTCTTGTGCGAAAATTGAAAAGCACACAAACCAGGCCCTTTGCCTGGCCCTTTGCGGCTGTAAAACCAGAAATTTAAATATCTTCAATTTCATATATCTTTTCACCCCCATTTAAACCTCCCTTAGTATTTTCTTTAAAGTATTCACAACATTTCCTAGAATTTTTCTCTATTCTTTTTTTTTGTTCAAATTAAATGTCAGACAGTTGCATTTTATGTTCAATATTGCACCCCGAACGCCAGCTCTAAACCATTATTATTATTATTATTTTGACTTGCCGCTGGCTGGGTTCGTGCCTATGGGGTGCTCCCTCTTTCTTTCCCCCTTTTCTCTATTTACTCTGCCAAAAGGGCGAAGAAGCAATTAGCTCGAGACAGACGCCAGGAGGCGTGTGTGTTGCCTTGCCCTTCAAAATATGGGAAAATATGGTTACGTGTTGTAGTTTTCATTTTTATTGTCTTGCACAATATATTCATATAGAAAATACCCTAAATGGATGGATGCATTGATGCAGTGGGTGGGGGGGAGGAGGCACCTAGGGGGAATTGTTTACCTACCATGTTTGTGGACTATTAAATGAATTATGACTGGCTTTAATGGCTTTTTGGTCAACTTAAGCATATTTATAATGTTATGTTATGGAAAAGTAGACTTATCTTTAATGGCTTTTAGCATGAACTTACACAACAACAGACTGGGTAATTTTTATAGTTCTATTTAATTTCCACACAAAAGACTTGAACTTGAAAATGTTTTAAGAGATTTTGCTACTTAATAAGGCTTAGTTTTTAGATGACTTCCGGTTAGCTTTTTTTATCAAATATTTTAAACTGATTATATATAATAAGTTTCTCTCACATGTCTGTAAATTGCTTACTGTTTTGATGCCACTTTTTACATGGCTCTAATAACGCCCAAGTTCATTCTCACTTAAGACAAACTTTGTATAAAATTACTACACTTGAAAACAAATACATTCAAATTACAAGTTTTGATGGCGAGTCTGACATATAAACAATTAAATTTGCACGAGTCTCGTGTATGTACTTTGTACATCTTGCTGCGTTTTTCTTTTCTTTTGGAAACTCAATTTTAAACGCTTAAACAAAATATTGAATTTCAATATAAACAATAACAAAAAGTACTTCAATGCACACGAACCATAAAATAAACTTGACATAAAAGTTTCATGTTCGTGTAAATTTCGAAATTTGAAATATGAAAAATATGAGGTTCTTATCAAAACGTTACGAGACTGCACGAGTGGTTCGTATTTCTCAAACAGAATAGGGGTTTGGTCAAGAGAGCGCCCTAAGCAGTCTATTAGGTTAATACGTGGGTTGCTATTTAAGTTTCTGGCCTAGGTCACATCTAGCCATTTTAGGACCAATTGGCCTTTTCCTAAAAAAGTTTGGACTTTTATCGATAAAAGCTCCATACAACTCTTTCATGTGTGACCATGTTTGATATCGATTAACGATTAATCCAAAAACTTACCTCGGCAGAAAAATTGGAATTAACTCGTGAAAAATTTCGTGCAATCATTTTTCACAACTTTCGACGTGGATTATCACGACAAGAGTGCAACGATGAACTTAAATCTTTGTATGGCGATGAAGCACCATCCTAACGCACTGTGAAAAATTGGTTTAATGAATTCAATCGCGGGCGACGCTCTCTCGAAGACGAAGGTCGTCCAAAAACAGTCGTTGTGCCAGAAATCATTGATGCCGTCATGTGACATACCGTGAGATAGAGGCATCCTTGGGCATTTCTTTCACCAGCATATACATTCGATATTGCATGAACACCTGGGCGTAAAAAAGGTTTGTTCTCGTTGGATCCCGCACAATTTGACAATCGCTCAAAAAAAGGCTCGTGTGGATTGGTGCAAAGAAATTTTGAAAAAATATAATCGCGGTATTTCAAAAGACGTTTATAAGATCGTCATAGGTGACGAATCATGGATCTATGCTTATGAGCCCGAAAGAAAACAGCAGTCGACCGTGTTTGTCTTCGAAGACGAGCCAAATCCAACCAAAGTCGTTCGTGGAAGAAATGGTCGCCTGTTTCTTCGGTAAAACTGGTCATGTGGCGATTGTTCCGCTTGAGCAACGTAGGACGGTCAATTCTGAGTGGTACACCACAATTTGTTTGCCTGTAGTCTTCGATTAACGAACAAGAGAAGACAGATCATTGTGCACCATGACAATGCGAGCTCTCACACATCAGCTCACACCATTGCTATATAGAAAATGAATATGAACTTAGAAAAATCATCTTGAAAATTTTCGGTATTCAGCACCCTTAGTGCTGCTTTTGTCACTAGTTATGACTGCCATTAGTGCCCTTGTACATTTTGTACACAACTAATCAAAATTTTGCGGTTACCTAGCAATAGCATAGAGTAAAATGTTCGCACCTGTCGTCAATAATAACCATAATGGGGTGAAGTCACCCTAACATATTACACACCACGCGTGTCCAGTAAATTTCGAACTGCATTTAACAACGGTCTCTTGGCTAATGGACATTTTTTTTTTTTTTTGGATGAATATGCAGTTTTTGCATTTAATGTTTAATGGCCAAACGCAATTATTTTCGCACATGCAAGGCGGTTTCGCTCAGTGACCTGGGGGACACGCGTTGCGCATGTTTGTGGGCAATTAATGTAATGTCTAGTCTATAAATGGCGCACCTAAAATACAAAGACAGCAAAAAAAAAACCTGCACTTTGGTAGTAATTTCCGCATAACTTGAACAACCACAGACAAACAGAAAAAGCGATCAGTATGACCAACGGGTCAAATCGCACAATAACTTAAATGAAAGCATCCGCTGTAGAGTGAACCAACTGCTGACCCTTTCCCGCTCGCACTCTCTCTCTCTCTTTGGGTGACACTGCAAATGGGTGCATTCATTCAACTTGATTATGGGTGTTGACATCGCTTCGTGGTGGCCCCTCTGCAATTGTTTCTGCTGCTGCCATCAGAGGTTATTATCCCTTGATTAACCACAAATGCTGCGGTTTGAGTTTTGCTTTTCATTTTTTTCTTCTGTTTTTTTTTTTGCGAAAGGTAGCTAGCTTTTAACCTTTTTCGACTTGGTTTTCTTTTTAGTATGCCAAATTTATTCTATATAATTCTTATCAGGGAATCAAAACTGAGAGCCAAAACCGAGACCGATATCACAAATTTTTTGGAGTACCGCTATTCAAGAAGCGATATTTTTGTAAGCCGAAACATCGTACTACCGTAGTACTGTTTCCGTTCTAATTTTTTTTATCAAGTTTTTTCACAGCGTAAAACTTTTAAAAAATTAAGAAGCTGTACCTTAATGGCGATCCTTAAATTTCCTTTAAAATTTGAAAAGTTTTGCAGGCTGTTCCATATACACAAGTACGCTTAGAACGATTATTTTCCGCCGTGAAGTAAAGTATAGGCATTTTCAGTATGTCGAACGGGACCGTCAAACACTTTTGAAGTGAAAAAAGGCAAAATACAACGGATTTTTTTTTTAAGGCTTAACTTATAGCTCTTAATTGGCCCTATAATTGGTGGAAAGTTTAATTTTGCACTATTTTTTCTTTTCAATATAATTGCAAAAAACCAAGGCATTTGCACGAGACAAAACAGAAGTGCTTTTCGCGACCAACAATTGACAAGTCAATTTTAGCTAAGCCTGAAAAACATTTCAATGTCTTAAATTTTAGAATGTTGTACATTAATGTCACTTAATAATGGTTTTGATTTTACCCAAAAAAACCTAATACTTTTATTTAAATTCAATTTAAAGCACTTTCGCACGGGACATGTCGTACGGGACATATTTTTTTTATCATAATAATATAATATAATTATTATGATCAAAAAAAATATGTATTCAGTTACTCTTTTGACGAAATTATATATAAATAAGCGTAGTAAAAATGTCATTAGAAGATATCCATGTATTTATTTCACATAATAACAAAAACCACAAATTTTTTAAATATTGGCTCGTCCTTCATCTTTTCTGTCCTAATTTTTTTCGACGCCGTTTTTACTCATTTAGATGTAAATAATAAAAAAGGATAATTTAAAAAAAAACAATAATTATTTTTGTAACAAGAATTTTCACATTTCGCACTTACGATGTCGCACGGGACCAACTTTATATAAGTACCAAGATCACCAATCTACTAATTTTTCAGCATTGTTATTTCTATTTGAATTGTATTAAAAATCTCTATTTAAACTTAATATTGGATAAGTTTTCTGCATGTTCTTTTGACGCACAGATAACAAATTTTGTTTTTCAATGTCGCACGGGACATCGAAATATATGATAATACTTTTTTTTGCTTATGCATTTTTTTTACTCTTTGTTCCTATTGAAAGATTTAAGAACGTATAAAAAGAGACATGTAAGAACTTTTATCAAAACAAAGAGTGCAAAGGAAGTATACAAATGAGAAAAGTTTAGATTGCGCGACTTTGCTTTTGAATATCTTGAAGTCGGTTATAAAGAAATGTAAAATTGGTTAACATTATACAAAAAGCAAAGGGTTTCCAAAAACTTTTAAATTTTGGTTCTCGGTGGACATACCCATAGTTTAATTTACCTGCTTTTTAACTGATTTCTGTTACATGAAGTTAGAATAAAAACGTACATATGTGTACTTTGCCTAGCTACTTTATCAACTCCAGTCCTTTGCTTTAAAAGAAGACCAATATGGAACCGAATATCGAAATTTACTAGAACCTCAACAGAACCTTTTACAAAATAAGTAAGGGCTCAACTAATTTTATTAAAATCAAGAAAAAGGTTTTTTTTTTTTTATTTACTTTGTCCACATTTTCATGTCCGCTACTGTGAGATCATCAACATATGTGAACCAAGAAGATGATGCTCTTGTTGAAATTGGAATAGTTTATTTTGTACATTTTTAGGCAAAACAAAAAAATCTTTTGTACTGTTCTCTTCTCAATTTATAATATTTTAGCCATATATTTTATACAAATTGAAAACAGTATTTCACTCTAAAAGATTTAAAGTAGTCATTAATAGATAAAAGGGCGCAATGGAACACACATCTGTTCATTCAAATTTATATGCAAAATATTTGTCCTTTACAATTTTAACTTTCGAAAAGCAATTACATTTTCTGTGTAAACAATAACTTAAAATTGCAATAAAATTTTATTTGGGCACAACCAAAAAAAAAATAAAAAACACTCAAATAATTCTATAGAAAAAGGTCAGACCACAGAGCATTCAAGCACTTCTAACCTTTCAAACTCCAGAGACGGCATGTCGGCCAAAATAAGTCACAACTAATAAACGGTTTGCCCAGACTGAAAAGTTTTGGCTAAAATAAATGTGAAGCGAATTTACTGCATCAAAACAAAAAATGGGGAATGAAATGACATTGCAGTAGTTTGACAACTGCTGCTTCCCCAAAAGTTGAGTCCCATTGAGGTGGTGGCATTTTTTTTTTTTTTTTTTTGGTGTGTTTGTTATCAACAATACAATAAACACACAACCGCAATTGCCATACAAAAGCATTTGAAAAATGGGTGCGGAGCAGCCAGCTCAAGCCAAATTGATAGTAGAATACCTACCACTACTCCGCTGCTTGCCCCTTGTCTCAACCAGCTCCACCTGCTGCGCTTCTTGTTGCGAATATTTGTTTGCATATTTTAAGCGCGCCTGCCAATGAAACATGCCAAAAACACACTACACACACACTACTACAACAACAACAACTACAACTCAATTTTGGTCGAACGAATGGCTATTAAGAAGAAGAGTGTTGGCTACATTTTTCATTCGTTTTTCCCTTTGCCAAGAATGCAAATGGCGTGCGCGCTACACTTGTCGTCCCCACAGTTTTGGGGTAGATATTGGTGCATGGTGCGCGACCACTATTTGAATTTCACTTCAACAAAAAATCAATATTTGTGACTTTTTGTTTGTTGGATTATGGCGCGATTGCATGGAGTCTTTTGTGGATGCTGTTGGTAAGGGAATTGGATATATAATTTGATTAAATTTGTGGGAAGGTGTTTCGTGAAAAAAAAACAATATTTTCTTTTTATCCGTTAAAGAAATTGTGTCGAGGGTCCCTTGAGTTTGAATTAAGTCAGCAGCGGTGCCCAAACAATGCTTATGACAGTGCAGACACCAGTAAATATGAAGCAATCATTTGTCAAACAACAACTACGACATTAAAAGAGTTGAAAAGAGAAGGCAAAGCTAACTTCGACTGTGCCGAAGTTTTAATACTTTTGAAAAACTTTTCTTCAACTGATTTAACCGGTAAAATATATATAGGATATAGATATCAGATATTTACAATTTTTAAATCATTGATAATAAAAATTTTATACCAAAAAAAAAACGTTTCTTAGTAAAACGTATTTTCCGACCGATCGGTCCTATGGCAGCTATATGCTATAGTCATCCGATTTTGATCAATTTTTTTAAAATTATGTGAAAGCATATAAAACAAATATATACCACATAAGCATATAAACAAAAAAGTTTTTCTCACTAGAACTAGTTTTTTGACCAACCGTTTCTATGGCAGCTATATGATATAGTCATCCGATTTTGATCAATTTTTCCAGAAATGTGTGAAAGCATATAAAACCAACATATACCAAGATTAGTGACGCTACGATGGAAAACAAAAAAGTTTTTCTAACTAGAACTAGTTTTTGACCGACGGTTTCTATGGCAGCTATATGATATAGTCATCTGATCCGGCCGGTTCCGACATATTAGTTGCGTACAGTAAAAAGAAGACTCTGTGCAAAATTTCAGCTCGATAGCTTTAAAACTGAGGGACTAGTTCGCGTAGAAACAGCGTCCTGATCAAGAATAAATATGGTTTATAGGGTCGGAAATGAATATTTCTAAGCGTTACAAACTTCTGGTCAAAATTAATATACACTTTTCAAGTGTATAAAAATCTATTAACTAAACCATGTTGTCAAGTTTTACTTTTTTTCCCCCAATAGTTCCTTTAAAGTTTTGGATCACTAGTGAAAAAAAATGCAAATAAGACGAAATTGTCCAGTGTCATTAAGCTTCCTCCCTGCTAAGTAAATTGCTAGCCGAACTTTATAAGAATACTGTTTTCGTGGGTATTTATCGATGAGTTAAATTTAAAATATTGTTCATGGCCGATTTTTCATTTCTTTCTTCGTATCACAAACACGCACGACGAGTTCGTGTTGCAACATCAGATTTCGTGCGTTCTCGTGCCTGTAATTTTTCAGCCCTTAAAACACGAACACGGTTTAACACGACTTAATACGCTGTTTAGTCCGGCCGCATCATTGAAATTTTCCGTTAAACGGAAGGTGCGGAATTGTTTCCCATAAGAAACCTGTGGATAGAAGAAGAGCCGCATGTTTAATGATGCGGCAATGATGCGGAAAGAGTGACCGTATATTGAGGAATATCGAGTATTGTTTCACAGCGTCGACAGCGAGCAGCTGATTCTGCCATCGAATTTCGATAAGCAACAACAACATAATTGGACCGCGTAGTTTAAAAAAATAAATGATCCGCATAAACAAGCTCTATTTTCATTTTGGTGAACGCAGTGGCGTTGCCAAATACACCGCGTGCCACATTTAAAATATTATCGCTCATAACTGTCTCAATTTCAATAAATTACATTTGTTCTCTTCTTCTTACTAATTCGGTTTGTTTACGTTTGGCATTGCGAACAGCTGTTTCAATAATGCGGCTGCGGTCTAAACGCCTCGCATCTTCGACAATGATGCGCCCTGTGTAACTCCAGTATAACATGACACAAGCCGACACTACTTGATTCAACAGTTTGAAAAAATACTTCAACGGACCATATATTCTGTATAAATATCTGCATTTAAACTTTTAATTTTAAAGTTGACTCGTTTAAACAAAATTAAAAATGAAATTTAGACGAAGATTCGTCGGAATTTTTGTTCACTTATTATTAAAGAGCACGACTTGTGTCGTGTGTACGAAATTTTTGACCCTTTGTGGGGTGAAATATGTTATTCGTGTTACAGTCGTGTCGTGTTCAAAATATTCGACACGCGCCCATCTTTAGTCGAAGTCGATTCGTCGAAATTTTTTTTTCACTAATTAATAAAGTGCACGACTTGTGTCGTGTGTACGAAATTTTTGACCCTTTGTGTGATGAAATATGTTATTCGTGTTACAGTCGTGTCGTGTTCAAAATATTCTACACGCGCCCATCTCTAGTCGAAGTCGATTCGTTGGATTTTTTTTTTACTAATTAATAAAGTGCACGACTTGTGTCGTGTGTACGAAATTGTTGACCCTTCGTGTGGTCAAATATGATATTCGTGTTACAGTCGTGTCGTGTTCAAAATATTCGACACGCGCACATCTCTAGTGTATATATAGGAGTTATTCATTGTACAGTTACTTTTTCTTTTACTACTATTGTGCATGACTCTGAGAGAGTCCGTTTTTGTAGCCCCGATTTCTAATTAGGTTAGGCTTATAAACCAAATACAAATACAATAGGATTTTGAGAAAATAATCCCCATTTCGCCTCTGGCTTTTAATAACTTATCCCAGTTGCCTTACCATTTTGTTATGGCATACGTAACTAATTTGATAATTTTGGTCAATATTTTTGCTTAGATCCGAAAGTACTAGCAAAAGATTATGTCTGTCAAAACACATTTCTTCATTTCAGTAAATGTTTAGCTTATAAATTTATTTATATAAAACCACCACATGTCTTTTCATAATGTTCTCAATGCTTGCAAAAATCTCGTGTCAAGAAAATATCAAACAAAAATATGTATATAGTAAAATATATATATGTTCGTTAATTAACTCAAAGTAAAATCCATATTGAACTTATGGCCCACTTGTCGTGTTCTTGAATATCAAAGGAAAAATATCTTAAATAATATTAACAAACAAATAAATCAGAAAAGAGTTTAGACATTGGAATTTTCGTTTCAAGTACAACTCGCATGAATCATTTGTATGCATTTGAGATGAAAATGGCCTTCAAAATGTTGACACTGAAATTTTGAACGAAATTATGTACATATGTATCTAACCGAATTGCCCAATATGCCACAACCAAAAATATTATCAATTTCTTTGATAAGATATGTTAAAATTGTATCTACTTACCACCTTATCGTCGCCCACATTTGCTTCCTGGTAAACAAAAAAACCAATATTTTGTATGTCTATATTTAGAGGGGTCGAAAATGTTTTTGTTCAACATCACGTGACACACTAAATGCATTTATAAATCCAAAACATATGTAAAGAAAGAAGATGCCTACAGAAATAGTCTAACGAAAATCAACTCTTAACAAGCTGTCAGAACTGGAAATACACAAAGGCATAAACAAAAGTCATAGATACAAAAGTATCTGCGACGCAAAACAACTTAAGAATGCATTGCAGTTATTAACACTACGCGATGCTGTGATGACAGAACCGCACTTACATACATATGTATGTATACATATGCTGACTTTGAAATAGAAAGAAAAAGGCAATGGACTTTCGGTTTTCTTCTTTTTTTTTGGTTGTTTCCTTTTCGGTTTGCCCATAAAATTTCAAATTTATAAACAAGCTAAAGATGCGCGTGTCTGGTGTGTAGAAGCGCAGCCAAAAAAAAACACACATTTTTAGGAAGCAACTCAGAGCAATGCGACAGACAGACAGACATTCGGAGACAAAAGAACCAAGAATAACCACCAAAAGAAAAAGTGTGGCAAAAAACCCAGTGCAGATATCTTTTGCGCGTTCAAATCACGTCGTCGCCCGACGACAGCATTTCGTAGACGGGGCACGTCTCAGCAGAAGGGAAGCAGAGCACAACCAGACAATACAGTTAAAGCGATTATGTGGTCCTTGCCGTGTATATTTTTCTGTTGTCTCTGAATGTGTTTAATAAAATGGAAAGTGCTTCAGCAGGAAAAAAAAACTCTAGTGAAGAAAGTAAAGTTAAAGGGCAGGAAAAATATAAAACCGAAATGGATGTTCAATTTGAGATGGATCACATATTATATACCAAATCAAATTTGGTATTTTATTGCATTGAATTAGCCCGTAAAACTTTTTAAACTCGGATATTTGAAAAAATCTATATCGATAAGTTTTTCGATGTTGAAAAAGTATTACATCGATATCGATATTTTTCGATATTGAAAAATTATTATATCGATATTTTTGACAAAATAATCGATATTATCGATAAATAAACTTTTTCTGAAAAATAAACCGGTCTTATAGGCCTCATTCCAGATGACATAAAAATTTATTTATTTTTTGATTACACTGCAAAATCAGCTTATAATACAGAAAATGTGTGTTGATTTCAAATATGAGTTTCAATTTGAGTAAGGCTGGGTTCACACTGTTTGACCCATGAGACATGACAATCTAGTAGGCCCTGTTGTCCAGTTTTCATTGTGAATAGCCTGTCATTTGACATTCAAAACAATACAATTTCAATTTCTAGATTATCATGTCTCACGCGTCGAACAATGTGAACTCAGCCTAATGTACAAACGGCACTTTAAATCAGACGTCGTCGCTTAAATCACAGGCGTCCGAACACATTCGGCAAAATCACACAGACACGAGCCGAACACATGCCGAGCACTTTGCAAAGAGTGTAAAAAACGGCATTGCGTGTTCCAGTACCTTCCTAGTCTTCATCGAGGTAGTCTTACTTTTTCGCCTCGTTCTTTGTGACTAATTCTGCTTTAAATAGTTATTACATCGTTTCTAAAGCGAACTGACCAAACTGTTGTACCTTGTTTGAAAGTACTCTTCATACAGAAACTCAGGAAATGCCCATACGCTTTGGCTTTCTCCTTCAGAACTTAAAAACATTGCTAAAAATATCTCAAAAAATTTTCGATATGCGTTAGTAAAATATTTGATATTAGTATATCGTTTTTCAATAAAAGTATCGATATATCGATAATATTTCCGGCATTCCTATTTCAAACCAAATATCCTAAAAATTGTCTTAAATATTAGGTTTGGTCTTGAATCCACCCCGCCACATTTTCCAACCCTAAAAGGAAGATTAAGTGGAGAATTTTTCCCAATTTACCGAATTTTATATCGATTAGCCAAAAATAAAGTTTTACCTTAAATCAACGCCTAGTTACAGTCCCACATTTTCTGCTTTTGGGGGAGGATTTTCCAGAATTGAGAAACTAATTGTCCAATTATTTTGCATACTTTGCTCACAAATCGAGTATCCGAATTCGGAAATGTATCGTCTTTAATTATTTAGGACGATCGAAAGAAATAAAAATGATAACCCATGCCTTAGTTCCCTCTTTTTCCACATATGAAAACTAATGACCAAGTGGCCGCTTTCTATCTCTTACCGTTTAGGCTGTGCGTAGAATGCCAATAAGTCAGTCAGTAAAAAGAAACTCTTAATATTGTATATAATTAAACTAAACTGAGTTTAAGGCACCTTGAGTGATTCAATCTACTAAGCTCCCTGCTAAGCTTATAACTCCCCTATTATCCCAACTCGGGTTTAGGTTTCCAAGTTTTAAAGGCCGACATTGTTATGTGTAAATGTAACATTGCTTTTGCTGTACCGATAGCCACCCGCTGATAAGTACAGAATACTGAAAAAACCCACATATAATATGTATGCATATCCGCTTGCATTTGGCGCTAGCTTTTTTATTTATCAGCATAAGTCGAGGCTTCTTTAATTTGTATTGTACTCGGACTTCATGAAATCCCATTTAAGTTTTATCGCTTGGGGTTAGACCGCGGACTTTGCACTTAAGTTAATCAAATCGAAAGCCTTCAATTCAAATTCTTCGAAACAATCTTGCCCTCAAAAGTTGGAATTCGTTTTATTGTTCGTTGAAGCTGCCCTAAGCAGAATTCCATATCATTTATAAATTTATGCCTGTTTTTGTTTTAAACTGGTTTTTACGCCAAAGGCAAACATTTAAAACTGAGTGTTAATATTATAAATAAATAATTTGGGAATTTTTTTTAATCAATTTTAAATTTGTATCTTTAGATTCTTTGAATTATTTTTGCCTTCGTTTTCACACATAGTTAGAAATTTCTATAAAATCGAAACAATCAATCATCAACTGTCAGTCAATTTCCCATGCATTGTCAGGTCACACCTTGACCCAAAACTCATGTCATGTGTGAAAATTGCAAAACAAATATCGAAATGCCTTAAATAGTTAAACTGTTAGACTAAGCTATATTTATTTACTAGCATCGAATTGAACTGCCCAATTAGCAAATGCTGCACACAAGCCGGATAAACCAATCAATAATATAAATAAATATCAATAAAAAGCGCCACGTAAATGGAAATAGAAGTCAGTGCACCTGTTGATGCGACCTCGCATTTAGCTTCCAGATGCGTACATGTGTTTAATATGCAAAGCGCATTTAAAGTACACAACACAAATTCCTTTGAAATTGTATTTAAAAAGAACAAATACCTGTGAAGTGGCGTCGTTAACCAACCTTCTCGTAGCAACAATATCTTTCTAATTGCTTGGGGAAATACTCATCGTACATCGTACCTTTGCATTCAAAATTAAGCTGTGGGATATGCCCACCAAAAACAGAAAATGACTAAAATGGTCAAGCACGTAGCGGTCTAGACTCTAGAGATTCATTTGTCACTGAGAAAAACTGTTTATTTTTTTAAAGATTACAGAAATGTAACTGATTTTGGAAAACTTTTTATTCTTTTTTATACTCGCTCTGCCTTTGACTATGTGTTTCAGAACCGTTTGGGAATCGAATAAATATCGAACTCATATCTTAGTATCAAAGCTCATACGGTTCGATTTTGATTTCTCGAAAAATGTAAAAAAAATCTCACCTCGTGTAAATAACTCTTAAGCACGAAAAGGGTATAATTCGTAAAATATATTTATCTCAACGGTACACCCAATCTTGAATAATTTTTCGCGAGTCATGTTGTTTTTTCGTGACAAGAGCACGCACGACTCGGTATAACGAGTGCGTCTTGCAATATCTGATTTCGTGTGGGTCAGTTTTCAGCTCATAAAACAACAAATCACGATAAACACGACATTAACACGAAGAGGCTCTTAAAAATGCTAAACAACTATAGATATGTTGACCTATGTTGTTATCGATAACCATTAAGTGGAATTAATTGCTTGTTGCATATCGATTTTAAACAGAACCGGTTCGACCCCGAACCATAAAACGTAAAAATATATCTGAACCTTTATTTTCGCTTCAGTTCTCCAAAAATTATGAAGCTAGCTACTGAGAGCGTTCGAATTTTCTTTGAAGGAATTTGTCAGATATTCTTTAAGTGGATTGCAAAACACACTGTGACCAAATTGAACAGAAAATTACGCTAAAAATTAAATTTTGTGGTATTTTTCAGTTATCTGGGGGCTGGTCATACTACTCAAACACCTGTGTTCGTTTTTTATTCATATTTTTGTTAACCACATCAATCAAAGCTACTTTTTCAACTTAGCTTACATATTGCAGTCAATTTTGGTTTGGAGCAAATTTAAATTAAAATAAAAATTTTAAATAAATGGCTGCACAAAGTGAACTTGAAGAAATATCAGCTGTTCAATATAATCTACATAAAATATTTATATGAGTTCCCAACAGAGGAATGAGGCAAGGAACAATTCCTATGGCAATATTTTTATATGCGATTTGACAGCTCAAGAGAAATTCGAACACCCTCAGTACCCAGCTTGAACATTCAAAAATTAGACCTACTGCCTTTAATGTTATTCGGTTGATTTCACATTAAAATTAATATTTTCTGACCTTTGAAGAAGTGTAAAACTAAAAAATATAACTGAAGGGGCACAGCAACAACAAAACGATATAATTTCGCTTTGAGTGGAATTACTGTTCGAGCTGTAAATTCACAACGGGCCACTATGTGGCCATCGCTGTTGTAGACAATCAATTTCTCAATAAACATTAAAATGAAATATTTTAAAAATTAAAAATAATAGCCACTTTTGGTAAAACCTACGCCCAAAAACTGTTAATTTTGAATATTCGAAAATTTACTTTCTGTAAATTTTGGTTCGAGCACGCGAATTAGTTTAGTTTTAGTTCCAACAAATGGTTTGAGGTTGCAGCCCTGGTTGATGTAAAATTTAAAATAAAAATTTGCTTACTTTCCTTTCGGAAAAGTCTTGCATCTCGTGCTGTATTTTTTATATGCTCAACCACTCGTATTGAATATATGTGTTTCGTGTTTTTCTCGTGTTAAAATCATTTCTAGTTCGAACCAAAACTTTAAGTTCTTTCTTTTTAAAGAAAAGGACGTAATCAATGGCACAAAAGTAAGCTTACGTACCTTTTAGAAAAGTCGTGCTATATTTTGAATATTTTCAACCATGCGTTTTAAGTATATGTGGTTCGTGTTTTTCTCGTGCTCAAATAATTAATATTTCGAACCAAAACTCTAAGTTCTTTCTTCTTTTCAAAGAAAAGGTAATCAATGGTTATATTTACACGCAGTTCTGCTAGCACATTTATTCTTTATTCTTTCAAAGTTTAAGACAAAATAATGACAATTATTCCTTTAAAATCTGTGATATATAACAAATTGAACATTTAATAAGACCATTTTGTAAGGATTTTACAAAGTTCCTACTGTATTTTGTATTATCTTGTGTTATATTTTTAAAGCATATAAGCCTAGAGAAAGCATTGAATATTGGCTTGTTCCTTTATCCTTATTGTGGTAAAGGGATATTATTTTCAAGCTGTGTTTTTAAAGCTGTATTAAGTGTGGTGCCATTTTGTGCTGTTTTTAGTTCAGGCACGAGAAAGCACGAAATTTAATTACAAAGCTCCACTTTAATATCAAAGTGACTTTCATTTTATTCTGACTTATAAACCAAGTTTAATCGTTTTTTTTGCAAGTGTACCTCAGTGAGTTTTGTTTTTCTACCTACCAGTAGAAATTGATATTTGTTCTCATTGTCTATTCTATTTAGTTGACTTACCTTTGCGCTGTTTGTTCTGGACATAACAAAAGGCATTTAATTAAAATCACATTTATTTTGTGAATTCTTCGTGTACTTGTGGCTAAAGTGGAGCAATGAACTGTCATAGTGAATAGGGAATAGAGCCAGCATACAGTTTATTTGAATAAATAATACTTTTTCTTCCTTTATCATAAAAATAGCTTAATTTGTCCCATGTGTGTTGTTGTTCAAGGATTCCTTTTCTATTTACGTATAAGGAAAAACAAATGGCATAAATACATAACGTATCAAAAGAAGTTCAGCTGTGTTGCCCCCACGCGCAGGTCTTCTCATATTGTAAATAAATATTTTCATTTGTATTTCTATGGATGTTGCTGCAACATTGCTGTTTGCCATATTACGTACATTTATGGATGCCAAGGCAGCCCAATAGACTGACTGACAGACAGACAGTAGTCGCTTTTGTTTATATCTAGGCTAGCTGCTAATTTCACTTGCCTTCCATTTATGTAGAATAGCCTCCAAAACACACAACTTTGAGATATGCTTGCCAGAGGCGAGCGTACAAAATGTAAATGAAATTCCAAAACATGTCTGGGCAAAAATTTGCATCTTTCTCGATTTAGCAAAATGACGTAACTGTCCGAAAATTAAAACAAAACACAAAAACACACATCCTACATGTGGTGCGGTAGTAAATATTTATTTTGATAGTTTCTAATCTCTACTATATATGTTTTGTTTTCATTCGAAAGTCAAATATGTTTTCTAATAAATATTTCCCCCTTTTTGTGTGAGTCTCAGAATTGTTATAAGCCGCTTAGTTTTGTCAGCGTTGAAAAGTCATTTACCTCTCCCACTTTTGAGATTTTAACACTACACAAAACCAATTAGAAAAGGAAATTATTTTCTACTCGTTCCTCGTCTACCAAAAAGATAAAAGACAAACCAACTGTGTCTCCAAGGTATATTTAATTGCATTTTGCTAAAAGTAAAAGTAACTTGCAAACAAAGCAAAAACAGAAAGAAAAAAATGCAGCCAGACAATGTGGCATTTTCTTTTATATTAGGTGTCGGAATTTTCAATTGTGTTTTTGTGTTTTTTTTTGGCTAAAGGGTTAGTTCCTTCTCCTTTGCTCGGGGCAGATTAAATTGTCTAGAGAAATGGTTACTTTTCATTGCCCAAACCCAGTAGCAGTTATTCTCTGCCTGTCTTGAAATTTTACATGCCATTAATTTTCCCTAGTCAAAGCGCATTTCCTGCCCACACACACAACACACAGTGCACACCCATATGAAGTGTTCACTTCACTTGAGATAAATTCACAGGTAGCTACCAACGAAATCACAGCTTTTGTTGATGGCCACTTCAAGCTGTCGGGTGTTTTTTTTTTTATCTCCTTCTATCTTCTTCGTTGTGATTGATAGTTTGTTTACAAATTTAATTTTCATTTGCTTTTGTTTTGTTTAATGCCTTGTGGCATTCACCTGATGTACGTTTCGTCCCTTATTTGTGTTTACCTCAATGTTTTTCTTTTTTTACTTGGCCGGGCCGGGCCTTTTATGTGGTCATTCTCTGGGAACCTTTTATGTACAAATATAGAAATTGACGACACAGAGAGAGAGATAGAGAAAGAGAAGCGTATTTAATGCAAGACATTTTAATTCTAGAATTTATGCAATCCAATCACGTCCTCGAGGAGGTTTTGTGTACATAAAAAAGATGTCAACGCCTGCTTTGCAGAGTTAATTTGAACTTTTGGCAAAAGGGTGGAGACACACTTGTTCCCTAGAGAATGCATAATTCATTTACTTTATGACTTTGGTTAAGACTTTTGTTAATTTCAAAATGTAGTTGTTGTTGTGAAACGTGTTTGTTGTAGCTATGGATGAAAATCTGTATTTATGCGTCATGCGTCACGCGTAACTTATTAAGCACTCTGCTTTGGAAAATTTCAATTTGTTGCGGATTATAGTTAGTTTTAAATAACAAATCAAGTGAAATAAATTGATGTTTACAAAAAGGTCTTGAATCTCTTTGAAATATGCTTCCCAACAGTATTTGGTTCATTCGGAGTCTAAAGGCAATTTAAAGGGAAGAATAAGATATTTTAATGGTTCTTGATATTTGATTAAATACAAGTAAACACATTTTTATTCTGCCAAATATTTTAACTTGCTTTTTTATAAACGTTTGGTGCTCTTACTATCAAAATAAACAGTTTTAAACCGAAAACCTTTATTGGATTTTAATTGAACCGACAAATCAGAAACCAAACCGATATGGTTGGCCTTGATATTGACTCAAGTCTAATCTGCGGACAAAATGTATATAAGATTTGTAAAATAATAATGAAGGGGGTAGTGCCAAGAACTACTAAAGATTTTGATACTCACGGGACAATTTGTAAAAACGTTGGCATAGACGAAATGATAAAAAGAGGAGAGGGACTGGGAATGCGAGCCATTCCCGAAAAATACTAATATTTTGTTCTGTGTAGGAATTTCCTGTTTAGTTATTGGGATCGGTCCTTTTAAGAAGTCGGATTACTTAAAAGGATATATGGAAGCACTATACGGACCTGCAAAGTAACGCGATGATTCATACAAAATTTGTGGAAAAAAGAAGCAGAAGTAATGATTCCTTCACCCTTTACATTGTGCCCATACGGAGCTAAGTAGTTCTGTTGCGCTTAACAGCACATGAATGTAACCTATGTTGAAGCCTATGGAAATAATTTTACTTCGAACTACTGAAGAAATCATGTTGCAAACAATGTTATTTCACCCTTCTTCTCTGCCCTAACACCATTAGTAAACAGTTTCAATTAAATTTAAATCGAGAAGGTAAATCTAACTTCGTTTGTGAAAAAGTTTTAATACAGTCGTAATTGCTCGTTTTAACAAGTGGTTGAATAACTTAATAATAGCAGAAATCGACAAATTCGACTAAATCATACACTGTTTTAAATGCGCTAAAGAATTTAAATAGTCGTAGCAAAGTTTGATGATGCTAAATGAATAGTCGACATTGCATTTGCTTGGTGTGTAGCATATCAAAAAAGTTTTCATAGCAACTTATTCAAAGTTGTTGCTGGTCAGCAAGGCTTGACGAGAAACTTCTTAAGCAACTGCTTATCTTTTTTAAAACAACAGCAACAACATAGCTAATGATTTGTGTGACTAACGCGCGGGTAATTGGAAAATACCACGAAATTCAAGATTTGGTGTAATTTTTTAATAAATCTGGCCACACTAGACTTGACGTAATATGTGCTTAGGCTAGGTTCACACTGTTCGATTCATTGTGAATAGCTTGTCATTTGACATTTAAGACAATATAACATAAAGGCTTACTAGATTATCATATCTCATGTGTCGAACAATCTGAACTTAGCCTTACTTTGCAGGTTCTTATAGGTTTGTAAAAAAATTTTTGTTTTTCAGTATTGACAATTTTGAATATACTTTTGATTCTATGTAAAGTGAATTCATTTTCGGTGCCTTGTCGAAAAGCTTAGAAAAAACCATTTATCATCCATGTTCTCAATCCCACCCAGAAAAAAATAGATATTAATGATGATTATCAATGGGATATTTTCCATATCCATTTGAACTTTATATTAATAATATTCTTTTGAGATTAAATAATAATTAAAAAATTTCCAAAATATATGAAAATGTTTATTTTAATCTTCTCAAAAATGGGATATTTTAATATACATTCCAATTGGCTCTTTTTTTATCTGTGCATTGAAATCCGGTTTTTGGACTTTATTTCGTCTGTAAAACTTTTATGGTAGTGAAATTAAGAATATGGTTGCCTGTTTTTTAATTATCGTAATTTTTACTTGAAATTAAAAAATTTAATTACTTTTACAATTACTTAAAAATTCGACATTTCAAGCGCAATTACTCAATTATTTAAAATTTCTAGGTACAACTATTAAAGTAATTGTAAAAGTAATTATATTTTCACTGAATAATCGTAGTTACAAGTTACAAATACGATTATTAAACAATCAGGAATTCTTTGACAACATCTGCCAAATCGTCTAAAGCGCAATTACTCAATATTTAAACGTACAATAATTGAAGTAATTGTAAAAGTAATTAAATTTTTTAATGCTGAATAATCAAGCGCAATTACTCAATATTTCTACGTACAATAATTGAAGTAATTGTAAAAGTAATTAAATTTTGTTATGCTGAATAATCGAAGTACAAATTAGATTCATACTTATCGCCAAATTATTGGATTCGTAAGATTAAACACTCCTGTGCTCTATTCTGAAAGTTAAAACATAATTTAATTTGAATTTTAAAAAATGAATTATGTTCGGAATCGTAGGAAATCTCAATGTCCGAATTGGGTAGTATCGGGACAAAAACAAATGTTTCGGGATGGTAGGAATTGTGATCGAAATTCTTATTCCGCGCTCACCTCTATCGTGAGTGGTATGGAATTCAGGCAACCGCCTTATCTTAATGAATTTATTATTTTATTATTAAATATGATTTTGTTATTATTTTTGACCAAGTTGTAAAAAAGTGTTTTTTGTTTTATTTTGGCTAGTACTCATGACTCACTCATATCGGAAACAGTCCGCTTTACGCCCGCTTCTAGCCATATGGAGACCTTCAACCGAAGCCAGCGTAGGGCAAATTAGACTTTGCCTTTCCCAAAAAAAAAAAAAACAAAACAAAAAACAATTCACGCAGTTGAGTTTTATCGTCCTGACTTCCTTCCTTTTTGAAAAAAGAAAGTCACATAAATAACAAGACCATAGGGAATTTATGTACGCAGACCTTTTACCACAGCTCCGCTGTCTGTGTATTTATTCAACGCTTTAAACATAACGTTGACAAATCACAAATCACACACACACACACACGGAAATGTCCTTGTGCTATCGTCGCGTTGTCTTATCCTTGAATAAAGAAAGACCAACACGTTCTGGTGGTTGTTAACCTGTAGGCCATTAGCGTAATTTGCTTCTTTTTTTTTTGTTGTCTGCTTTATTCGTCGGTGAAACCCAAAAAATGTTGCGACATATTCAATTTTTGAGGTTACGCCAAGTCCTGACACTTCCTGTGTTCAACAAAACTGTAGGGTTTCTGCCGCTGTGAGAAAAGTGTAATTAGTTAATTGATTGTACTTGTAAATTGCCTGCAAACAAACCTTAAAGCGTAGCCCAGGAATGTCTGAAGTCGTCTAAAGCCTCTACAATTTTCAGTGACCCCCATGCCATGCCGGAGTTAAAGTGAAACTCGTTTAACAGCGCCGAAGACTCATTAAATATCCCTATATAAGACTGACTACCCAAAGGAAGTGAGCAATTGTCGCTGAAGATGGCCACCTTAAATGAAAAGCGACGACCTAGTATAAGTAACTGGTTCTCCTCGTTGCGTCGCCAGCCCAAGAGCAATAAAAAGAGCTTGGGTCTAGGTGGCAGCGGCAGTTTTGGTAGTAAACAGCAACTGCAACGCAGTTGCTTTGATCTATCCACAACTGAGGTGGGAACCATGACCAACAGCCGAAGCAGCAGTACCTTCTACATAACGCCCGTGAAAGAAGATCGCCGATTTTTAGTGGAAAATGGTAGCAGCACCAGCGGCAGCAGCAGTCTGAGCAGTGTCTGCGCCCGTTGCTTTTGTAACCTGCTAACCAAGAGTGAATCACCCAAACCTAAACAAAAAACTTTCCTAAAACCACCAGCAAAGCCTCGCTCACCTTCCCTCGCCCCATATACCAGTGTGGCCACGTATAATATCATAGCTCTTAATCCGGATAGTCCTCCGCCCGCCAGTCCTACGTTTACGACAGAAACTGTTAGTTGCAGTGATGTAAGTCGTAAGATCGAAATCTCACGTCTACCCTGTGATGAACCCAACACACAGTTGTACAACAAACGTTCCGAACATACACACACCACCACCACAACAACCACACGCACATTGATTGTGTCCCGACCCATAGAATTGCTGCTCAATGAAAAGGGAGAGATTATCTCAAGACGAACACCACGTAAAGTACGCTCCAACTCACTTGGTTGCATGCTGGACAACGAGGATGAGAGCGGAGAGAGTGGAGGAATGGATAATGCTGGACTGCAACTGGATGCCACACCAGATCCTAGTTCGGTGCTCAGTTCACCATTGACACCCGATGCTGGGGATTTACGCTTCATCGATGACAGTTCAAATTCGCAGAGCGAATCCGAACGTAACTCAATCAGCCAGAACAATAATAATAATAACAACAAAAACTACAACAACAAGCAGCAACAGCAAAATAACAACAATAGTAACCATAATGGACAGTCGAATCTCTGCGAAAGTTGTCGTACGCTTATCGAAAGAAACCGCAGCAATACAGAAGAGCACAGCAATATGGTCATTTTGAGACGACCAAAGCAGGTATGAGTTGGGCGGGGAATGATATTATTCCGCACCTTTTTTATAAATGAGAATTATTTAGGAAACATATTTTCCAAATTATTGGACTATTCAATGGATTTTTAAAATAAAATATTGTAATTTAACATATTCTCTGTTATAAAACATTGGAAAATATCCCAAAGACAACTAAGATTAAGTTTTCATTTTTATGTATTCTATTTAACTCTTTAATTGCCGATTTCTCATCTTCTAAATAGGTGCTATGTGTCAGATAAACATAAAATTTATGTGACACAATAAATACGTAAGTTTATGTGACATATAGTGTTATGTAGGAGATAAGAAGTCGGCCCTAAAAATACTAGAATTCTTGGGCAGAAATTCGAAAAATTTATATAGAGAACTGTAACTTGATTGTCCTGATTGATTGGCCGGATCACCACCAATATTGGATAAGTTAAAGCTAACTTATCTTAACTAAAAGCTAGAATTACAAAATTCGGTGTATTCCCATGTGTTCTACAAATCGTTTAGGACCCTAAAAACGACCCAAATCGTATGGAAATACCGTCGTTTTTGGAGTCGAAAGCGATTTGTAGAACACCTAGGATAGATTCTCAAGATCTTCAATCTGTTTGAGTTTTATAGGGTTTTTTTAACCTCTTGTCGCCCTCCATTAATAAAATGTTGGTATATTGTCATTATATCAAGCTGTAAAATTGGTTGTGCAATTCAATTTTGAGTGATTTTTATAAAGATGGCGAAATTAGCATTAAATTGCGTTGGATCATCTGGTCACTTTGTTTATTATTTCCCTCCCAAAAATAGGAATATGACAATTTGTTATGCTATTTTTTTTTTTATTTTCACTTAAAGAAAACTCCCGCTGAGAGTCATCAAATACAATTGAAAGCTTATGGGAATGATGGGATAATAATATTGACGGGGAAGACCAGAAAGTTTAAGTCAACCATCTGGTGAGAAAGACTGATAAATGTGATTTTTTTAAGCATGACAATGCTCAGTGACATTTTGCTTGGGTCGTCCAAAGCCAATTGGAAACCCTGAATGTTTTTACTTTTGCGAATTTGTTAATTTACTCACTCATTAACTGAAAAGTCTTAATATACCGTAACAAATGCCACGGTTGGCCAGGCGATTGCTTTGAAAACAGAGTTGGAAAACAGTGTTGGAAAACTGTGTTGAAAAACAGTATTGGACTGTATATATAATAACAAACAGTATTAACACTGTTTGTTAATAATAATGTTGAAAACAGTGTTGGAAGAAAGTATTAGAAAACAATGTTGGAAAACAGTGTTAAAATAATGTTGAAACCCCAGTGCATATATAACAGTTTTCCAACACTGTTTTCCAAAGATCAACTGGACTAGAACATACAACTTCTAAGTTTAATGGAAATGCCACGGTTTGTGGGGCGATTGCTTGGAATGTATGCTGTGTCCCTGTGAGCGTTATGCGTTATTTTAAAATTTAATTTTACCCCTAACAAAAAATCTTTCGTACCGAAGATGTTTCACATCAAAAAACAAATTCACTTTTACACAAACATACAAAATAGTAAAGTTCAATTGTCGTCGGTAGCTAAAGTATAACAAATGGCTTTTCCTCGTTCCATATACCTTTTTTGGCTTATTAACGAATTAAGTTACAATTTTAATGGAAATGTGTATCGACTTTCATTAACTGAACCTGCCATGCAAATTGTAGGCATGCGTCTATCATTTTTGCACCAATTGAAGCCTGTAGCAATGTAAATCAAGACACTTGCGTCAGATGTAGAAGCACATTTATGAAAAATTCGAAACAGAATTAATATAGAGGATATTTAAGACAAATAATAAAAATAAAAACAAGTCGAAGTGGAGGAATCAAAATATTGTTATGCTTTTTTAAGCAATGCCAGTGGAGGGAACTTCCGGTTGTTAAAAACATTTAGTCTGAGCCCGAGAGCCAGGGTTAATCCATAGGCGCCAGATAAATGCAGATATAATCTAAAATATTTATATGCATTATGCCGAACTCTTATTCATATTGTATGCATTTAATGGAATGAGATCAAGCCAGTCTTAATTTCACTCCCATTTAAAACAACTTGAGAATAAATGTAGCAAAATTCCTTACATTTTTTTCAATGTTTATTTTAATTCCATTTTTTACGCCCCCCCTTTTAAATTTCCTTTCCATGCGTGCCAAAGAATTTGCATTGTGTTTGTTGTATATAAGAACGGGTTCTACTTGGCTATTTGCGCTGCTGTTGTTTTGGTTTTATGTTTCCATGTTCCCACAATTCTAGAAATGGTTTTACCTGTCACTGTCTGTATTCGTTCATTAGTAGATTTTTTTTTCCTTTTTTGTCTGTCTTCTGATATCAATAACCCATGGCCACTTGTTGCTTTTTAATAAGAGCCGCTTGCTCCCACTCCCAGACACACACACACATAAACAAACCAAGCTTAGGCTTTTATTTGTTTTGTTTTATGTGAGTTTCTATGATATCAGAGCGTAGATGGGTAGCCAAAAGGTTAGATGGCACACACTTCTACTGATCATTTTATTGCTATAAAAACAACGGAAGGAAAAGAGTGAATGAGATGGGGTAAAAAATAAAAAAAGATCATAATCAAATCATAAATTGATTTAATATTAATCATCTAATTGGAAATTTATTATTTAATGATCAATTTTTAATCAGGCATGGTGGTTCGTGTGTAGACCATGTTTTGTCAGGTGAGATTGTCTGTTATTTATATAAATGGCAATGGATGCATTTACCAGAAACACTTGATTACTAATCAGCTTAACAAAAACCTTTTATTTCTTTGCATACTTTTGGGTGTCGTATTAAATTATAAATTGTAACTTGTCCCACTGTAAAAATCTACCAAAATATATAAACTTCTATAAAATATATCATTGCTTAATACGCCCAATAATTTCCCCTCGATGTAGATATTGAAATATGAAAAGAAGCTGAGTAAACTATTTAGCAGGACTACAAACCCAAATAATTTTTGTTGAGGTCCGACTCGAGGGTTCGAACCAAAATTTGACTATGGTTATGGTTCAAAAATTTGAGGTTCAAGATTTTCGTGTTAAGGTTTTTGTTTAAACTTAGGCTCGTTCCTTCTTGCAAGCGGCATTACAACTGGCCAAATTAATGGCCAAAGTGTGTTGAAGGGTTTCCCTCTTCAGCAACCGCCCTGACCTAACCTAACATAGGCTCGTCCCAAAATTTTACCAAATTGAAGTAAAAACTCAATTAAATTGTTAAAAGTATAAAAAAGAAATTTAAAATTCAAATTGAACGCAAGATTAAATTTATTTTCCGTTTATAGTTTATAGTATTTAATAGTATTATGTCTGCGAGTATTTGTTGGTCTATTCTATCGGTCTATTGGTGATAAAAGTCCTTTTAACTAAGACTTGTAGCTTTTGTGGAACAAATCCGATAATGTTGGTTCGAAACAGGTTTAGGTTTAACCATTTTTCCACAAGAGGTTCGGTTCACAGCAAATAAAAGGTCGGAATTCCGGGATCGAACCAGTTTAGGTCAAAACTCGTTTGCTCTATCAAATCTCATACTACACCCAGAGAAATCTAGCACGATTCGGCAAGACTGAAATCGGCTTCAATTTAGTTTTTTTCGTCTTGAATTTTCAAGAAGAAATCTGCTTGAAATCGAGAAAACTTTGTGTGTTTGGTGGCAAGGGAGGTGAGACAAAAAAAATCGGGCTTGAAAATTCATGCTTGATTTCAGTATTTTCTTCTTGAATCCAAGAAAATTCTGTCTTGCCGAACTTCTGACACGAAATCTGCTTGATATCAAGCACGATCTGCTCGATTTTTTCTCTGAGTGTAGGTTTGCTGGATTCTTTGAAGTACATGTATATTTTTTTCCCCTAAAATCTGACCGAAAAGATATTTTTTTAGGCTTCCAAATTAGAGGCTCGTTCGTGAACGATTTTACCTTCACGTAAAGCACGATTTATGAGATTAAAATCTCTTGCCACACGATTCACGGACACAATTTTATTAGCGTTTTGGGGCCACGCACGATTTAAGGGTGGTCACGAATGATCACACCCCATAAAAATGCATATGATTTCTATTTAAAGTTTTCTTTTTACATATTTCACATCAGATTTGTGGAAACGCAAACGGAATAGTTGATTCCTGGAACTGTTGTCTTTCGTTAATTTTAATGTGCGCGTAGCTGTTGATTAGTTGACTGCCAAATAATTCGCCACATTCTGAGCTTTTGCTAAAAGCACGAGAGTGAGACAGACAATGTTTGTGGCTAAGCGTTGTACAAAAAACCACCCCCATTTTTGCATCAAAAGCAAATCAGTTCTAGGAATACTATTAGTCCCATGTGTTTTACTACTTGCTTTCGACCCCAAAAACGACCCAAATCGTATGGAAACAGGGTCGTTTTTGGGGTCGAAAGATATTTGTAGAACACCAGGGATTAATTAAAACTAGAAGAAATAAAATTACGTGAATACTGCATGACTTATATTTACGATGTTATAACTTTAACAGGCACGAATCACTCTGTGTAGTCACACGGCGTGACACACCGTGACACGTTTAAATTCACGAAAAGATAGCACCTCTATTCTTAATAACAAAATCACATTCCATATCCAATAAGCAAAGCGAAATAATTTCGATATTGAATCAATATTTTTTCGCTATTTCAGACGTAATTATGTCATTTTAAAAGGACATAATTCCCTGCGAAATAATGTCTTTTTTCTGTAGAAATAATGTTGTTTTAAATCGACTCAATTGTGAGCGAAATTTTGTACAGATTTTTGATATATTTCCAAAATTTTAATTGAATTAGAGGATAATTAACCCACCCGGAATACTTCGCGCTTTAGCTAAACCTTTAATCCTCTACTTAATAGAAACTGATTAGAACTACTTTGTTCTTTTATTTATATGTTTATTTCATTGTTTATAAAATTCCAAGAATTTATTAATTTCTCATAATGACAAATGACAACAAAATGATCTCATCATGACTATTTCAATCTAACAGCGAATCTTGCTGATTCTTAGCAACAACATTTTTACATTTAAAATGCTTTACACATACTTGGAAACAATTTGTCAATTGTATTTTTATAGTGTTTAATTGACGACATTTCCCACTCTCAGTTATGTTGTATTTTGCATACGCTCTTAATAAGTCAAAAGTGAATTGTAGACTAAGGCAGTTGAATGACCCTGAAACTCTCACACAATTATTTCTCTCGCTCTCTGTGTTCATTTCAATTGACAAAAAACTATTTATTTGTCTGTAAGTGACCCTTAACGGTCATGGTTCCATGCGCGACATCTCCTCAGTCAATAGGTGTCACTTCTAGGCAGTTTTCTCTAATTCAATTTAATCAAATTTGCATTGAATTTGATTTGGTTTTATTTTTAGTAACTTGTTTATCATGGCGCCAGTCGCCACCTGACACTAAGGAAAAATTATAATTGCTGCACTTCCTCTATTCATATTTTTAATTTCCATTTCTATTTTTATCTCATATTTTTTCAGCAAATCAAAGATGAGTTATGCGAAGTTGTCTCGGAAATGGAGGCACTCGATGTGCCCGAAGATTGTAAGCATTCCAATAAGGATAAACAAATGTCTATTGGACGCAAGAAGTTCAATATGGATCCGAAAAAGGGTAAGTGATCTCTTCAAGTTGCTAAAGATGCAAATAAAGTCATACACAAAGTGCTTAATAATTGAGCTGAGACTGCAGGGGGGAATGCAAATTTTGTGATGTAAACGAAGCACGTTCCTTCAATGTTGGATTTCTACATTAATTTAATAACGTAATGACCCTCAAATGAAATGCAGACAGCGACAGTGACAGTGATCCGCAGTTGATGCAGGGTGCTGACAAATTTGACAGGTCATTGACACTTGATGTAATTATGTACATTTATGTGGGTGTCGTCTCACTTAAAGAACTTGAGTGTTTCATAATGAACAAGTCAATGTCAATGAAGGAAATCATAAGCAACTAAAAATAAATGTGCATTAGTTTTTTGGGTTGTTTATAAGTGAGTGAACAAAAATGAGTTGTACACTACACTGAAGAACTAAACATGTTCTTCTATGATTGCATATTTTTGTGCAGTTGCTCACTCACTTGTGGTTTTTTGTTCAGTTACCGAAATAGTACAACTAAGTGAGCAACTGAACATTAAATGGTCTTTTGAAGCATATGGAAGTGATTCTCAATCTCAGACACTTTCAAAGCTTTTTCTTGAAGCGTCCGGGAAATCTATCTGGTGGTGTCAGCTTGGCGCTGTTCAAACTGAGCTATTCCCACACAACGAAACCATTATAGAGGAGCTCTACCAACAATAATTGGTGCGATTGAGGCATGCATTAAGCGAGAATCGAACAATGCATGTGATTAGATAGTTATAAAGGTGGAATGGGTATTAACCCTGGCACTCAGGCTTCAAATAGCCAATTTTTTTCATAATGTGATTACAAACTATTATATATAATAAACTTAATACCAAGCTTAAACAAAATATATTAAGCACTATCAAATAAGAAATTTTGATTCGGATTAGGAATGCAAACCACTCAGATATTAAGGACTGGATAAAGGACCCTGTTCAGTTTATAACATGATTTTTGAAGAAAATCAATCAATCACTTAATTATTAAAGTCAAATAATCTAAGGGCCGATTTCTCATCTTCTAGATAGTTGATATGTGTCAGATAAACATATATTTTACTCTGTTATTTCAAATAACTTATTTGTAAGTTTTTGTGACAGATTGTGCTATGTAGAAGATGAGAAATCGGCCCTTAGAGAGCAGAATGTTATAGATAACGTAAGCACCTTGAGAACGGCGCGTATCGATTGAATTCTCAGTTACTAGGGCATATACGGAAGAAAAAATTCGGCTGTCCTACCTACCTGTTCTTTTCTGGCCTCTAAAAGGTGTAAACTCTTAACAATCAGACGAAAAAATGGTAAAACATTTAATCAATAATCGAGTTGACGTAAAAGTGTATTATAATGGCTTTTTATATATTCTCGATAAAAATCGAAGACGCCGAATAGTTCATTTGCGATCACTATGCAACACTTTTAAGGAAGGAACAAGATGAACAGGACCTATAAATAATACAGATTAATGCGGGAGAGACCCTTTATAAAAACGAGAGCGTAAGTTGAAGTCGGCCCTGCTCGACTTCGATATACCCGTTACTCAGGGTAAGGTTTATTTAAGAATATTTTATTAGATCACAACATGCCCAAATTTTGGAAGATATGAGTTTTTTTTCCAAATTGCGGGGGTGGCAACTCTACTATTGCTCATCTGATCGGGAAATGATGTACTGCGGATCGATATGTAATGATGATTAAAATATATGTCTAGAGGGTTCGAATAATCTATCTTCAAAATTGTGGGAGATATGAGGTATTTTCCAAATTGCGTGGGTGGCAACTCTTCTATCGTTCATCTGATCAGGAAATGATGTATGGCGGATCGATAGGTAAAGATGATTGAAATATATTTATAGAAGGTTCGAACAATCTATTTTCATAATTGTGGGAGATATGAGGTATTTTCCAAATTGCGTGGGTGGCAACTCTTTAATCGTTCATTTGATCAAAAAATGATGTATGGCGGATCGATAGGTAATGATGATTTAAATATATGTCTAGAAGGTTCGAACAATCTATTTTCAAAATTGTGGGAGATATGAGGTTTTTTTCATATTGCGGGGGCGGGAGGGGGCGTGGCAAAAATTTGAAACAAACTTGATCTGCGTGCAGAAAATACAAGTGTACACTGAAAAAATGGTACCTCTAGCTCTTATAGTCTCTGAGATCTAGGTGTTCATACAGACAGACGGACAGACGGACGGACGGACAGACGGACAGGTCTATATCGACTCGGCTATTGATGCTGATCAAGAATATATATACTTTATGGGGTCGGAAATGCTTCCTTCTGCCTGTTACATACATTTGCACGAACTTAGTATACCCTTTTTACTCTACGAGTAACGGGTATAAAAACCATCAAAATACAATCGTTCTGACAACAGGATAATCGTTATTCTCAATAGCTATGAGGAAGGAACTAAAGATGTTCATTCAACATTTGGATAATATGACACATAATATTAATAAAATATTTTGAATAATCATTGAAATCATTTTAAACTTTGCCGATTAGTAGTGAAGCCTTGCGCTCAAGAAGTACAATAAAATTTTGTGTTTTTAACTGCTTCGTTATTTAGAGTCCAAATGTAGTAGGATAAAGTAAAAATTGGGAAAAGTCGATATGAAAAATATTTAATAAAAAATCGCGTGATTTTGGAATTTTTCTAATTCTTATATTCCTTATTTTTGGATTCCCAATTTTTATTTTCCTTATTTTGGATTCCTAGTTTTAGATCTCTAATTGTTTTTTTTTCTCCATTTTTGGATTACTAATTTTGATAGTTGTTGATATAGCGATCTGTTCTTATTCATGAAGAAATTGGGGATAGCCTGCTCAAGGTCGTATGTGTTTTATGTGTCACTTCACATAAATAAATTTATGGAAAACACAGGTTTTTTAATAAATTCTCCAATATATTTCGAATTTGCCGTCAATTTCCTAATTACTAATTTTAGTCTTACCATTTTTTTTTTCCAAATAACTTTTTTGCTAATTTTGGTTCACTCAGTTTTTTATATCCGAATTTAATTTTCTTTTTTTTGATTTCCCTAATATTAATTCGTAATTTTAGTTTCCTTTTTTTGGATTTCTTAGAATAATTTGACCTAATTTGAATAGTGAACTCTTTAAAGAATAACTCTTTAACGCTAAAATTTCCCATAATAATTTCCTATTCGGTTCAGAACCGGTGTGCATTCCTTATCTGGATGTTCGAACACATCGTTAAGCTTTAAGTTCGGTTAACAAACCGGTTTTTAAATGCAATGATCCAAAGCTTTTCGCTTGAACATAAGTTAACGCTTTCGAATGATTGTACGAGTTATGACCCAAAATTATCTGATTTAAAAAGAAAGACGCTGATGATTGATTTTAATGTAGCTTTCTCAAGGAAATCTCAACTCTTTAAAAATGTCGTTTTTAGCTCTGGAACTTTGGAATTTTTAAAATCTAAAACAAATATGCTAAACTCCTACTTATATTATCCATCTAGATTAATTTACAAGAACGAATATGCATGTCATTAAATTTGGCTGTCTAAAGGCGGTCATTTCTATACCAAATTAGGTACTCATGGCACAGTTTTTGTATGTCACACTCTGTTTTGGGTTCGTTTAGCTTCAAAAACCAACCAACCTTCTCTAAACCCTGAAAAAAACTACATTTTTATTGAAAAACTTTTAAATATAATTTCACTCATCGAACGGTATACTCTTCATATATATATATTTATGTAAAATGTGACCCACATGTCAACATGTCCAAAACACTTCCACTTACATATATATATACAGACTGTCCCATTTTAAAACCAATTAAATATTTACGTCAAGCCCCTCTTTGGCCATAAATTAACGCTGACAAAATTAGGCCACTTCATCTTCAACAAAAACAATACACGAACGAGACGTGGCGAGACACATCCACATCCTGCATAAAATTCCAAATAGGCGCACAATAAAAATGCTAATCCAAATGGCTTGGGGTTGGGTGTGTGTGTGTGTGTGTTGGTTGGAACAAAAGCCAAATCGAATTCCTCTACCCGAGTCAAAACGACGATGTCTTGTAGCTTATTATGATATGAATGTGGCACAGAGGAGGCAGGAGTTGGCGAATGGAATCATCATTGTCATTTGTCGCTTTATCGGCCGATTATCAACGATATACATATACAATAACGCACGCAGACACTTAAATTAATGGCACACAAATGTGTCATCCATAACCCACAAATGAGTGATACTTGAATAGGAATGGGAGAGGAACCTACGCGAAGTTATGTTGGCTTATCCGTCGTGCGTGATGCCTACCAGCGAAATGTGTATGTTTATCAACAAGGCAAAGGAAATGTATTGTAGGAGGTGGAAGTATTAAATGGGAAACTTAAGAAATAAATTTCTCAAAATGGTTTTATGGCCTTAAAGCAATTGGGAATTGTAAATACATACTCATACTTACGTGTTTTATAATTTAAGGATTCCATAAAAAATAATGTAACTATGCTCAGTTAAATTCCTTGAAACCCTTGAACCCTTTCCAACTATCTTAGCTTCCTTTTTCTGTTTTCACTTTGAAAAATCCAACCTTAATTAATGACGCCACCTTCTGCGCACAATAACAACAATATATATAACCGCGATTAAAAATTTTCTTTTGATACGTTTCCATCTATATTTTTGTATGGCTTTTATTACAACTTTTTTCTGCATGTGTTTGTGTTTATTTGCTCGCATTTTCCGGCTATTATCGCAAATCGTAAAGCTTTGATGCCTTACCCTACGCTTCGCTTTGATTGGCAAATAATGACAAGAGGCGCTCCTTTTTTTTTGTTATACATTTTATATTATTGAGCTGACTGTGGTTTATGTTGCGGGTGACTGCTTTCATTGCGATATGCACAATGACTTGAAGACATATATGGGGGTATATTATATACGATGTGTTCTTGTATTTCCGGGTGCTGTGTAAATGGAAATTTACATTTTCTTTATCTTTCTCTTTTCAGGCATTGAGTATCTTGTAGAAAATCGACTGTTACGTCACGATCCCCAGGATGTGGCGCATTTCCTTTACAAGGGCGAGGGCCTCAATAAAACAGCAATAGGTAAGTTAGGCAAAATAAAAGTTCTTTCAATTACTATTAAAATGAATAATCAAATGTTTTTTTTAGGCGATTACCTCGGCGAGAAAAATGACTTCAATGAGGATGTTTTAAAAGCCTTTGTGGCCCTACACGATTTCACCAATCTCATTTTAGTGCAAGCTTTAAGGTGAGTTTTTAAAAACTTGAACACAAGTTTCTTAATAAGTTTTTAATTTATTCCACTTTTACAGACAATTTCTGTGGTCGTTTCGTCTGCCCGGCGAGGCGCAAAAGATTGATCGCATGATGGAGTGCTTTGCCCAACGTTATTGCCAATTAAATCTCGATATCTTTACAAATACGGATACCTGCTATGTGCTCAGCTTTGCCATAATTATGCTCAATACATCACTGCACAATCCATCGGTAAGATTACATTTTAGAATTGATGAGAAGGACACAGTCTCAACAATTAGTTTTATCATTTTGGAATTATTAAATTAAATTCCTAAATATACTGTGTGTTAATATAAAAAAAGCGACGTTTTTAAAACGATTTCGCTTTTAGTAAATTCTGGTCAAAAATCATCTGCAGCAACTTTATATTCCAATAAATAAACAAAACAATTCAGTACCATTTCCATTGAAAGGTCTAAAAGAAAAGTAGTTACGATCAAGGCTGCAAATCGGTTCGGTTCCGGTTTTTCGGATTGCCCGAACCAAACCTCTTTCATTTTTGACCCCACGAATCTGAAACTGAAACGGACCATTTAAAAAAAAAAAAGAGTTTACAATAATAAGTAAATTTTTCAACGAAAAAATTTCTTAATGAAGATACTTAAAATATTAAAGATTTCTTCGAAATTTGCGCAATACAACATACATAGCAACATTTTTTTAAATTTTGGAAATACTACCAGTTCCAGCAACCAAGTATCAGTTCAACGAGCATTTTCAGCACATAAGTTTGTACCTTGTAGTTTAAGAGCTTGTTGTGACAAACATCTTCAGGAAGATACAATGACAATTAACTGGTTAAGGCCATCCGGATTTGTGTCATTGTAATGTCCATTCCTCTTACACATCAGTCCGAAATGTGTCCGAAAAGTGAAATTATGCATTTAAAAGACTTGGGTGAAACCAGACCAGGTCTAGGCGTAGTCTCAGCATGATCAGAGACTTCCATTCGAAATTGAGAACCAAGATGATTTGTCTCGGACTCAGTGCAGAAGCAGATGAAGTGGGAGAAGGACTCGTTCTCTCGTTTCGTCGTCGCGATCAGCCAGTGCTCTGTTATGTCCCTAACAACAGCTGAGCAGTGAGGTAGGCTGAGTCTGTTTAGGTTGTCAAGCGCTCTGCGTATCGAGTTCGTCATGTCTGCCCGGCGATTTAAAAGTTTTTTAAAAGTGGTTAAAAGTGTTTGTTGGGAAGGAGATTGGTGCCCAGTTTTTCGAATTTGTCTGGTTCGCAGTTGCCCTCAATAAACCAGATGTTCTGGTGGAGATAAATGTTGGACTGCTCTGACATCTCTTGGAAAGATTTGTTGCATATCGAACAAGCAGACCTTAAAAATGACTGCCAGCTAATAGATATAATTAAATTAAAGAATATTAATTTAACTAATATTTTTACAGAAGTAAATCTATTCAATTTTCTTAAAACCAATTGAAACGTATAAATAAGTCTAAAAATCAAACAATTCTTTTTCATTTAAGTTAACCGAGGTTCGGACCAAAACCTAGGGTTCAGGTGTTTTAGAACCGATTTCACAGCTTCTTTACGGGTTCGAACCCTCTAACCGAACCACATCAAAATTTTTGGAGGTTTGCAGCCATAGTTTACGATTCTTACAAATTTTTCAATATTTTGTTTTCAAGGCAGGTAAAACCGCAATAACGAAAATATCACAAACATAGTTTAAATTGTCGCATTTTGATCATTCGGCTATATTTCTAGTTCAAAATTATCTGAGTTTTCGTCAGACCTGAGTTTAAAAAAACTCAGCTGAGTATAGAATTTACACATGCTTGAGAAGCTTAGTTGAGTCAGTAATAGAACCATTGGATCATTGAAATCATCTGGTTTTTATGAACTTTGTGATTTTGCTTTGTTTACTTAAAAGAAGAAGAAGAAAAATTTGAATATTAATAAAATATATATTTTTTAATTTTTATATAAAAGGGAGGGTTCGGTTCCTGCTTCTTAACTTAATTTTTGAATTATTTTTATACTCTGTACCGAAGGTACACAGAGTATATTGGGTTTGTGCAAATGTATGTAACAGTCAGAAGGAGGCATCTCCGACCCTATAAAGTATATATATTCTTGATCAGCATCAACAGCCGAGTCGATATAGCCATGTCCGTCTGTCTGTCCGTCTGTCCGTATGAACGAAGAGATCTTAGAGATGGTAAGAGATAGAGGTTTGAGGTGTATGGAACATATATTTCTTATACTTGCAGGCAGATCAAGTTTAGTTTTAATTTTTGCCACGCCCCCTACCTCCCCCGCAAATTAAAAAAAAACGAAATAACTCCCACAATTTTCAAGATAGATAGTTCGAACATTCTAGACATATATTCTACTACTTATTTTGAATCGACCCGCCATACATCGTTTTTCGATCAGATGAACGATATTAGAGCTATATGTAAAAGAAAATAAAAACCAACGACAACAACAACACGACAACTTACGAGAAAGAGAGAGCGAGAAGGCAATAGCTAACTGGTAATTGCCCAATTGGACCTTGCTATGAGAGGAGCGATGTAAATGAGATGGCCTGCGGTCAGAAATCACGCGTGATTCCCGCGTGACTAATATAGATACGTTTATGTTAATAGGAAATTATACACAAATTTTATAATTTTACGAGTTATGTACTAGGTAATTCATCATTACTTATCGAGCCCCCATACATCGTTTTTCAACCAGATGAACGATAGTCGAAAGAGTTGCCACCCCCCAGATTTTGAAATAACCTCACACTTTAAAGTTATCAATTATACACAAACAGGTACAGAGTATATTACAGTCGGGCTTGACCGACTTTCTTACTTGTTTGTATTTTATTTATGGATAAATGCATTAGTTTTCTGTTAAACTACTGTTAAAAAATGTCTCTGTAATTTAGTATTTGGCTCATACAAGGTTATAAATTTAAAATTTGATTTCTGGATAATTGCTGTATCTCTTAGTGGTTTATCCATAGATTAATGCGAATGAGTTAAAGTCCAATTATTGTATCTTTGCGTTCGTAGCAAATTTTGTTTGTTTGTAGACTTAATGTTGCGCATTATGACAAAGTAAATTATCTTTACTTTTAATGTGAAGAATCAGATTCGGAAGATTTATCTCCCAAAACACAATCTTTTTTTAAGCTTGCAGTACACCAGAATAGTTTTCAAAATGCATTTTTAGCCTTAGCTTCCATCTCCATTCAATCGAATTTCCTAAAATAAAAATATAAAATGGGATTTAGAGGTTGATTTGAATTTCTTATTTTGTTTTCCAATATCTTTCGCGACTCTCTCAACCGGATGCGCTGTCAGGAAGTTGTTACTTGTGCCAAAAAAAGAATAAAGAAAAAAACACAAAATGAAAGAAAATCATATTTACGCTGCGTGGCCCTGCAAATCGCTGGGTTTGTCCTTCAACTGCGAACTTCTTGCTGCTTGTCAAGGGGCACAATTATCGAGAACGAAGCACTTTTCATTTCCGCATATCACACACACACATCGTGTGTGTTTGCCACGCGAACTATGCCAACTCACAGTCCAATTACTATAAATAGGTCAAGTCTACATAAGCATGGGCACAAGCCATAGGTTAGACAAATTGTTCGTATTTCATAGGGCCAGTGTCAACCAATTAGCCCTTAGCATAATTTTGTTTGGAAAATGATATCAACAAAAGAATTACAAAGTGTGAGTCAAGTTGTGTGTATTGCGACATGTTGCCAAGATAGTTTTCATTTATTGTATTATTATTATTTAGGTTGGATTGTTATAAGTTTGTTATTTACAGCACAGACGTTATTGCTTTATTGCTCATTTTAAAATTTCTATCTCATGTTAGTCAAATTTCTATCTTAAGGCCTATTCTCAGATGACATAAAGCTTATTTTTGTCACAATGCTTCATATGAATAGAAACAGTTTTGTATAGCTTGGAAATCCGAATGCTTTTGAGCAGCTGTCTTATTTATATAAATCACTATGAAAATAAAATTTATGTCATCTCAGATCAGGCCCTTAAAAGATTCCTCTGAATCATTTATCATTAATTTTTTTCATCATTTTGTTGTAGGTCAAAGACAAACCCACCGTTGAGCAATTCATCTCAATGAATCGTGGCATCAATAACGGCGGTGATTTGCCCCGTGGCTTGTTGGAATCTCTGTACGAGTCTATAAGAACGGAACCATTTAAAATACCCCAAGATGATGGCAATGATCTGATGCATACATTTTTCAATCCAGACAAGGAAGGTTGGCTGTGGAAACAGGGTGGCAGGTAAGTCTGTTACAATATTTCTCCAACTGCAATTACTTACTCTGCATTCTTTTTCCACACAGATACAAATCGTGGAAACGACGCTGGTTCATTTTGAATGACAATTGCCTGTACTATTTTGAATATACCACAGATAAAGAGCCGCGTGGCATAATACCGCTAGAGAATATATCGGTGCGTGAGATACATGATCGCAGTAAGCCGCATTGCTTTGAGCTATTTGCCACAGGCGGTGCGGATATAATCAAGGCATGCAAGACTGATTCGGAGGGCAAGGTGAGTGGGCATGTGATATAAACAAATCGTTGACTTATTATATATTTCTTAATTTGCAGGTGGTCGAGGGCAAACACACTGTATATCGCATGTCAGCTGCCACAGAGGAGGATCAACAGGAGTGGATCAAGCGCCTTACACAATCCATCAGCCACAATCCATTTTATGATATCCTAGTACAAAGAAAAAAGAAGGCACTCAGCAAGAGTTAATATTAAGACAGAACAAGAACCCAGCTCCTTCTCCTCTCAGCCTAACTATATTTTTTGTCTTGGATCTCAGTGAATTAATGCTAAGCGTGGTTTGGCTCTCCTACACACCTACTTGCTATGTCTCTATGTTTGTGTGTGTGAATTTTGTTATGTTAACTCGAAACCTTTGGCCATTGCCACGCTGAAGCACTACGAAACAAAAAAAAAAAAGAAAGAAAACTTTGTCTCTATTGTTGTGATATAATTTATTTACCTTAAGGCATTAAAACATAAATGAAATGAAATTGCAAACATAAGAAAGAAAAAAACACACACACTTTTTCATTAGTGCAAATTAATTTGTAGTTTTTGAGAATTAGTATCTAAGTTTGCTATCCCCTATCACTATCCCTAATTTAGTGCTATGATGACAAACATATCCCAGAAGCCAAAAAAAAAAAAACTATGTTGAAAGTGCTCTAGTTATGTTAACTAAATGGCAAATCTGCTGCTCAATTATGTGTTTGCTTGGCAATTATTAAATTAAAATGTGGCAAACTGTAAAGATTTGGATAATCTTCATCTACCAAAGATTTGCAGTTTTTTCCCTCTTGAATTAGGTGAGTTGTCAACTATTAAAAATAAAATCAAACTAAATTTTTTGTAAAGAAATCTGTTCCTGCCTGAAATATCACCAACACCACCACACAAAAAGGAGCTGCAATTACCAATGCCAGAGCATAACTCTTATGATAATTCTAAGAAGTTTTGTACATTAACAATAAATATGTATTGTGATATACATTTCAATGAGTCATTGGCATATAGTACCCATACACAACCAACCATCAATGGAATCTAAATATGAGAATATATTGGGAATAATTTTTGTATCATTTTTTGGAGAAGACGCCTATCGTAACATTTTGCAATATTATAATTAAACCTAAACTCATTAATAATCCCATAATATATATATATATGTAACCCATGAGCAGAAAATCGAATCGTATTGTAGTATATGTATCTATACCCCATTTATATATGTATGTATGTTTAATTAAGTAAAAGTGCGTTTTAGCATAATCCATGTATAATAATACATACTACATAAATAAACACAAGAGAATGTGAATTTTATATTGGCTTTAGCAGTTTAATATATAGAATTATATATATAAATGTATGTAAATCAATTATGTATGTCTTGTCTAAGGTTTATTAAAAAAAACTTGAAATATAAAAACGCAAAAATTCTTTTAGTGAAGCGAATTTAAGGTTTTAAAATGAAAAGTAGTCCAAGCGAATATCTTATATTAGAACTATCGAGAAAATTTTTTTTATAAGAGATCGATATTATATAGGTTTTTTTATAAGAGAAAATAGTTTAGTTAGGATAACCATATCTCTCATCAGTAGAGTTGGGTAATAACTCTTATATTGCTCTCATATTGTTCCCTTTTTGTTCTTATACAAGGTATTATATTGGAATTTGTTACATTCATGTACCAATATTTAAGTAGATTTGAATGAATCCTGAATAACTAGCACTTACTGGATTAATTTTTTCACATTAAATACAACTTGGTACTAGCATATTGAGTATAAGAGCTAATATAAAAACAATTTTGTGCCAATATAAGATCTTATTAGCCAAGTCTACTCATCAGACTCCTTCTTGCCGGTGTGGCTGCATTGTTCATTGTCGTTGCCTTGAAAACGCGTAGTTAAGTGCCTGCTCTTCTTTTTTTTCACTTAGCTCATCTGATCAGGAAATGAAGTATGCTTTTATGAATATTCTAATTTAATCTTTTTCTAATTTGTTTTTTTCATTTCTCTCCTTTTTTTTTTATATATTCTATATCTTTTTTTTTATATTTTTTAGACTCACTATTTTATCTGATCGAAAAATGATTATGCGATCGTAGGAAAATTATATATGTCTAGGTTTGTTTTTTAATAGTATAGTTTCAAATTAGGTCGTTGCATTTCTGACAATTTTATGTAAGCACTCAAGTCTTCATAGAGTCTATTTTTAAATGTTGTGCTCCTTCTGCCTGTTCCACATTAATTGAATTATACCTTATTGAATTAATTGACTAAATATGATACTGCAATTAGCTCTCCCAAAAATCGATTGACAATATCTTGAAGCACGCAGCGAGTTTACAAGGTTGTTGAATCTAGGTTTAGGTTCGAATTTTTTGCTAATTTGAAATGGTAGTGCTCACATCACAAAATCTTGGACCAAAGAAAAATCAGCTGTAAATTGCCAAATTTTACGCAAATTAATTGTAGTAATTTCATGTAGAACCTTATAGGTTGATTTTTTAAGCGTAACATTTTTAAAAATCGAATAAAATACTCAATTTGCATCATATATTCAAAAATTTTATTGGAATCGATAAATTGGCCTTTGCCAATTTTTTTGTAAATATTGTTTGCGGCTCCGTTTCAAATGGTTCATTCGGAAGGTTCAATTTTTTTGAACACAATTTTTCGATTAGACAGCGGATTTTCATGGAGCTTTCAAGGCCATTCTCCAAAAATTAGACGTTGTGGTAGGTCATTTGGCTTCAATTCTTAAATTTTATTTTCAAACCCAAATTGACACGTAAATTTTCCATGTGGTTGATAACACATGCCCAATTGTTGAGAACGAATTTTGATAATAAATTTCAACAATTTGCAATCGTTCCTCGTTTGTAAGTCTTCCATGATGAAATGGCAGAGTATACTGCAAACTTTTCACTTTGGCAGATGACGTTTGGACGCCATTACCAACCAGTGCTGCCAACCTCAAATAATTTGAGTCATTAACATTTTCAATACAATATTAATGGCACGCTCTTACCTCTTAGAGAATGCAGATAACACTTGGAAATTCCTTTGTTATAAAGATAAATTTTGAGTTGGATCTTAGGCCGGCTTTGCATAAATACCGTATATGGGCAATTCCGCAGAAAAGTCTACCATGACCGAAAAATTGAAAGTTCATTTAAAGTTGATTCTTACATGATTTAGAAAAAGTAAATATGCAAAATAATTTTAATTAAAGAGCTTAAACCTTTCCTTAGTTCAGATAGAGGTATATCGGGCTAGAAAGTACAAATTTACGTTTTGGCCAGATTTTCAGTGCATTTTCTTTTTCGATTTACAAGCTCTAAGAGTCATTGAGCAATTCCACTCTTTTCCCAAAACTTTAGCTACAATTAAAAATTGATTTTTTTGTTGCGTTGAATAATTTAAGAAAAATTATCTTCACTCAAAAATTGCCAAATGAAAATTAAGTAACGTCACGTCAGTAACGTCACGTCAGATATAAAAAAGCAAATTAAAAAAAAAAGAACGAGAAATGATTTTTATATTTGGTAAATTGGGAAAACAAACTTATATTATTCTAAAAACTACTCAAAAAAGTTTCACACAAAAAGAGATTCTCAATTCGCAGAGTTTTGCAATTTTGTAATCCAAGTCAAAACCCACTTCCGTTTTAAGTAACGTCACGTCAGGGCATATATTTACTTATAACTTTGAATCCTTCTGGGCCGATTCTTGTAAATTTTTTTTCTAAATAAAGTGCTATTGAATTCTACCTAATGTAAAAAAAAATTATAAAACTTGTCTGTTTCATTTTTTTTTTTTACATTTTATCGTACGAATGTCACGTCACGTCAGAAAAGAAATGCCCATATGCCTTATATAATTATCATCCAAATTATATAGGTTCGTGATCGATCATTACATTAAAGCTGAGTTGTATGCAAATTCATAAACAGGGTAAAATTCAGATGTATCGACTTTTCGAAGCGAAATTGTGGCAGGTGAAATTGGTTTCGATCATACCCTGCATACTCAGACTATCATGCTATTCTATAAAAAAATAGAAGGCTAACATCGCTACGCCGATGTTTTAAATACATAGCATAGAAACAGACGGACGGTCGACGGACATACGGAAATGAACTCAGCTCGTCATGCTGATCAGAATATATATACTTTATGTGGTCGGAAATGCTTCCTTCACTGCGTTACAAACATCGTGACAATTTTAATATACCCTCTGCAAGGGTATAAAAATCAGATGGGTGATTCGAATGTCAGAAAATTCCCAAATTAGCCATTAGCCATAAAGGAATTATAAAACCAGATTCGGATTCAGCGTGAAAATCAGTATTATTTGAACTCCTGTACTCAGAATAAATCAATTTTCTAACCTTGTCAAATTAACTATGTCATACCACATTTTACACTCTAGATAAACGACAAAGAATATAAAACATAAAATAATTAAAGCATTGTTCCTTGCGCAATAATTGATTGTCCCATCGAGTGATTTTTTTCGAAAATATGTATACGAAAATTCTTAACCAGAAAAAAAAATATTTCTTGAAAATATCGGCTGACCCTACTTAAAAAAAAACAGAAACTATTAAAGATCGCTAAAGCCCTACTTCAAAATTATTATTTTTTTAAACTTCTTATTTTTTCTCAGATAGAAGATACGATAATAGTAATTTCACAATTCTGTTCGCTTAAGTCGGATGCATCGAAGTGACGCAATAGTTTTTAAATGTTTTATGTTCATAGTCGTTTATCTCGCGAACTGTTAGTAGTGGGGTATTTAAAAAAAAAAGAAGGATTATACTATAAATTTTTGTTAAGGGGGTCTTCTACCTTTCTATAGGGTTTTGTGCGTGTTTTTTTTTTTTAATTCTGGAAAGGAAACCATAAGAGCTTTTTCAATTTGTTTTGTTTTGTGTAATTAATTAACTATATACGCATAATACAAAAAATATGTTTGGAATTCGAGGGCTGTTTAAAAAGTTATCGGCCTGCCAATTAAGGTCTCCCAAAAAAAGGTGTGGAGTTGGTAGCCATGATTTCTGGACTCTAGGTTTTTGGAAATGAAAACGGTAAATAAGGTTATGATCGGAATTGATGAAATTTTGTCCCGTACGTCAATCATATTTTTAAATATTTTTTTGAAAAAAATGAGGGCAACAAAAAAAAACGATTTTTCAAGATTTTTTTTTTAGTTTAGTGTAAAAATATTGTAATAAAATGTTTTTCCTCTTGTTTGAGGTACTGGCCAGAATTACATCAATTCTTCGTCGATTGCAATATGGCAGATCAACATCGGTTCAGTAGAACAGGCTCATGGCTACCGGGTCGAAAAACGTGATTTCGATAAAAACGCGCTTAAAGTTCTGAGCAATGTAGAAAATACTCACTTTAGCAGAAACATTGCTCCACTAAATAGGGTATATCTGCTAAACTATTTCGAATTTTTGAAAATGGTTTGAAGGGGATAAAAGGGTAATCCCCAAGCTATATTAATATTGCAAAACAAAAAAATCGTAAAAAATTTTTCAAAGGTAAGACCCCTTAATTTCTTTATTTTACGCTTATAGAGAGGTATAAGTTTATAAAATTTTTTTTGATTTTATGTAAAATCTTTGCAAACCAAAACCTAACCCTCTAAATTTTTACAGCTGATATTTTTTTATTGAAGCCTTATCTAAAATAAATACACAGAAATAAAATTTGTATTAAAAATCAACTTTATTAAATAGACACAAACAAAACAAATTTGTGACAAAAACAGAGGGAATAATATCAAGTATTTAGGTAGGTAGGTAGGAATAATAATGAAGTACATGTAAATACTGAAGGAGGGAGTATATCAAAATATAGTAAGTATTAGCGTATACATTTATCCTTTAAGACAAAATACCCTTTCAACTAATATCTAAAAATACTAAGTCTAAATCTTGATTAAAAAACAAATAAAAAGAATATTAGTCCAACTGTTTGCTCTCATCCCGATTTCGTTTGAAGGATACCGAATGGATGAGGAGTGGCGGCAAAGTGCCGCGTAACATTTGCAAACGTTTGCTCTTCTCCTTCTCGGGACGACGCATATCGTCCTTGGATGAATTGGCCGATGTTGAGGGAGCCGATGTGTTCGATATGGAGGCCAATGAGGTGGAACCGGGTAACATTTCCGAACTTTGCGTCAGAAGCATGGCCGAACGGCGGAAATAACGTGGCATGGAGTAATCATCTTGGGTGGCTCTGGCCGCATTTGCCGTCTGTATGGAGTACAGACTCTGGGATACACGATATTGCTCAATGGTGGGTGTATCCTCGTAATTCTTGGGCAAATAACTAAACGATATCGATGGAACTTCGGGGGTCATGCTAATCTGACTGCCTGTGGTGCCGGTAATGGAGAATATGTCAGTTTCACTGGCTGCCGATCTGACATGCATGTGGGGCACACTCTTGGCCGAGCGTAGAATGCGTCTGGGCGTGACCGCACCCGAGGAGGCCATTAAATGGGGATGTCTATCAATGAGACGTGGACGTAATATCACCTCATCCAGTGTATCCTCTTCCTTATCCTCCTCGGCTATGACCTCGAATTTCTTCGGTGTCAAAGTTTGACTACCCTCCGGCGATGACTCTGACGAGGAGGAGGACGGTGCCAGTGTGAAGGTGATGCGTTTCTCTGGTGTAGTCTCCAATTTCTTAGAGTCCGTGGCATCACCCTGTAGGCCAGCTGTAAGACAGAGAGAGAGAGAGAGAGTACAGAAAAAAATAAACAATGTGCAAGTATTCAGTGGCATCGAACCGCAATTAGAGCAATTCAGTTGGGTAGCATATCACCTCATTATCACCTATATTCGCTGTAAAAAAGCTTAACAGATTGCAAAAATAAAACGTTTACAAATAAGATAAGACCTAGAGTTCACAGACTGATATGGGGAAACGCCCCTTCTGCTAATATGTTCGACCTCGCAGCAAAATCAAGGGAAAGTTCTATAAAGTTGAGAAGGAGCTGGTGGAGTTTCGCACTTAACTTAGGGATAATACAAAAATATATATTTTCTTAAAATTTAATTATTTTATTGCAACTTAGAGTGCACCTCATTAGAGTTAATATTTTAAGGTCACGTGTTCAACCTGCTATATTTTGCATTATGGTGTTTACCAAACGTAAAAGAAAAGAAAAGTATAAAAAAAAAATGTTATGACTGCCCCGAGGATGCTCTAAAGTGAATTGTATCACTCATACGCAGTGTTGCCATTATATTATTTTGATTATAAACAGCAAGCTTAAACTTTAAACTAAGAAAGCCTTAAGGACATATACAAAAATTTAAAATATAACTAGGAACTTTACAGGATCTTGTGTTTGGACATAAAGCCCCTGGGCGTTAAGTCTGTATTTGGATTATATTGTTTTTGACGTAAAATACACTACCTAGACAAATGGTAAAGGCTTTAATTAAGTTATCATTGAGTCATCTTAAATATTATGTTGAATAAGAAGAAAACGCAAAAAACCCACCATGACGAAACTGATTAGAAGTATATTCGTCGTCCAAAAAAAAAATTGGTGATATAATTATATATAGGCCGAAAATATTTTTCTGTGAAACCGTAAATGAAATGACCCTGGCTGGACTAATTTTAAATAGAATTTGGCATAAAAAACCCGAAAAATTGACCGTAAAAAAGTCTCTTGGATGATTTTTTTGGAACCGGCTATTTTTTTAAGGAAGTCTTCTAACTATGAAATTTTGAAAATTAAATTTTTTTTATTTTTTTGCTTTACATTATTATCATTGCTTGGACATTCCCCATTCATCCCCATGAAACCAATTTCAAAAATTCAAATTAGTTTAGCAGATATAGCCATTTAAGTGGAGTAATGTTATTGCTGAAGTGAGTATTTTTTACATTGCTCAAAAGCTTAAGGGCGTTTTTCTCCAAAACTCGATTTTGACCTGATAGCCTTGATTGCACCAGTTCTACTTAACCGAGCAGAATTTATGTTATTCTGTTCCGTTCCTCAAACAAGAGAAAAAACATTTTTTTACACTAAACTACAAAAAAAACTTTAAAAATCTAATTATTTTTGTGTAAATTGACGCCAATTTTAAAAAAAATTATTAAAAAATATTATTGAGGTACGGGCCAGAATTACATTAATTCTGATCAAAACCTCATTTAACGTTTTCATTTTCGATAACCTGGAGTCCCGGAATCATGGCTACCACCTTAACACCATTTCTTTTTTTGACAGGCCAATAACTTCTTGAACAGCCCTCAAAATTCTAAAAAATTTTTTTATTTATTTATTCATTTAATTAATAAATAACACAAAACAATAAACCAAATTAAAAAAGCTCTTATGGGTTTCTGTCCAATTTTTTTTAAAACAAATTTAAAAAACCCTGTGCAAAGGTAGAAGACCCCTTTAAGATATGAGGGCTTGTTGTGAAAAAATGAGTACATATTTCTTATTCAAATTATTGTTCATCGCTTGACACTACTTTTCCCATCTTTCTGGCAGTAAACGAATCCGCGTTGATAAAACTGGATAACCTTTGAAGCTATCCAGCAAGGGAATCAATTCTTCACTTCTAAAAAAATCGCTTTCACGAGCCTTTTCTCATACTTTTCTCGAACGCACCAATTCTATTGGTATTGGTTTCGTTAAGTACAAACTGCTTATATTGGACAGCGCCAGCCTGATCCCACAAGTTCCTATACCTTACTTGTCTTTTTCTTCAATTTCACATCTTTTGCGCAGTCTGGCTTTTTTGCAAAAACCGTTAATTGGAAATTTGAAAGTATTTCGTTAGCAAATCCATTTTTAGTTTTTTTTTATTTAATTTTACCTGTGTACTGAGACCAAAGCTCAAAAATGTTGAGAGAGGTTCGAACCCTTGAGAAATATTTGGGTTCGGTTCGCGGACCGGTTCCTGGATCTTTTGATTTCCAAGTTTTTGGTTCGAGCCTCGGTACGTAAGGTTTAAAGAAAATTAAATTGATATAATCATATCATTTAGTCTTCATTACACTTTAAAAGTGTATATTAATGTTGCCCAGAAGTTTGCAACTCATAGAAATATATATTTCCAACCACATAAAGTATATATATTCTTGATCAGCGCGACGAGCTGAGTTGATTTCACTTTGTCTGTCCGTCTGTCTGTCTGTTTATACGCAAACAAGTCTCTCCGTTTTAAAGCTATCGAGCTGAAACTTCGCACAGAGTCTTCTTTTTACTGCACGCTCCTAGTATGTCAAATCCGGATCCGATGACCATTTCTTAAAGCTGACATAGACGGACTGGGTTAGAAAATGAGTTTTAATAGGAAAACCTTTTGTGTTTAAATTTTTTAGCGCTCATGAACACAGAAACTACGAATAATATATGTTTTTAAATTGATTTTCAAAATTTGGTCAAATTCGGGTGACTGCATCGTATAGCTGCCATAGGACCGATCGGTCGAAAAAAGGTCTTAGTAAGAACAACTTTTTTGTTTTCCATGATATCGTTCCTAAACTCAGAAATTATGAATATTATATGCTTCAGACAGTTCTACAAAATTTGGTTAAAAATCGAATGACTGTACAGCTGCCATAAGACCGATCGGTCAGAAAATGCGTTTTAGTGGGAAAAGCTTTTTTATATTCAATGTAAGCATTCATAAACTTACCAATTATGAATACTATTCGCTTTCGAAAAGTTATGCAAAATGTTATCAAAATCGGATGATTATATTATATAGCTGCCAGAGATCCAATCTGTCGAAAAATGGTTCTGAGTGAGAAAACTTTTTTGACTTTGATGGTATGGTGGTCGAGCGAGATTTTTAAGTGTATTAGAACTTCCGCCCAGTGGAAGCTAACTTTGACTCTGGTCTGGTACCAGCCTCTGGTCAATATCGGCTTTTGATGTGGTTTGAGCCGTCTCATTTTTCTTATAGTTCATCTCTCCATGATAGCTTTTGTTTTAGGTTATTGTAAACCCATTTTTGTATCCCCAGTTATGATTCGTTTTAAAAACGGATCGTTTTCGTTATGTTTGACCAATGGATCAGAAATGTTGATTCGCTTGGTGGTACCCAAATATCGAGTTTGTTTACGTATTCAAGTTGTTTTAGGCGGTTTTCCACTATATTATTTGATACATTCGATTTGATTGTCATCAGCCTCCAAAGGGCGGCCAGTGTGTGGTGCGTTCTTCAACTCAAAATCTCCGGAACGAAATTTGGCAAATTAAAGCTGATATTGTCGTTCACATATTGCATCGAAAACGTATACCTTGCATACATTCATCCGACCTTCTGTCGCGTTCTTTCTTTTTTGAAATTTTGTTGGGACTTAGAAATTGAAATAAAAAAAAACATATAAAATCAAGTTGCCTAGCCCACGTTAAAAATTTAAAACTTTTTGCACACACCTCGTTCATTTAAAAATATCAATAAAAACTCTTACGTAAGCGTAGAAAAGTCAAAGTTTACGACCGAAACAAAAATGAGTAAGTGTCGGGCATTTGAATTTTGATAAAGACTTTGAATGAATTTCGTCAAACCAATAGCCATAATCGTCATGGGACTCCCTTCCTCTTGGCTTTAATCTTCATTGGCATTGTAAAGTTGACGTGACGGGGGGAATTACTCAATCGCACTTTGAGTTGAATGCAAAACGATCATATCGAACTGTTATAAAAGATCATAAAAAGTTTTGTGCTCAGTGTACAGTTCGAGTCATTCACAACAGGCACAAAACGTGATGAATAAGTGAATGTCGTTAAGGTAGAATATAAAACAAATACAAAAATACAGGTAAGTAGTTGCCTCTTTATCTCGGAGACAAAAAGCAGATCCATTTTGTAGGGCATGAAGTGCCTATGAAATAAATTGTCTTTTGTTTTGTTGTATTCAAGGAAATGCTTTATTTTTAACAAAGGAATGCGAAACTTCAGATGAAATGGCAGCAAATACGATTTCTTGTTAACTTTTATCAGGCACAATTATGGTTTATTTTTCCCCCCCATTTTCTTTATCAGCTAACAAAACAATAAAGAAAAACTGATTTACGTGCCAGCCCACCCAACCAACAAGTTTGTTAAGGAACAAAACTGATTACGGTGAGACTTGTCAGCATTATCTGCTGCAATTTTTATGGGCTAGCACCCAAAATTATACCATATATACGTATTATATATATAATTTCATATGAGTTCACTGTTTATTTGTTGTTAACATTTTTAGAGGGCCTTTTGATAATGACTAGTGCCCCCCAACCAGCGATTACTTAGCTGGGATGGCATATTTATTGTCTAATTTGCTCATTAAATGCAAAAATTATGATAAATTGTTTCCAGAGCAATAATTTTGGTAACCGTTTCTGGTTGGATCTCGGTGGGGTTTTATCTGTTGCGATAAGGCTTGGGTGTGACGCAGACGGAAACTGCTAAAAGAAGCGCCAAATGTTCTGAGCCCTCCAGATGTGCCGGGAACCGGTTGTATGTACATAAAACCACCTTTGCGTCATACCCAATATTTTGTTTTTTGTTAATTTTTGCTCTTATATTTGTTTCCTGATTATCGTCAAGGCAAAGAATTTGAGATTTCATTTAAATCGTAATGGAAAATTTGTGGTAAATATCACCTAATTTGGGGGGGAAGTTATTGGATAATGAATCAATTAAGTTTGGGAATACCAAAGAAATGTATACAACACATTTGAATGAGGTGGCATATCGCATTAAATGAATTTATTTTGAATTAGAAGACTGCTAAGTGAGCAAACGAAGATTAATTGATTATCCAATAGACGCCACATCGAAGGCATCAAAAAGAAATAGCACAGAAATAATGTAAACATTTTTAATTTTGGTACGAAAGGTTTTATGGTAGGAGTAAAACTTTAAAAAATTTTAAGTAACGCATAACGCGTAACGTATCACACTGATGCAACACACACTAGAGATGGAAGCAGGAAGTGACTCCCGCGGGTCTGAACGAAATTGAATTTAATATTTGTCTTCAGGCAGAACGGCATAGTCGTTGGTCAATATCGCGACGGGATGGTATGAATTCTTGATTCCGATATTTTTCGGGTACAACTATATTTTTGTAAGCCCTAAGTAAGCTTATGCACAGCAATAAAAATGAGTGGAAAATTCTTTCCGTTCCAAAAACAAGACCGGTTGGTTTTAAAAGTCGTTAACCTCTCTGATCTCACTATAACAAAAAACTGTCTTGACCTACTATTAAAAACGCAAACACGGTTTTCGGTACATTGATATCAGTTTTTATTGGCTGAGTGTGGAGTATTACTTGGTGCTATGCAAATTCCATGATGGAATCATAAATATATTATCAACAAATGTAATTCAGGCAATCTTCAGAGCAAAAATGCTGTTGCTTAATCTCAACTATATTCCCCATAGAAGCAAACAAGCCTATCAACAAAAAATGGAGGAAAGCTTACTTTAGGGATTAGGCATTATATTTCCCTGGATGCAGATCATACGCCTTCTTTGATATTATCGTTTTTTTTTAATTTTTTTCGCTGAGTTCTTTTGATGAACTTTGTTTTTGATTGCCTTCAAAGCCGAGTCGGGAAACGGTAAAAGCATTTTATTGATTGTGCGCCGAATAACGGCCGGGCTGGGTCATCTACCTTTGAACATTTTTTTTTCGATTTTTTGTTTTGCCTTATTATTATAGCTTGGACATTACCCTTTCATCTACTTCAAATTATTTTCCAAAGTTCGAAATAGATTAGCAGATATTGCCTTTTTAGTGGGGCAATGTTTTTGCTAAAGCTAGGTACTCAGACACGAATAACATTCTCGCTGCCTATCTAATTAAATGGCTCTTAGAATGTGCTCTTCGAATTTTCTCAAAGCATTCTAAGAGGCCGTACTCAGACGTCTAGAATGCGCTCGTATAATGTGCATGGGGCTGCCAGATGGTTTTTAAAAACAGCTGATACATTCTCGTAGGGGGGTCTTCGAATTATGAAACATGTTTGATAATTCGAAGATGTACCTCTTAGAATTGAGCACACAATTTGGAAAAATGGATTCAAAGAAGACCAAAACGCAAAACAAAAACAATTTGGAGAACTTTGCGGAGCAAAAACAAGTTGCAGTGCCCAAAGCGGTCACAATGAAACTTATTTAAAGGGATTTGGCCAACAATTGGCCGCTCTGACGTCACTTCATCCTCATTCAGCGATACCCGAACCCATGACCTCTGCATTTCTCATGAACCTTCCATACACAATTTTAAAAACATTGATTTAACAATCTCTGTTGCCCGCGTATTTTGTGAACAAAAAACAGCTGACAAAACCAGAGTGACCATTTCGGTTTCAGTGATTGTTCTCAGCCTTTTCGCTGTGGTTTGGTCACCTTACATTCTAAGAGGCCACTTCTCGAATTATGAAACAATTCTAGCAGCGAGAATGTTATTCGTGTCTGAGTACCTAGCTATAACTAATAAATAACTCAAAACAAAAAACCAATTTTAAAAAGGTCTTATGGATTTATCTCCAATTTTTTTTTAAAAAACACTTACAAATCCCTGTTCAAAGGGATCCCCTTAGCACCACTAAAAGCTGCGACCTAATTGTTTTTTTTTAATAATTCTGTGCGAATGCATTTAAAACAATGTCAGTCAATTCCAAATACTGAGATACTTTTCATACATTTTCCCCATACAATCGCAAGCGTATATGCGTATATCCTTACTATTGATGCGGACACGGCTTAATTAATGTGCTATAACTTTGCTAAATACAAAATAGAATAGTTGGAGAGAAATTTTTTTGAGAACAGCTAGAGGACTTATTCTGCTGACACTGATGGATTTATAAGCAATCCGCTTATAATTTATTATCCATTAAAACCAATACATTTTCATATAAGTAAGAAAGTTTTTGGCATAATTTTTAAGTAAAGGGAAATATACTAAATGGATAATATTGCTCATTGCATGTTGATTTGGACGGTAGCTGGTGTGTGCGCCTACTCTGTGGGAGGCCTAAGTTCGACCCGTTTTCATAAAACATCTAAAAAATTACCCGAACAAAAATAGCTAAGATTCGTTGCACTTTGTTATAAACATTTTGCCCCAAGTTGCCCCTTTAAAAAAAAATCAAGTTTATTTAGATGTTACTGCGCATTTAAACGATGAAGTTTCCATAAAATTGGTACCTCGAATTTTGTATAAAAATTATACTGACTTCCGTTAACTTTGGCGTGTTTTTTCAAAATTATAGCAATCACCGTTCTTATAACTAGCTAAATATGTTTTAGCTGTGTGAGAATCATTTAAATTTTTATAAAAGAAAAGTTATTATTTTTTATGAACCAAAACAACGATCAGAATAACCTTTTTCAAAAAGATGTGCTTCATTTGGATTCAGGTATGGGAGGACATCAAATTAAAAGGTTCGTTTAATGGTACGTTTTAAGGAACCTAAAAATCCCTAACCGAAAAGATTCTAAGGTATTCGGCTCTCTACCGGCTTACTAGGTGAATACCCTTAGTACAATAAAAGAAAATTGATTTAAAACTATTATGTGATATTTAAAATCGAATTTAATAATATGTTTTCTGTATTTCTCTTTCTAAAGTTAAGAAATCGCAATTGTTCTTCTAGAAATAATCCCTTTTAAAATAAGAAATATTAAATTTAATATCAGAACTAAAAAATTCCACCTTTGGTAAGCAGTCACATACACTTAAAACTTATTTTCCCACATTAAAGATGATGAGGCAACCAATTCCAGTTATCAATATTTGTATAATGATCTCAAGCAATTAGTCGAAAAAAAAATCTGTTGACTAATGCCAAGCTTTTATGGCAAACAAAGCAAAGTACTAGAGTGCACAAAAGCTGAGAATATGTGTAAGATTCGATATTCTATGAAACCCCTCCCCGTGCTTTCATCACTAGGTAAAACTTTCGTTTTGCCATAAGTTTAGATTTCTTTTCTTTTTTTTGTTTTGTTTGTTTTACTCTCATTATAAATTAATCAAATCATATATATATATACTTACTTATAAACCTTAACTAGGTCTAATGATTACACAAATTACAAGGTCTAAAAGCAAAGTCCATGACCAAATGGAAGTACATACATTCATACTTAAGGCTTAAATGTTAACCTAAGTACAAGTAATACTATATAAATCGATTTCACTCAACTTGGCTGGGTCTTCTGCTGCTGCTTATCAAAAAAAAAAAAAAGTAGAAAATATCAACACTTACGCTCTAATTAATTAATTAATAATATTAAGTCACATTTTGCGGCGAAAGGTTTTTCGTTGTTATCTACTCATCATATCTTTGGCACAAATACTGCAAATTTTTCGAAACTCCTCTCCACTTCTCCACAGCGCTCTCAACTCAAATAGAACTTAACCTTGGGCACACCGCTGGAGACAATACTGCTGCTGCGTGTGCTTTTACCACTAGTTCGTCCACCCAGCAGCGGGGTATGCGCATGGCTACCGCTGCCGCTACCCTCATTACCTTCCAGACGCCGGAGTAGACGATCCTGATCGCTTAGACGCGGTGTGGTGGGCATTTCCTTATTGGGTGAATGTACGCCAGCCAAATAGGTCTTTGTGCTAATCCGATTCAATTTTGTGGGATAATGATCCTTAAAGATCTGGGAATTGGCAAATACTGCCACTATCTCGGGTCCCAGCATGGTTACATTTGTCTGCGTCTCACGACGATAATCCTCCTCGTGAATTTTGGCACTGGGAAATGAAAATGATAAACACAAAATACAAACAATAATTAATTTGTTGCCCCGTTGTGATCACAAGACAAACTCAAAAGATGTGCGAAAATTGAACGGGTAAATTCAATGGACTTTGGGGTGTTTAGACCCGCAATTAGTACCTCATCGGACTCAGTGCTAGGCTCGAATTGCCTCGTCGCACCGGTTGATCGCAAATGGGCTGTGGCACGGTTAACAAATTATTATTATCCACCACAGTGGGTTGAATGCGTCCAATGATGCTGCCATTCTTTTGGGCAGCCAAAAAGTCAGCATCATCCTCGGGATTGTAATTGGCTGAAAGTTAAAAAAAAATAAAGGGGGGAATTTATTAATAATTTTATTAGAGCAATAAATATTATAGCATATAAATAGGACTTAAGTTAATCAAAAGGGGCAATTAGCTGCATCGTAAATTTATGAATTTTATTTGCTAATACACCTTGACGGAGAGATTAAAAATAGTAACAATAAATTTATGATTTTAAATACATGACCGATTATGATTCAATTAAATAAAAATTCGATATTTTTCTATTTTAGTCTAGATGTGTCTCAAGGAAAACTAAACTGTTTTAAAATATCCCAATCTGGTGGCGCCATCTATTGATAGTTCTCTGATGTTATATCAAAATTAATTTTAAAAAGAACTTAGGTTATTTGTAATTGTTTTGTGTTCGATGGTTTAAGTCTAGAGCCCGATATTTCGGACCAACATGTGCGTTTTGTTTACCCTTTAGAGCATATAGCTTCTATTGATAACGGCCAAAAATTTAATTAATGCCAGTGTGACCCGTTGTTTTTGCGCACTACCTTTTTATTCCCAAAGCTGATTTGCTTTCGATTTTGGTATTCTTTTGATAACTTGGATTAATTGCTCAAAAAAAAAACAAATCAGGAGCAAATCAGTTTTAGGAACCCATCTGTTGTATCATGAGTAGAAGCTGAGTTGATTACCTACTTAATGACCCGATGTCGAGATTGAGAGAAGCTCGGCTTGGCCCTTTGGGGCTGTAACAGCCAATTTCACATTTACAAACTACCCGATGTTTATGTTAAAGATCAAAAATGGAACTTTGATCAAAGATCAAAATTTTCAGATCTGGGTAAAATACTTCGGTTTCCAGGAAGGTCGAGAGGGTTTACAGAACGAACCATTCATTCAGGTAACATTGAAACACTGTGCAAATTAAGTCAAAAATGAGTCAGCATTTACATTGTTTGAAAAATTATTGCATTTTGGTAGACATTTTATATCTGCGAAAGGTGTGTCACGTTTTGTTCCTCACAATATTATTGAAAAATGGCATTTTAAACATTGTTCACTTCCCACATTTGCCTGTATTAACTTCAAGTGACTTTTACTTATTCTTAAATCTAGATTTATCAAGAAACGAAAGGCCCAAAAGGTGCAGACCGACGTACTATGTAAAGACTTAATGAATCCATTAAACATGCTTATTAATTGTGCAAAATTCGTTTATTTTGATTAAAATACAAATATTGCCTCAGCTGTGTGCTGTCAGAATGAAAGCGTTAGATAAAAAGATTTTTGATATATATACAATTTTTAAAAAAATTTTATTTGTTGTAAGTTAGAGGAGAACAAAGTCGATTAATGAATATTTAACTATATAGGGTGGCTAATGAATGCTTCTACCAAAAAATAACCTAATTGCTTATTTTCTGTGTGGTAAATCGGTTAGTTTCTTTGTTTTGATTTTACTAAATGATTTTTTAATATAATATATATAATATAACGTCCCTTCTAATGGCAAGAATGTAGCACCCGTGCGATTGGAAACCCAAATGCAGTAAGTTGGAAGGCACAAAAGCTGCTTAACATGCAACATTTCCTTCCGATGGCATGCATTAAGCACGTTGAAAGAGAGACCTTAGCGTTTTTCGAAGTTGAGCCAATTACAACAACCCATAAAAACGTCCCTTGGATGGAATATTGATGGAAGATTGGAAGATTTAGAACTACATCTTAGTGGAAAAAGAACTATGAAAGATGTGCATCTGGCTTACAGTCAAGTCCGCCTGGGAGCTTCTTACAGTGTGAGTAAGCGGCCGTAAAGTGTTTACATACAAGCATAGCCTGCGTGTTTAGTTGATGAGATGTTGTTTTTGTGAAACTTATTACTGATCCAGTTTCAATTCAACAAATATTAATCAAGTAATATATTTAAATTGTAGAGATAACCGAAGCCTATGGACCCTATTTTATCCAACTTAACATATGTTTGACCACTTTTCCTTCTACCCAATCGATTTTTTTCTCTACGGTTTTCCTCTAATTTTGATTCATCTCTTTCTTGCTTAAGCCTAGTACTTAACACGACATTACGATTTGTTTTGACACAATACTTTATCTAAATATGTGCCCTTTGAAACAGCTTTTATGCTAATACGCGAATCTACATATTTATATAAGGTATTGAGGTAAAACTGGTTTTTTATTGGTTTGAGTACTTTAGTTTACTTTTTCGAATAATTAAATTAATCATTATATACTGACTTGAACTTGGAGCATCTGCCTTGGGGCACGGTCCAGACAATGCAGAACAAACTCTTGCTCAGAATGCTTACAATAAAATAAATATCTGGCTTTACAGCTCCAAAGGGCCAGGCCGAGCTTCTCTCAATCACTTGGCTTTTGTGGCTTTTCAATTTTCGCACAAGAGAAAGGGAACTACAGTTTAACGCCGAATCCGAACGGCAAATTTAAGAAGCTTTTTCATGGCTAGTTACTTCACAGCTGGCGTCAATAGCTGGTGAAGATGTCCGGATCTGTATAAGTTTTAATAAAAAAACTTTTTATTAGATGTTCCGAGGCGGGATCGAACCCAGACCGTATTGATGTCAGAAACAGGCCAAATCGATTGTTTAAAATCTCTAGAAATAGCACAATTAAATCCAAAATGCCTAAAAAGATGCATATATATATAATCCCATTTAAGATATTTTCATGTATTCTACAAATCGCTTTCGACCCCAAAAACGACTCAAATCGTATGGGAAAAGGTTCGTTTAAAGGGTCGAAAGCGATTTGTAGAACACATGGGAATATCTCAATATTAACTAGAAATGCTGGCTCCATCAAAACTGATTAGCTGCCATACGAAATAGTCAGATCTGTGTGGAAAATGGCTATATTGGCAGCACTGCTCCCAGACTAATCGTCATAATGACCATAAAAAGAGCCACTAAAAAGATAAAAAAAAGTCATACGTCCTTCATTTTGATTCATGGCAGGTGACTTGGCTCATCCTATATTACAAGCGCTGCGTTCCTAATCTGTTCTGTTAGTAATGTCACTTGTTCTCAGCCCGCTGGCCTTGTTACCTTTTAAAACCATTTTTAAGCGAGTCCTTTTATACTTGCTGTGATAATAAAAGTGTAGCCAATATATACATAAATTTAACAAAGAAATGTACGAATAAAATCTTTCCGTATTTTATATCAGTTTTCCCCTTTTATTGCTAATTCCCACTTTGATATTCTCTGACTTTATATTCAAGTCTTCCAGCCTTGCTTGTAGCTTCTTTATTCTATATGTTGTTGTTTTCTCTTTTTAATAAAAGCCTTACTTCTTTATTTTTTGTCATTTTATTGTCTTGCATTCTTTGTTCAGACTGTTATTCTTTTGATTTCTTTTAAGAATGAAATGAATTAAGATATGAAATACATTTATTCTTAAGTTCCCTACAAAGAAGGTAGTAAAAGAGAAGCCATTTGAATGGTTTAAAAACGCTTGCAATATAGAAAAAATAATGGAAGTAGCATAATTTTAGAAATGCAAAGCTTAAGAAAAATGAATTGCAAAAATATTCTTACTTCATCATATAACAAAAAGAGTTTTTCTTATTTTCATTCTTTTCTTTTAATTGAGGGATAAGATAGAGTTTTCATTATTATTATTTCTGTTTTTTTTTAAGGGATAAGATATATTACAGTTAGTTGTAGGAAGTTGCTTTGTTAAAATAGTTTTGAGCTTTACATTCGCTTTTTATCTTTTTATTTTTCCTCTTTAAATTTGAATTACAAATCTTAATGCTTCTCAGAGAATGCACCAGTCCTTCTTAGACTTCCCTTAACATGTTCAAGTAATTAAAAAAAAAAAAAACAAAGACTTAACTTATTTTCTCTTAATGACTCAACTTAATGACTCGTGTCCCAATTTGTAGCTGTCTAATTCTTATTCACAAATTAGGCGAAATGGAAACTTCTGTTAATGTACTTCAATCCAACATTTAATGTACTTATTTTGTATGAACGTCATTGTGATTAGTGCCTTAAAATAATTTCAGTACTTGAAGCTTTAAGAATAATATTATATCAAGTAAATAAATAAAATTGAATTCCTAGATAAGGAGCTGCACTTCTAATTCAATTCATATCTCTAACAAGATGTTACCTTTCGAGTAACTTCCGCAGATTGTAGCTCTGGCTTGATCACTTGATCACTTGATAAACATACTTGCTTGACAGATTGTTTACTCTAATAGTTATTATGGAGTGTAAATAATAGTTTCAAAGAAAAAATGAATCTCTATTGGCAAAAAATTAACCATTTGTACATACATCAAATTCTGCCCTTGAGTGGGGGGTCGGTGGGGGTTTAAATATAACAACAAAAATCTTATAAAATTCCATTAAAAATATTATTTTGATTTTTGTTTCTTTATCTTCTTTAGCTCTCGCGCAAATGCCAAACACGTAAAGTCGTAGCCTCAAGGCGCAAGATCTACATTTCAGACCTGTGCCGCATAACTTTCAAGCTTTGGGTACGTCGGTACCAACGTACCGACATACAGACACTCAAACAGACAGACGGACAGTCATACGTGTAAGTGTGTACCCACCGGCTAACCGTCAACTAAATTGAAACTTACCGATCGATTCATCATAGCAAAAACGCTCTTCGAAGCAGTTCCAGTAGAAATCTTCCCAACAGCTGAAAACGTTCAAACGCAATACAAAATTGTTAGTTAAAAAGCAACAGCAGCAAAAATATTGTGTACAATGTCCGACTACTTACTTCTGACAACAGCGGCACATTTTGTTGATTTTTTATGTGTACTTGATTTTTACTTTGATTTGATTCAATTTTCTGTTGGAGGAAAATTACATTTAGAGTTTTTTGTGTGTGGAAATGGAATGCGTGTGTTGTGACTCGTTTCGAAAATGTTGTCGATGTTGGTGTTGTTGTTGTTGCCTTTTTTGTTTTGTGACGCAGCGTGAAGCGTGGAGACCGCTTGACGTTTTATCGGCAACTGAAGTGCGCCGAAAAGTATCTCGCAGATAGCCCGGCCCGCTCTAAGCGGTACACGTGAGCAAGCGAGTGTGTGTGTGTGTGTGTGTGTGTGCGAGAGATATTGAGCGCGCGATAAAACTGTCATACGCTCAGTCGGACCTGAACTCCATTAAGCTTGGAGCCGGGGGGCGCTGTGCAACTTTTTTTCTTTCTTTAAATGTATTTAGAGAACGTAGATTGCGCTCCAAACGATTGCTTGATCGATCGAGCGAGCATGATAGATTACTGCCAGTTGGGTGGAAATAAAAAAGCTAGAGAGCGCTTATAAAAAAGCTTTCCCAAGATTTCTCTCCCTCTTTCTCTCACTCTCTTTGTGGGTGTGTGCCTCAGCGGGCTTGTACTTTGCACAGTGGATCAGGGAATTCAAAAATGGGGATTGTTTTATTCAGATTTGAAACAAGATCTTATAAAATTAATAAGGCTCGTAATAGTAATTTTTAAACTAAAAGTTTTTTATATTATGATTATAAATATACATGACGTATACTTAATATTTTTTCTAGGGCTATAATTTATCTAAGCTGTAAGTTGAAACTATCATTATTAATATTCATATTGATATATTATATATTAAAACCAAAAAAAAAAAATATTAAGTTTTCATAGGCGCGATTTGATCCTAAAGTTTCGTAAAAAATTACTCATACGACACGTACAACAGATCAAAACCTTTACAACCAAATCTGTGGAACATGTCAAGCGTAGACAAATTTTAAGATTCAAAAGGCGACTATGTTGAAAAATGTTGTGAAAATTTAGGTAACAGCCAGAAGGAAACATCTTCGAATATAAGAAACACCCATGTGTTCCAGAAATCGATTTAAACCCAAACACGAACAAAATCGTATTGTTTGGGAAATAATTTATTCGTTAACAACCAAAAATTAAATAACATAAATAAAAAATCATGCTTTTGCACTTTTGCTATGTTTATAAATATAAATAAGTAAGGAAAATATTATATTTTTTAGTAGCCTCGACATTTATCTGAGTGAATGCACAATGTGAATTATGAAAGATGCTGCCATGGCTGACTTTATATTATTTCGTTCAAAAAATAATAATTGAAGAACATTACGTTTGCATACTTTGAGGGGCAAAAAGCATGATTTTTTATAAGCATTAGCGTGGTATATGACATTATTAGTTCAGAATACAGAATACGTTAATAGTTTACAATTTAAAAAAATTTATAAAAATGGTAACACTGCGTATTAGTGATACTAAAAATCTTAAGACTCTACTTGCGTCAGTTAAAACTACAGTTTGTTTACTTCTGTTTAAGAAGGCTTTTCAAATGATGTTCAAATTAGTATGCAAGGAAGACGCAGTCTTATGTGTCCCTCCATAAGGTAAAATCGGAAAACCTAACTCTTACCATTTGAAATGGCAGGTTTTGGTTTGCAAAGAATTTATATAAAAACCAAACAAGTTTCTTTTAAGTCTTAGGCATTACGTGATGGATTTAAAGATTCCTTTAGTCGGGAAAAACTTTTGCTTAAAATAATCTTTACTCCTATAAAAGCATTGTTAATTTTTGAATATCAAGCAAACTTGTCATAAAAATAAAGAGGTCAGTTTTGTACTCGCATCTCTTTGGAACGAGGGTATGGAATATCACTTTTAAGGAGCGAGGAGCTCAAATTCCTCGTTATGGTCTGGAGAAGAAGAAAACTGAAAAACATGAATAAAGTGAACAGTTTGGGCGAGATTAATGGGATAATAAAATGGTGGAAGGCTAACAAGAAATAAAAATCCAAACAATGCGTAAAAAACCATAGAAAACATATCCAAATTGTCAAAAAAAAAAACACTATTCAAAAATTTGAATTCTATTTAGTTTTAAAATAACCATTATAAGATTAATTCATTTTTCGCCAAATAGTTGAAAGATTGATGTTTTTGTTCTAAAATGTTGTTTTTGTAACAACTCAGACTGCATTAAAACACGTGAAATGGTCAAAAGGAACACACTCAGGCTGTAGTCATTGGCTGTCTTGATTGAATTGCACGGTCAAAAGTTTTAGGTTTTCCTTACTTCTTTAGGCCATATTTTACATTTGCATCTTGTAATAAAACTTGTGAGAAACCGCGTGCTTAACGAAAACCGATGTGATAACCGAAAATAATAAAGTGCTTTTATAGTTATGCACCGGCCCAAAATCAAATATTAACATATAAGTCAAAAAGAGATATTATTGTTGTTACAGTCCTGAAATTCTAATTTGTTTTTATTTTTTTACTCTATTTCACTCTTCATTTACACTTTTCGCTATTCTGTTTGTAAAGTACTTTACGCTGGAAAAGTGGGCGCGTTAATAGATATGCACCAGAGCTAAGCGTAAAGAATAGTTGGTGTTAGAAACAAGGATACCTGTCATGTTTAGAAACGTATTCTACGTCAACTTCTAGATACGTCCTTGCCCTAGATGAAGTAATCTAGCAAGATTTAAGTAAAAACTTTGATTTCATTGCTCAACCCCTATATCTAATTTTTTACGTTTTTTTTTTGGTATGTGATTTATACATCAAAATGCAACTTTTAAAGGGGTGAAAATATGACCTTACATTTTTCATACGATTGATTCTGTGGATTCATACTGTGGAACAATTGCTTAAATATTAAGTCCTGGACGATCTTTATTTTATTCGCAAAATCTATTAGCAAACTGTTTGGGCAACAAAATTCAAGGTGGTGATTTTAGATGATTTTTGTGTGCTTAATACGAATTAAGTATGATGCTGTCATAACTGACTTTAAATTATCTTGTTCCAATAGATAATTCTTAAAGAAAGGTTTGCACAGTTAAAGGGCCAACATAACGAATTTTTTTTTTGTGCATAAGCATAGTAATAGTCTTTCTGTTTAGTTTTTAATGTTAATTACTGAACTGTTTTATTGAGATTTCTTTTTTCCTTGACCAGCAAGCAGAGTCTTAGGCTACAAATGCAATTATTAATAACTACAACAACAACCTTATGCTGCAGCGAAACTTTTCGTTTGGCCAAGCGAATATATGTACTTAGTTGTCGTAATTGTTTTAAAGCCTCTCAGTTTGGAAAATTAAAACTAATCGGCACTGCTTCTTTTCACAACTCTTCTCACAAGCAGAAAAAAAAACAAATTTAAAAAATTCTTGAAATTTCTCTAAATTGGTTTACCTTATGCAGGCCCTTGTCCCACTGTAACCTGTTGCCGTTGTTGTTGACACCTGCACAAAAACAAAGCAATCACAAGCTTTGCTTAACTTTCATTGTTGTTATTGTAATTTAAACTTTTTCAACTTGCACACACATCGATAAGCCTACAAGTGTACATAGTATGTGTATGTATGTATGTTTGTTTGCCTTTACTTAGCACTCTTGAACGATAAGCGGGCGAGCACTAACAAAAAGAGTCTGCAAATTGAGGCCACATTCCCAAGGCAACAGGTGAGAGAGAAGCAATTGGAAAGGCATTTCTCCAGACAGGCTAGCATACTTTTAGGCTGGGAGGGATTTGGGAAATTTAATTTCTCGATTTAGTTGTTCATTGAGAGCGAATCTTATGTTACTTATCGTACATACAAATGTACATTTGTACGTACATGGGTCTTGTGTAATCTTTTTGATAAGTTAACCGAATTGTTGTGATAATAACTTAATTGATTTTTAATGAGTTACGGAATGTCCAATTGATAAAAAAAAAATATTTAAAACCCAAAAACGATAAAAATACATATTTTTGTATTATTTACCAATTTAAGCACAAACACACTTTTGTTTGTTGTTGTTGTTTTTCTATCAAGTCTATATCTGGAACGTAATCACTCAGTGCAGATAAGTCGAAACCTTGGTTTTATTTCTTTTTGGATTTAGAAGGTGTGAAGTGTTCCCAAATGCTTTAATAAATATTTGCCTTTTTCAAAAAAGAAAACATAAACCAGATAAGATCCGCTATCATTTCAAATCAGTTTAAAGATCAGCGCAATCATGTGAGTCGGCAAGTCAATTAAAAGTATTTACAAATTGAATCCCGCAATTGAATGTCTTTGATAAAAACTTTAAACAAAGCTGGTGGTTCCCTGCGGCAACGATGACAGTCGACACAAATATTGAATAGCGCTCAAAACTCAATAAAACGTCTTTTCGGACGCACGAACAGACAATAATGGTGAGGGCAGGGGGGATAGGAGCTGGGGGCAGAGCATGTGCGCAATAATTGAATGTCAATCAGCTTTTTTTTGGTCGCTGTTGTTGTTGTTGTTTTTTGTTGAAATTAATAGTAGTCACTTTTGTTGTTACCGTTCCATGTAATGCAATTTGTGGTGTTTACACGTGATATGCGTGAAGCGCATTTTGAACCTGATTTTTTGTTATACAACACAAACGAGGGGCGGCACGAATAGTAAGAGATGTGAACGGAAATTTTTATAAAAGCTGAAAAATTAAATAATGAAATAACATTTTCATTTTTTCTCAAGATAGCTTTAATACAGAGGGAAGACAAAGGCTATACAAACTTAAGTGATCAAGTATATATGGGTGATTCCACGAAAAATTTCTCACTCGCATTTTTTTTGGGTTGAAATAATTTTTTTTGCAATCTTAGTTGAAAAGTAGAGGGTAAGTATTTTCAGGGTATTCTCGAAAAATGGCTAATTCGCGATTTTGGCTAAATTTGGTCTCTAAATCGCTGTATATTATTTTAAAGTATATTCAGAAAATCAATTGTTAAGTTAAAAGATTGCAAGTTGACAATAAAGCAGATTATTACATACTACATAATTGAGTGTAGTAGCCTCTGTAGACTTTTTTATTTTTTGGAATTAGTTCTTTCTAAAAACATCTAATCCAAATGTCGGTGTTCCTGAAATGTGAGAGTTTTTTATATTTCTGACTTAAACTGTGAGTTGCCTGATCCGACTGGTAGACATTTGAATATTGCAATAAGAAGGCGTTAACTAAGTTAGCAACACATTCGTGAAAATGTGGCTTATGCGCAATTCGTGCCCCATAAAGTGGGCAATGTATTTGTGAGCCCAACAAAGTAGGCAACTCTTTTGTGAAAACTTGAATAAAAACCAAATGACGAGGCATAATTCACTTATTTACATTGGATAACACGCGCGAAAATACCGAAAATAGAAACTAATCACTTAATAAAGATTGTTTAATATTAACAAATCTAGAGCGTTTTAAGATATTGGGATATTGTTATTGGCAAATCTCCGAGCAACATCTAAGGTAAGTAATCTAAAGTAAGCACGAAATAAGTACTTCAGGGGTGCTACCAGAACGGACTGGGGAATCGAGTCGGAGTCAACATCCTATAGCTGACATAGAAACGAAATAGTATGAAAAGCATTTTTGCGTATTGTTTCATTGTCTTTTAAATCTTAGCAGGCCTTGATTTCCAAAAGATTTAAAAAACCGTAGCATGCCTTGGCTTTACTAGACAACCTTCAGCTGCCTTAGAAGCTCATTCGGTAGCCAGCTCTGGTAGAGCTAACAGCTGGTTACCGAAGCACTTGTTTTTTCTTTTGTTTTTTGCTTTGTGTTTATATTTACCTGGGATCTTTCCAAGAACCCACATTGTCTTTAAGAATGGGATACCAATTTTCTTTTCATTTTTTGTTCATTTAATTTTTCAAACTAGCAAAGGCTTTCGACATCTAGTCATTTGAAATAATGCGTAATTATTTTTCTTTATCTTTTGAATTACTCTGTGGATTTAGAATATTATTTTGTTAAGGGTGCAGAATAAAAGGGCCTGCATTATAGCACCATAATCATTTTGTTAAAGGAACAAAAACAGTACTTCTTTGAATTGGCATTTCAACGGACTCCTCAATACTTGCAGATCTTTTGCGAAATTCTTTCAAGGTTGACCCATCAGACGATGTTGAAGATTCTGAGTACTCCTGCTCCTTATTTCCATATATGGAAAGTCGGCATTTGTTACATAGTACGTCATTTACCCCTACTTCTTTGTTGAGTACTTCTGCATATTTTCTTGCTTCAAAATCATTGTTCACTTTTTTCATCTTCCCTGGAGTCCTCCGCAAATTAACAGCGCATGCACTGCATAATAGACCCTTCCTCCACTTCGGCATTCTTTTTTAAATTGTAAAATTTTTATTCAGAATGACAAATAATTCAAATCGTCTGTGTTGACCGAAAAGTTTGCCTTTTCCCCTTTTTATTTGATATACAGTGTGCCTAATATATATAAAGTATAAGTGAAATACTATTTTACATGTTTAATTGTTTTTCACCATGAAGCCCAATTGCGATCTGATTGCAAAAATTATATGTTATTTGGGATATCCTAATGAAAAAAAACAGCAAATAAAAGTGGAGGTGCAGAAAAAAGTTATCACCGCGAAAAAATTATTTGAAAAATTGAATCATAATTTTTAGACCAAAATTTTCGATATAAAAATCTGAAAAAATATCTTTAGAATTGTATTTTGTACACTTACAACATGTATTACACCCATCAAAATCGGTCAAGCGGTTCTTGAGAAAAAGCAGTTTTTAGTTTTAGCTTTCGGGCCTCATAACTCCCGTCCAATAGCGATTTGGAGACTAAAATTTTTGGTGAGTGAGTTTCTTTTAGATTTTAATCAAAAATGTGAATTTGGTGCTGATAACTGCGGGGGCAGTTTTCCTATGCTTTTTCTGCTATGCCCTTTAATTTAAAAAAAAATCGACTTGAATTTCCGGCTAACCCAATATAATAATTTACATTTGGCCATTATTTTCTTCCGACTGCTTTTATCTATGGCAAATTGGCATATCGTGTGAGTCCGCCTTAAGGGCTTTAATTCTAAACCTGCTTGCAACCTTGTTTAATACGAATAATTTACAATTGCTGTTAAGAAACCTAAATTAGGTTAGTGTGTGTAGATAAAGATCTCTAACAGACCATTAACTTGCATTTGAAAATTTGCTTTTCAAACCGGCCGAAACATTAAACCAAACACACATTTTAAAACTTGAATTATATTTTGTTGCCTTTGAACTTTGGGCAAGCTAAAATTGTCAAAAGCGAATCGCATGCCAAAACAAATTTTGGTAAATAACTTCCGCACATTGAAAACAAAACACAAAACGAAACAATAAAATTAACAACAACAATAACAATGGAGCTTACGGATTACAATCCCAGCGCCAGAGTCACTCAAGCAGAGCGGGCAATGCGGTAAATTCTTTTATGAACAAACAAATAAAATAAAAATTTTTATTAAAATGAGAAAAACTAATTTTTTGATTTCTACTAAAATTAGATTTATGAATGCCATTAAATTAACATACATTCCACTATATTTCACAAAGCGAATGCATTTTAATCTCTCTGCTCTCGTGTGCAACTTTTTGGTATTTCCAGATGAAATTTAAATTTATTTAGTCTTTATTAATTGTTTATATGCCTGTCCGCTTAATACATTAATTTAATATGACGATAAAACGAGTTTTAACGTCATCAAACAAATGTCTAGAATCTCTCACTGGAAAATAACCAAAACAATATAAAAAAGACAGATTAATAAAAATACTTGAATTATTTTCTGTGAGTTTGATGGAAGCTATCTCTATTTATTATTCCAATTTATGGCGAGTTTGCTAAGTAGAAATGCTAATTAAGTTCCCACGAATTGATGTCTGTGAACATACAGTGGTACGAAATTTTTATAAACGTTCAACTATCCTACAATAATTTGGAATAAAACAGTTAATCAGAAAGAAAACTTAATAAATGAAAAATAATTTAATTCGTATTTATATTTATATGCAAACGTAATTAGTTCAAATCGATAAAACGTTAATTTCGTAAGTTGTACCAAAGGGTTTTAAATGCGAGTTAAGCTGCTTTTAGGCTGTAATGACACTTCCAATTTTTGGGAATAATTTCAGTTAAAATATATCTTCTATGGAGAAATGTCTTTGGTATAAGCCAGTCCGAGTATGCTTTAAGGGGACGAACAAATTTTTTTATGAGAGTAAGATACCAAAAACCAGCAACTTTTCTCTAACGAAAAATTTTGATAATAATTGTCTCATATAAGCCTTATTAAAAATGCCGAGAAAAAAGCGCTTCCACATATCGATAATATAAAAGTAGATCAAACGGATCATGATAAAGGCCTTATACCCTAAAAATTCTGAAAATTCTGCATAAGACTGCCAGAACTTGTTTGTCAATGGAAATTGCTTTTGTTTTGTCCAAAAGTCTGTGTCATCTAGTTTTAAATTATTATTATATTAGCCTTCTACTTATTGCCTTTATTATAACTGAGGCTTCTGATCTGGCAAAACCCTCAACTACTGAGACAAATCAAAAAGGAAAGTCCATGGAGATGATAGAAGAATTTGTAGAATTTCGAATTTCCAGCGTGGTAACTTTACATGCAACACTGATCCTGTCAACTTACATCTGTTAATTGACTACTGTCAAATTTAAAGCACGCTGCGTCATTTAGTTTGCGTTTGACAGTCATTTCGACGCAAGTCCAAAACAACACACCAGATACTAGGTAACAATCAAAGCAGTGGTCTTCTCCGAGATAAATTTCTTTAAGGGGTCTTCTACTTTTGAAATATTTTTTTTCGATTTTTTTTTTTGCAATATTATTATAGCTTACCATAACCCTTTTATCCCCTTCAATCTCTTTTCAAAAATTCAAAATATTTTAAAAGATATAGCCATCTCAATGGAGCAATGTTTATGCTTATCCAAGTCATTTACACGTTGCTCAAAACTTGAAGGTCGTTTTTTTCGAAACCGCGTTTTTTGACCTAGTAGCCATGTCGAATATTTTTTTTTAGGATGCGGTTTCAGTCACTTCGAATCTTTGAAAATCTTAAAACGGTTACCGGCGAATTTTATTCAACATTGAAGTATATCAAAACGAGAGCGTAAGTTGAAGTCGGCCCTGCTCGACTTCGATATACCCGTTACTCAGGGTAAGGTTTATTTCAGAATATTTTATTAGACCACAACATGCCCAAATTGTGTTTTTTTCCCAAATTGCGGTGGTGGCAACTCTACTATAACTCATCTGATCGGGAAACTATGTATGGCGGATCGATAAGTAATGATGATTAAAATACATGTCTAAAAAGTTTGATTAATCTGTTTTCGAAGTTGTGGGAGATATAAGGCTTTTTTAAAATTGCGGGGGCGGGAACTTTTCTATCGTTCATCTGATCAGGAAATGATATATGGCGGATCGATAGGTAATGATGATTGAAATATATGTCTAGAAGGTTCGAACAATCTATGATCAAAATTGTGGGAGATATGAGGTATTTTCCAAATTGCGTGGGTGGCAACTCTTCTATCGTTCATCTGATTAGGAAATGATGTATGACGGATCGATAGGTAATGATGATTAAAATTAATGTCTAGAAGGATTTATTAATGTATTTTCAAAATTGTGGGAGATATGAGGTATTTTTCAAATTGCGGGGGCGGTAACTCTACTATGGTTCATCTAATCGAAAAATGATGTATGGCGGACCGATAGGCAATGATGATTAAAGTATATGTCTAGAAGGTTCGAACAATCTATTTTCAAAATTGTGGGAGATATGAGGTTTTTTTCATATTGCGGGGGCGGGAGGGGGCGTGGCAAAAATTTGAAACAAACTTGATCTGCGTGCAGACAATACAAATCTACACTGAAAAAATGGTAGCTCTAGCTCTTATAGTCCCTGAGATCTAGGTGTTCATACAGACGGACGGACAGACGGACAGACGGACAGACAGACAGACAGACAGACGGACATGTCTAAATCGACTCGGCTATTGATGCTGATCAAGAATATATATACTTTATGGGGTCGGAAATGTTTCCTTCTGCCTGTTACATACATTTGCACGAACTTAGTATACCCTTTTTACTCTACGAGTAACGGGTATAAAAACGCATTTGGCAAAGAAATAAAAAACTCTTCCAAAATGAAAAAGCTCTTTTTGTTTTTTTTAAAGAATTTAAAAAGAAAAACCTTCAAAAAACCCTGTGCAAGGGAAGAAGACCTAAGGAGGTCAGAATCATTAATAATCTAATTGTTCACTTTTAATCAAATCAAATTTCTTAGCGATAATTCTGATAACAGCTATTAGATATAGTGATCCGATTCGGGTGATTTCGTCATTTAATCAGCTTATAGATAAAGATTTTATTTTTAAGATATAATTATTAAGAAGATTCTATGCGAAAAGTCAGCTCAGTAGCTTGAAAACTGAGAGACTTGCTTTCCTAGAAACAGACGGACGGACGAACAAAACTATATCGATAAACTCGTCGACCTGATCAAAAATTGACTAACTTTATGGGATCGGAACCGATTATTTCTTTTGGGCTTAATTAATACTGTAAGTCTATAAATTAGAGCTGGAAACCTGGTTGATTAATTTTCTTTTTTGATCCCTCGAACAGGACAATTAACTGTACCTTCTAAGATTTATGACTCAAACCGGTGCCCTCTTTTTGGATGAATTTTGAAGAGCCTATTTAAGCAATTGTCTAGCCAAGGAAGAGTGACAGCTGCCCAAACCTCCGGAGCCTGAACTATTTGAAACTTGCAGAATTTTTGAGGTTTGCAGCCTGGGCATTTATATTCGTGGGTGTCCCGGAAATCTCTAGTAGTTTTCGTATAAGCGATTGCAACTTGAACTTAAACTGTTTGTCTTTATACGAAAGGTGACATAAATATGTATTGTTACTAGATCAAATGTCAAAAGTTAAGCGAAGTAGAAAGTTGGCAAGTAAATTAATATCATACGTGATTTCTTCCATTTAAGCGTACCAATTGTTGCCCTTTTACATATAAAGTCATTCAAGTTTGCTTCGAAATGCAGCAGTTTTTTCTCTCTAGATCTCTAGATATTTGAAAACTCGATTAATCATTTTTTGGTGGTATTTAAAAAAAGATTATAAATCGGATCCATGTTTTTGAAAACATATTATAAAGGTCGATTTGAAATTCTTAACCGTCACAAAGAAATCCAATCTATGTAATTTTTTTATAGGCCAAACAAATCATTATTTTGTTTTTAAATTAATGATCCCATCTTTTAATATTATTATTAATTAATGAAAAATTAAGTACACGAGCAGCTGGAAGCAAGAATAGAAACCAATAGGCTTAAGCTGAGGAACTTCTATTGCGAACCGACCAGCAACGTGAAGAGATGTTACCAATCAATCAAAACCAAAAACTGTTGCATATTGATATTAATATGAAAAGCAGTTTTGAAAGCAGAAAAGTTGTTATACCTAATATCCTGGCACAAAAGGTCAATGCGTCTAGAGCAATCTGTGAAAATGTTCGGTTTTTTACGTTCGTTGTTTACCTCATCAGCTTCAGAATCAGACAGTTTAATTTTTTCGAATTATTGTAGACTTTTCCTGATTTTAGTGTTTGTTGTTGGCTAATTAATTCATTCACACTTTAGGTGACAAAATTCAATATTTGCTGATCTCGTTACATGTAAAAGTCTATGGGTTACATTGGATTCAGAGTCATTCGGAGTAGGCCACTCTACTGACTATGCAGAAGGTGTCAATAACCGTAAGCACGTTCATGGCTCATGTCGTGCAATGGCCCCGTTTTTTGTTCATAATATATTTATTTTGTATTTGTTTTTTTTTCTTTGACAGTTCCACACAACAAGTGGTTGTCAGTTGGTGCAAACTGATCGAGTTTGACTTGGTAATGTAAGCGAGTTTCGCCTGTCACCCTGTCACCTGCTGCAGCAACATTTTTTTTGGGTTTCACCCAGCTCCATTCACCACTTATGTGATTAGAATACACGCGCTGAGCTACTCCTTGTTGATCCTACAAATTAGCATTAGAGGCAGAATTTAACTTCAAAATATATTCCAACTGGAGCTATTCGCTGTTATGAAAACTTGTTAACACTTGGAAGCTTCACTTAACGATTGTTCATATAGATAATTATAAATAGATTTTGTTAATGTAAATTATACATTTATCATGCTTTGTTTCTAGAAATAGCAGTCACGCTTCAATGCATTTTCTTTCTGGTTTAGAGTTGTTCATAAGCTTTCTAAAAGGCAATTAACCTGAGGAAATCGATTTATGAAGCCATAAAAATTTGTTATTTATTTTTTGATAAACTTTTAAACTAAAAGGTTTTTATTTTGGTATGGAAATGACAACATATGGGCCTAATTTTTATTCAAAGTAAGTATATGCCATAAACATTAATTGTTTAACTACCCCATTAAGTAAGTATAAACGATATATTCTTGATGAGTTTGACGAACTGAGTTGATATAGCTATTTCCGTTTGTCGGCGGTTTCTACGAAATTCCTTTCATCAGTTGGAAAGTTTTAAATGTTGGAACCAGCCTAATACCAACCCTAAATCAATGTTATAAGAAAGCTCCTAATTTTTACTATCAAATAAAAACGCATTTAACGAAGTTAACTTCCGGCTACATTTTCTTTTCCGAAATTTGATTTTTTACACAAATAAATAAATATAATTAAAATTATTTTTAAAATTGTAATATGCCGAAATTATACATTAATGCAATTTCTGTTTATTTTCCGAGTGACAGGAGTGCCCCTAATATATAAATTTCCGTTGCCTTTGTTTTCTTTTTGATAGCTTAAAGCACCCAGAGTACTTTAATATTGTGCACAACACATTTAGCGCTATCTACAGACATTTCCAAATTGTTTGTCAAGTAATTGACAACAGGGGCAATAATACATCTAAGCCAAATAAAATTGTTTAACAACCTCCACGGCTCAGAATCACCTTGATATAAGCGGAAATTTCGTTTAGTCCAGCTTCCCATGACTTTAAAATCCCTCGGATTGTGTTTTTTAATTTTTTGTTGTTTTTATTTATGAATGAAAAACGCTTATGCTTTGTGTTATAGACAATTCTCGCTTAATTTTAATCGGTTAATAATTCTCTCAGAGATTTCAGTTCCGCCTTTTTATGTATACCCGAACAAAAGGTGAGTCAGGTAAGTATTAAAAGTGAATTTGATTCATTCATTACACGTCTCATTTGAGACGCTTCCTTAAAAGCAAAACTTTATATGTGTCGTTATGTACGTCAGAGTACGTATATATGTATGTTCATTTATCTTCCTGTGCTGGTAGCTAATTCTGTGGAAAAATTGTTGGGCTTTGTGTTTTATCAGCCTTTTTGGGGGTGGCAAAATCACTTGATTGCTTGACTTTTTGTTTAATTTTTTATTAGTTTAGTGTTAGCACTAAAGATAGACATAGGTTAAGGTGTGCACATTCACCAGACATTGAGCGATTGTTGTAGTCGGCTTTTTTTTCACCTTATCAATATGGCAAGTTGCTGACACCAATTTTTTCGATAATTTCGTATGATGCATTCGTTGCCTGATTTTTGAAAGTCGTGTGACGAATTTCGTTAATTGGCTTAAGAAGGTATTACAGATAGTGGGCACATAATGTTACGAAGCGTATATAACAACCGATTAGATATAAATATCAGCTGAAAAATATCAGCTATAGATTGTTAAATGGAACATGTATTAAAGACTCTACAATTCAACTATTTATTAATCTTTATTTAGCTGTTGTGTGCCTCCAAAAGGATGCTATACCATTTGATATTTATGTGGCTTTCTCACTGAGGCGCATTTTCAATAAAATTATTGTTATAGCCAAAAAAAACTAGAGCCTAAAGCTGTATTTTCACTTGTCTAAGTTCTCATATGAAATGGCTAAAAACAAACACCTTAGGTAACTGTGACTTAACTTTAAAAAAAACTCTTATGAGTAACTCTTTTAAGAGCTTTGTCTGGCTACTACACTAAAATTAAACAAATATGAACTTCTCAGATTGACTATTACACTATCCCAACAACTCACTTGAAAAATTTATATGAGAAATCAGATAACACAGATAACAGAACTTTTTTATCGAAACATGTAAGGTATCAATATACATATTTATATATCTATTTAAGCCAGTGTTACACTTAAAAAACAACTTACATTTTGGAAACTCGACATAAAAACACAAGAATAACAAATCATTTTATTTATATTTTTATAAAATATAAGAACATTTTTTCTAATAAGCGAAAAAACTTTGTGTTGAAAAGTTTAATATTTAGAAATAATTTTCTTTTAAATAAAGAAGCTAATCGAAGTATCAAGATCTTCTTAATATTTTCGTTTAGGTTGCGATGGTAGAAGCGGTGTAGTAGTATAGAAAGCAATCTCTATTTCAGATACAGCTGAAAGGTCAAGTAGGAGTGGCTGACTTAGGACAGTGCCAGAGAATATGCTTATCACTTTCTTCTTCATCAACGGAGCAACAGCTTCTACAGTAATCATTGCTGTTGATACCAAGGCTCGAGGCATGCCTGCCTCCAAGATTGTGTCCTGTGAAAATTCTTACGAGTAAAGAGACATTCTGATGCCCAGCCGTAGTAGCATTAAAATTAAGGTGGGCCGACCTGACTTCTAAACACCCGATACTGCATAAAACTGCATCACAGTTCTTGTTCTATCAGCTCCAATATATGGCGGAAAACGGATAGGCATAAGCTTCTGAATTTATCTGGCCTATTCGACAAAGCACAAATTTAAATTAATTAATGGGAGGACAACTAAATATATTCCCAATCCAAATTTGTATAGGAACTTTATTAAAATGCGACTTGATTCGTTCTAGAAATTTATTTTCCTTACAAGTCTGACTTTAAATTAATGTTTTTACCCTTTCGGTTATAATTATATTCCATTGCTATGTGCTTTGTCACATAGACACCACAGGCTCAAAATAAGCAGGTACACTTTTTAAATTAAATTGAAAGGATTTCTAAGTCTTTTAAATTAATCCTCTCAAATATAGAAATGTAAGAAAAATGATTATCTAATTTTAATTAATTTAATTAAAGGTTAGAAAAACAATTAAGGCGTGCAGATATGTGCGACAAAAGAATAGAGAATTCATCAATTCAATGGCTTCATTTCTGAGCGTAGGGATAACACTGAAAGCGCGGACAGAAGCGTTTAGCAAAATTATTCGTCCAAGAAAAGAGTACACTCAAAATAATTTAATGTCTAAAAAGGCAAAAAATTTACTATAAATTTGGGAGGAATTATCTAAAAAAGGCGCCAATAGGTCATAAAATTTAGGACATTTCGTCCCTAAAGGCTTTATGCATGTAATGCGCTAAAAACGAGGTACAAATTTCCCAAATTTAAAAGTATGTTATGTTCTAAGATTCAGGTAACTAATATTTAATTTTTGAGGTATGCTATTTGCTTGAATTAGGGTAAGAATTACCCAAATATGTTACGGTCAGAGATATGTAATTGAGATTTGGACACAAGTTTCCTTTCAAGACAAAAGTGTGTTCCAAGAAAGTCACACACTTTTTTAAATCCTCGGTATATATTAATTTATATGAATTGAATTTATATGAAATACCAATTTCAATACAAATATTGTAACCAAATCATGTATGTAGACTACAGGAAATAGCTTCAATATATGGTTGTCATTTGGAAAATATTACTTGACTTTAGGCTTAGCAGAGCCTAAGATGTTTTGCCTAACTTTTTCCGTTATAGTCCACATTTGAACTGTTAAGTAACAAAATTACCTAAATTGAATAACACACTTTCGATTCAGGCTCATAATTTCCTAAAATCTAGGGATACAACTTTTTTGAGTCAAGAGTCTAGAGGTATTTTTAAAAAACATTGATATTTAGCGACCTTTCTATATTGTAGAAAGGTCGAGCCTGCTAAATTATTCCATTACTCAATTTGGTACGTTTCGAAACCGGAACCGAAATTTGTTTGGGAATTAATCCCTAATTTAGAATGTTCAATGCCTCTATCATGTAGCTAATCTACCAAAATACTAGAAATTCTAGTTTTGAGTTGTAGTAATATCAGACTGACTTACATCATTGATTCTTACTAATTGGAATTACTTAAGGCTGTATAATAATGATAAGATTGCAATGAATAATATTGCTTACACAAGACAAAGTCCACGGATGATTATACATATTGCAATGGACCTTCCCGTAGAAGACTGTTGAAGTATAAAATTGTGGGTGAATGGTACCATCCATGAAATCTATTGTGTCTCATTTAAAAGCAACCGCAAATGATCACGAGCTTGTGGTCAGAGAATATATTGCTAATTGTTTAAAGTTAGCATAAATATGTCTACCAGACAATGGAAACTCAAGTAACTATTACATTTTACTTTGTTCCATAGCTTAGCGTATCCTTTGAAAAATATTTATGTTGGAAAATACTTTAAAGGGATCTAAAGGGAAATCTCTGATGGTTGTAAGATGTACTATGTATTTCAAGACGAGCAGGGAAGATGTGTGGAGTAATCCTCAATGGGGGTTAGTTCAAAGAAAACTCACTTTTAATACAAACCCTAATTACTCAAGATATAAGCTGCCTGAAAATTCAAAGTCTGTTTAAAAAGAAATTTAATGAATTGTAAATTAATATTTAGGAACTGATGGCATAAGTGCCAGGCCTGCCTTGTTTAATAAACAACACAACTATTTACTACTTCTACTGATAATAGTTAGGAAAGTTCAATTGTAAATCATATAAAAACAGCTCTAACAGCAGTGTAGAAACCCCCTTTAGAAACCCCCAATTAAGAGACTTTATATTTCTAAGTAGCCATAATCGATTACACTTTACCTTTTAGGATAACTTTTATGATTTCTCCCTATAATTAGATACTATGAATCATCTACTTCAAGCTGACTTATAAATGTATTTTGAATGAATCATTTGAAAAACAAGTAAACTTTCAAACTGTAACTGTAACTGTAAAAAAACAACGCATAGGCACACTTAAAATTAAATTGAATGATTAATGATGTTAAATTCTGCATTTTGGAAATGCAAAAAATAAAACTGCTTGTAAAGATTTCCTTTGCAATACAAAATTATTGTATATTTGTTTGCTTGTATTACAATTAGCACGTTTTTATTACCAAGGCGCATGATAAGTCGGCGCAATGCTTAAAATTTCACATTTCATTTAGGAAATCGCATTTGATTTGCCATCAAAGTAGAAGTACGCAGTACGTACACTCAGAAAAAAATCGTTTTTAGATCGTAAAGTACTAACAATTTTGTAATCAAATTTTAATGTTCAATTTTAAATTGAGCGTTAATAACAACAAGTAAGAGTGAATATATTACAAATTTAACGAGAGCGTAAGTCGGCTCTGCCCGACTTCGATATACCCGTTACTCAGGGAAAGGTTTGTTCAAAAATATATTATTAAATCACAAAATGCTCAGCGTAAGTATTTGTTTGGCTTAAAACTTAACTTTAGTTCATCTGATTGTGAATCAATGTTTGGTGTATCGATAATTTATGATACTTAAAATATATGTCTAGAAGGTAGGCATGATCTTTCTTAAAAATTGTGGGAGATATGAAGTTTTTTCCAAATTACTGGGGCGGCAACTCTACTATAGTTTAACTGAGGTGGAAATTTTGTATGGTGGATCGATAAGTCATAATGATTAAAATATATGTCTTGAAGGATCAAAAAATCAAAGATAGATTTATCTTTAAAATTTTTGAAAAAATTGTGTTTTTTCCAAATTGCGGGGTGGAATCTGTACTATAGTTCGGAAAATGATGTATGGTGGATCGATAAATAATGATGAGTGGAATAATTTACTAGAAGGTCTGAACATGCTAACTCCAAAATTGAGAAAGATATCCGATTTTTCATATAGCGGCAAAAATTTGAAACAAACGTGATCTGCATGCAGACGTTACAAGTCTACACTGAAATGGTAGCTCTAGCTCTGAGATCTAGGTGTTCATACAGACAGACAGACGGACGGACAGTCGAACCGAACCGGTTCTTACCCGGAATTCCGACTTTTCTTTTACTGTGAACTGAACCTTGAACCGAAAGAAGTAACATAGACCAACAATTCCTAGAAAAAATATTACTTATAAATTTAAATTAAAAATAGTAGAATTCGTATGTTCAAGTAATAAATTCAGAAAATCTGTAAATTTTTTGTTATTTTTAACAAATAAATTACTTTTTTTACAAATTTGAAACCAAGGTTCAAACCAAAACCTTAGCAGAAAAACCTTAAACCTTAAATTTCTGAACCTTGAACTTTGGTAAATTTTGGTTAGAACCGGTGAGCCGGACCGCCGGAAAATTGATTTGAGTTTGCAGCCCTGGTTAAGAAAGGGTATGATTCTCAAGAATTAAAGCCTTAAAGCCCGAACTCTGAAATACTACCATGATACTATAATTCCGGAACATTAAAGTTACCACGACTAAGGTTTTCTGAGTGAATGGAATCGTTCAGCAGAGACACTTGATCACTGATCAGCTTTTTTTTAATTTTTTTGTTTTGCCTTATTATTATAGCTTGACATTCCCCTTTCATCCCCTTTAAACCATTTTCAAATATTCAAAATAGTTTAGCAGATATATCCATTTAAGTGGAGCAATGTTCTTGCTAACGTGAGTATTTTCAACGTTGCTCAAAACTTTAAGCGCGTTTTTCTCGAAACCACGTTTTTTGACCTGGTAGCCATGATTGGGACAGTTCTACTGAACCGATTTTGATCAGCCATGTTGCAATCGACGCATAATTGATGTAATTCTGGCCCGTACCTCAATCAAGAGGAAAAACATTTTTTTTACTATTTTTTTTAAAATAACCTACACAAAAAACTGTGCAAAATCTGGTGATTTTTTTAAAAGTATTGAACAATGCTGATTGAGTTGTTCGGGCCAGAATTACATTTTTTCAAATGTGATGCATAACCTCATTTACCCTTTTCAATTCCCAAAACCTGAAGTCCCGGAATCATGACCACCACCACTACACCTTTTTTTTTAAAAAAAATTGGAAGGCCGATAATTTTTTTTAACAGCCCTCCAATTTTCAAAAATTTTATTAGAAAGTTAATTAATAACACAAAGCCAAAAACCAAACTGAAAAAGCTCTTATAATTTTCTCTCCAGAATTTTTTTAAAAAACACTCACTAAAACCCTGTTTGTTTAGAAGACCCCTTAAGTGATCCGATTTAGATTCGTCATGGACCAATAAAAACAAGTGATTCTCACTTCGGAGTGGTTTGCACCCTTTTTTTAAACAATGAGCGCGTTCAGCAGAGACACTTGATCACTGATCAGCTTAATAAATCTACTCTTATTATTTAGCATACTTTTAGGAGGTCTTGTTAACATTTGGAAATGCTCCATGTAAATATCAGATTAAACACAAGAGGAAAGGTTGTAATATATCATTGGTCAGGAAGCAAGATCTGCTGAACACGGCCAATGTTTTTGTTTTAACTCATTAATCAGTAATTTTAAAAGTTTTTGTTAGATTTTACACCCAAAAACAAAAATTTTCTAAATTTTTAACCTTCGCTCTTTTTGTTAGCAACTTTTGGTTTGGAAATTCTGGCAACACTAATTTCAAGTTTGAAATAGAAATGGGAGTGGAAAATTCCCCTGGTTTTTAAACAAAATTCTGGGTTTTTTTCTGAGTGTATGCCAATATGTACATATAAAAATCTTTTGTATTTCGCAGAATTCGAGAAAAGCCAAGAAATGCCCAAAAGTAGCCACCAGCTCGGATCTGGTTGGCCCCAAATAAAGGGGTCTGCTGCACTGCAACATAAATTCTTATGCTAAATAATTGGCATTTAATGACGAGGAGAAGACTGACAAGAGGGGCAAGAGAGTGGGGGGGGGGGAGAGAGAGACTTGTTGAAGAACACGTTCGCTGGTTGTTCTTGGAAAAATCCAGCAGCGACATTGCCTTCAGGGTCAACAACGTGTTGCACAGTGTATTCTCGCACATCTGATTCGCATTTATGAGTTTGTATGGGTGAATTCAAGTGCGTTTTTTCAATTACAGGTTCTTCGTTTTATATTTTTTTGAATTTTTGTTTTTGTTTTGTATCTCACAAGACATTCACTTCACACACAAAAAACACAAAGATTAAAAGATGCAGGCCAGGCTTTAAAATATTCCTGCTGCTCCTTTGATTGGGTTTACTTTCTTTTTCACTGTTTTGGTATAAATTATTTTTTTGTATTATTTTTATTTTTTGGTATATTTACTTTTCAACTTCACTTATTTTGATTTAGCTACCAAAACTACGACACTGAAGCTTCACATACAATTTTTATATTAAACGAATACCGAAAACCGAAACTTTTCAAGTCGATCGATCCGCGCACGTGTGTGAGGTTCAACAATCGTCGGTTTACTGAAAGCGAATCAACGACAATGACGACGTCAACCAACTTCAACATCATCAACGACAACAAAAACAACAACAACGCACAGCAGTCACAAGAGCTCATAAAATCCGCTGGATCATAAGCTTTCGGAAGTATATTGGCCCAGGCCCAGACAATTTTTTGCAATTTTCGTTTGTTGGTTTGATTAAAAGAGACTGAATCTGACCTAAGCCCTGACCTCGGCTGGCTATTTATTAAAAATGTATTATCACACATATATTTAAAAGGTGCCCAGAAAATGTTAATAGAATTATCAGGAAAATTACAAGATTTTAATGATTAATTAAAATATAATTAAGGATTTTAATTGGAAACTAACTACGACTAAACGATATTTTTAAGACCTGACATTTGGTTTTTAAATATTAATCTCAATTACACTCAGAAAAAAACGACAGTCAGAGTTTGAGGACTAGACCTTACTTATATCCAGAGCTGCAAACCGTTCCGAAACCGAACCCCTAAAAACCTATTCGGTTCGGGTTTTATGGGTTCCCCAAACCGGACCATGAACCCAATCTCTTAAATTTTTGAAGCCTCGAACCTAAACCCGAACCGGACCACTTTTTGCAAAAATAAGGTTCAAAGAAAGAAATTCTTAATGAGATTATTCAAAGGTAAAATCTTGAAGAGTCACTATGTCTGATTGTAAAGATGAAAATAATGTAAATCATGTTATAGGTTCCTTGGAAAATTGTCCAAGAGAGCATTCATTGAAAATTTTTGAAAGTTTTTGGAAAAGATCTTAAAACGAAGACCTAAAAAATATTGTGTTAACCTAGTTCGCATATAGATGAACTTCTCCAGGAAGATATAGTGCCTACACAGATGAAAAATCTGAGATATTTGGACAAAAATCATTCTTAAGGTTTTTGTCTTGATCCCGACTTTGTTTTTAACTCGAAATAGTCTATTTTCAACAACACACGGGCTTGATTTGAGTTTGTTATTAAATGTAAAGAGAGTGGCCGATCAAAATAATTTCGAACTTTCAGTTACTTTTTGTTTTTTCGCTATGTCATTGCAATTCCTAACTTGATTTAATCTCTATGCAAGAAATGAGACTTTCGGATTGATACATAAATTTTAGGACTGTTTTAATCCTTCGTAATCGTTTTAAGTACAATCAAGTACTTAAAAAATTAATTTGAGGATCGGGACCACATCAGTTTAATGCAACTAAATGACTAATGTCGGGATTTACACCATGAAGCAAACTTCATGAAGTTTTCTTAGTAGGCGTGGAATTTAGAGGAAATCTTTCAGACCTTTTAAACAAATAGTAAAAAATACATTTAAATCTCTCGCCTACTAGTAAAACTTCATGAAGTTTGCTTTATCTTGTAAATCCCGTCTTATATGTTTATATCAATTTCATATTCTTTTAATCAATTGGTATAAATAAATCGAAAAAACCTATACTTTTTTGTTCAAGTGAGCCGAGGTGCAAACCAAAACCTGGGGTTCAGAGGATCCAGTAACCGGTTCGCGAACTGAACCCAAAAATTACTCACGGTTTCGAACCTCCGAACCGAACCTCCTCAAAAATTTTGAAGGCTTGCTTATATCAAGTATATGTATTTAGTTTTTGCACAAAAAAAAAGAAGAGATATCCAGGTGAAAATCAATCCTAAACAATGTCAGAAGTAGGTCGATCCCTCTCTCTCTCTCTCTCTCTCTCTCAAACCAATTGACTTGATTACGAATTTACCAATTCCGATTGTACTTGAAATTTCAATTCGAAGGACGGGATCAAATAAATGTTGTTAAACTCGAATTAACCTCCCCATTTTTTTCTGTACTTTAATTAAGATTTGATCATTATTTAGCTCAGAAAAGTACACATAAAATAGCTAAAATAAAAACGTTTCCGATTTGTTTTAGCTGGAGGGTATGTACCTAATCAATTTAACGTGCACTCAGAAAAAAAATCAAGAATTCCGTACTTAATCAGAGGAATTTTAAGAACAAACGATCTCAAAAGCTGACTAAATTCGGAATTTCTAAAACAGAGAACAAAATTCTCATTTCTAGTTCGTTTTTCAATAAAAAAGACGCTTTAACTTATAATAAAATGTATTCTGTTTATTTATTTGATTCACTCGTATTTTAAGAAAAAAACAACATATTTTAAGAACAAAACGGTATAAATTCAATCGCAAACAAACTTAAGTTCAGAATGCCGGTCAATGTACAAATGGACCACATTGATGCCTTTGGACAACACTCCTTTTTTCTTGCATCTTTTACTTCTACCCAAAAAGCAAAGGTCTTTCAAATGTTTCTAAAACTACTTCGATGGAATCGTTGAATGATAAATTCTTGAACAATCGTCCGACTTATTTTAACTAAATGCTTCACTCCCAAACAAAGATTGATTCCGAAACTAATAAAGGTTCCGGTACCGGATACTGTTTATGTCAGGCTATCCTTCGAGTTTTTTAAAAGTCCAAACCGAATCTGAACTAGAGCTGATTTTTTTAATGCCCGAACATGAACCAGAGCAAACAAATAAGCAGATTCGTATAAAAATCAGTTTTTTATTGTATTTTTTTTTTTCAAATTAAAATATCTAAAACAAACGTAAACAAAAACTTGTTGGTTTTTTTTAAACATTTAGCTAAATTTTAAATCGTAATATTTTAATTGTTTTATTAAACCGTTTATTTAAAATTTGCGCTCCTTTAACGGTAAGTCGATAGACAAGCCTCTAAAGATATGTGGACCTATCGATATTTAGTCGCGCATCACTAATTCAGCATTCGTTTGCTTACCTTACACGGTCTTATTAAACAGCAGTCGTTGTTGTTGTGTCGCTGGTGTTGTTACAGTTGACTGAAACGCGCGCGTGCTTCGCTTCTAAACAAATCGGAAAAGTGAAATATCTAAACGGAATATGAAGTGCATGAAACAAAATTAAAGCATAAAACTTATACATTTATCAGAAGTGCCAGAGGAATTCACCAAAATCAATGGCCACGCCAACAATAACAACGCTCAGCAATGGTGCGGTTGTGGGCGGGGGAGGCATAAGTAACGGTGCTTTGACTGCAGACTCCGCCAGCGCCGTATTTGAGGAGAAATTAAAGCTGGAAGATGACATTACGGCCGTTCCAAGCTATGGCCTCAAGCTTAAGTTCGATCATGTGTGGCCCGAGCGTAGGAATCAGAATCTGCGCCCCTCGTTCAAGCAGTCCTGGCCCATGGTGCCGCTTGTATGCAGGTGATGTACATAAAATTTCAGAGATACCTGCTGATGCTGCTGTCAGGTGGTTGGGTTAGTTGGGGGGGTTTGGATAGGGTAGGCAGCTATGCCGCCCATCATACATAATTAATTAAGGCGCACAATAATGCGAAATCAATAATTCTCGTTTTATTTTTTCTATCTGGGTCTGGTGCGTGCCAAATATAGACCCAGGTCCTGACCCCCTTTACCTCTGCAGTGTTGTACCCTTAATTCTCATAAATTGAATGCTTTTACATTCTGGTGCTCATGGCGCCAACTAAATGACAACTAAATGGCAGTCGGAATAGGACTCAAAGGAACACACATCACGCAAACGCCGCCAACGGTTTTGTGTGTGTGTGTGTGTGAGGCTCAACAGAAAAGTAGTTGAGTTTAAACCGTAAATTAATCCGATTGACTAATACGCGCCAAAGACTGCTTAATATAAAACCATAAATGGTAACAATAGCATTTATAAATATTTTTGAGTTTTCTTATCTTTTTTTTGTATATATTTGCCGCATGGCGTCATCAAATTTTCTTGGAGCTCATTTGCTGTATGGTTACTCAAACCACATCCATATGGATAAAAAAAGGATTAAATCCGAAATTCTTTAAATTTTGAGAACAAATTCACACCAAACTTGGTTTTTTTTTAAATCTTTTCATAACCGATCTAATGCGAAACTACTTAGCTAAATACCCGGCGTTGGGATTTCTAACTGATTTTGATTTTTTTCTTTAAAAGATTTCTTTAATATTTTCGATACCGTTATAAGTGTAATCACTCTATCAAAATATTCGATAATTGTGATTTTACATATATGAGCTACACTCAGATACAGCATACACTTTGATTAGCCATACTGCTCTGGAAGGTAAAATAATCATAGAAAAAAAGTTTTCGTGTCGCCCAATCTATCGTTTTTGCAACATGTTCTGTTCCATGTTCACGATTTTAACGCTCCAGTCTTTTTTTGACGGTACGATTCTACGCAAAATATCTAGAAACCAGGGAATCAAACCGAATCGAATTTCGGTTCCGGTTCCGGTTCTGGTACGTACCAAAACTAATGTTTCGGTAAAAGGTTCTGTTAAGGTTCTAGTTTATTTCGGTATTCGGTTCCGTATCGGTACCTTGGTTTTTATTTCGGTATACCGGTTCGTACCGGTATGTACCGGTATGATTTAAAAATTCTTTAAACCGAAGATATAATAGAACCAGTAGCAACCTACACAACAGAATGTAGTTATAAAGAAGGAAAATTAAATATAATAATTTTTAACCCCCCAAAACAGATGTCCTAATAATACTTGTGTAACTGGAAGAGCATGGAGTACTTATGATATCTGATGGAATGCTAAATATACTGTATAAAATAACTTTACCGATCACAATTTAACCCTGCTGTTAGGTTAAGCCTATTTGGTCCAATTATTAATTCGTTTCCTTTGTAAATGCAAAAAAAAAGGATAAAAGAATATTTCGAAATTATTGAACCAAAATAGATACAAATAAATAAGATGGAACTGTTTTATTTATAGAAAATTTTAGAATATACTAGACGGTCCCTTACCTAACATTTCAAAGTTTTTGCTAACGTTTACCCTGCGTTTTACCCTGGGGAAACCCCTGATTAAAGCAAAAAAAACTGAAATAACACAAAAAACCTTAGAACCGAAACTGTACCGGTACAATGTTTCGGTTCTTTTCGGTCATTTCGGTTCCGAAAATAAAGGTTCCAAAATACCGGTTCCCAAGAATAAATAATAACGGTTCCGGTTACGGTTCCGGTTCTGAGTTTCAATCGGTTCTTTTCGGTATACGGTTCCGGTTCGGGTTCCGGTTTGGCACCCTGCTAGAAACCATTTCAAGGAGTCGATAAAAAGACAGGTCCCCTAAGGGCAAATTTCCCAAACCACCCAGAATCTTTTTACGTTTCATAAGTAAGTGTTTTGGATGCTTACTTTATCCTCCTCATTTCTACACCTACGAAAAAAGTCGTGATGGAGTATGCACCCCCTGACGGTCCAGTCCCCCGGTTAAATATCCTGTCATAGTAAAGATGGGCGCTGGACAGAGAATTCTATCCCGACCCATTCCTACCCAATACCTTACGCAAATTTTATATTCAATCCCGTCTCGATCCCGACCCAAAATTTTAAATACAATTCTGTCCCAGTCCCGCGCCCATCTCTAGTTCATGTCCTGTTCTTGCTAATGTGAATACGGTGTTCATCTTTAAAAGAACCTAAGAAAAGGGTATTGGGAGAGCCTTAAAAATAGCTATACCAAAAACCTGTTCTTCTTGTTGTTATAAAATAATTAGGGTATTCATTTGCTCTGTCCTAAGTCTTAAATTTCAAATTTTCTTCAAAATACATGAAACAAATGTAAAACTTTTCAGATGCCCTGGGGTATGTATACAGTTTGTGTCATTAAGGGTCGATTTCTCATCTCCTACATAGCACTATCTGTCATGTAAACTTACAAATAACAGAGTAAATTTTACGTTTATCTGACATATAGCACCTATCTAGAAGATGGGAAAACTGCCCGAAGTCCAATTGTAAAACAGTTGTAAAATTATTAATTAAAAAACGCACGAATATGAAAAAGAAAGTAATTGCAAAAGACCTCGTTTATATTACCCCATTAGATATTACTGCTTTAAAATAATTTTTCTCATTTGAATTATTGCTGCCGTTTTTCTTTGAACTAGAGTGCAACCAGTGGGTGAAGTTTGACCATTACTGTATTGCGCCAAGATCGGTATAATTATATATATGTTTGGACTATTATTTAAAATATTTTTCTAGCTTTCAATCAGATATCAATAGATATCAGATATTTAAAATTATTAAATCATTGATAATAAAAATTTGATACCATAAAAAAAACTTTTCTTAGTAAAACACATTTTCCGACCGATCGGTCCTATGGCAGCTATATGCTATAGTCATCCGATTTTGATAATTTTTTTCAAAATTATGTGAAAGCATATAAAACTAATATAAACCAAGATTGGGGACGCTACGATAAAAAACAAAAAAGTTTTTCTCACTAGAAGTAGTTTTTTGACCGACCGTTTATATGGCAGCTATATGCTATAGTCATCCGATTTTGATAAATTTTTTCAGAATTGTGTAGAAACATAGAAAACAAATAAATATTACGATTGGAGACGCTACGATGGAAATCAAAAAAGTTTTTCTCACAAAGACTTATTTTTCGACCGATCGTTCCTATGGCAGCTATATGCTATAGTGACCCGATTTTGATACATTTTTCCAGAATTATGTGGAAGCATATAAAACTAACATATACCAAGATTAGTGACGCTACGATGGAAAACAAAAAAGTTTTTCTAACTAGAACTAGTTCTTAAACCGATTGTTCCTATGGCAGCTATATGATATAGTCATCCGATCCGGCCGGTTCCGACATATTAGTTGCGTGCAGTAAAAAGAAGACTCTGTGCAGCTTTTCCGCTCGATAGCTTTAAAACTGAGAGACTAGTTCGCGTAGAAACAGACAGGCGGACAGACAGACGGACAGACGGACGGACGGACAAGCGGAAATGAACTCAGCTCGTCGTCCTGATCAAGAATATATATAGTTTATGGGGTCGGAAATGAATATTTCTATGCGTTACAAACTTCTGGGCAAAATTAATATACACTTTTCAAGTGTATAAAAATGATCGAATATATTATTCCTTCGATCAATCCCCGAGGAATATATCTTAAAGGGTTGTGTGAAAATATTGTATATATAATTCGTTCGATCGATCCCCGAGATATATATCTTAGAAGGTTGTGTGAAAATTTCAGATCGATTGGATGAGTTTTTTTTTGATTTCTGGTGTTTCAGAAGAAGTTTAGACAGAGTTAATGGATCAGTTATATTTTAGCTTAATAATTAAGAAGCTTTGGTTCATGGTTCGCTGCGAGTCATACAATATTTGAGGGGTGCGGTTCCGGACTGGTTGATAAATTCTTATCTTAAAGCAGCCTATTTTCCTTTTGATAAAAAAAAATACTTTCTAACAAAGAAAACATCCAGCGAATATGCTGACTTTTTGGCTTTCGCCTATTTATCTAAAGAATCCTCATTGTTTCAGTCATTTTCACATATTTGTCTTCCCAAAATAGCTAAATAACAAATCTGAACTCTACTTTTAAATTAGGTTCAATCCACTAAACTTTTAGTATTTGTGTATGTTAACGCAAATTCTCGCATAGTTTGGCGCCAACCAATGTTTCTTTTGCCGCCACCCTATTTTTGGTTTTGATGTCTGCCCGCATTGGCGCCAAGTTGGGGCGGTTCTTGTTGTTTGCGTGTCCTGGACACATTTTGATGGAGCTACAAAAAAAGTTAACTTAGTGTTTGCTGTGCCCTTTCACAGAATTCCCTTTTTTTTTCTTTTTTTTTTTTTGGTTTGAGTCGAGTTGAGTTATGTCGAGTCGAGCTATTTTTTTTTCTCAGCTGTTCCCATTTATGAACTGACCTGACCAAACTAACCACCCTCTACTATTTAGAGCAATGAACTTTTCTTATTTTGGTACTCAAATGTGGGTCATTCTTTGAAGAGATTTGATATCAAATATGTGACTCACTGCATGACGTGTACGGGAAATACTCTAAATTGTTGAGAAATAAGTACTCTATCTTATCAATGAATTTATTGCAAACAGTGACTGGGGAATATTTAATGCAAATCAGATTACTTTTAATGGTTCAAAAAACCCGAGAGCTTTGTATTCAATACAACCATAACCTATCTGACACAATTTTCGTATATGTTTCCCTTTTGTCTTAGACAATGGATATTTTAATAAAAAATATATTTTGTATTATGGTGTTATGGTAAAGCTATCAAAGAATTCGGTTGTGGTTTAGTTATAGATATCAACTCGCTGACATATGTGTGTGTTATTATGGCCTTATCAAAATGTGTTGAGCCTAAACTTTTGGTTGTAGTCAAGCTAGCTGATTTAGATGAAATGATATCAGTGCTATATTATTTATGTTATTTATTTTAGTCCCCATGCAAGGTAACGGGTAGGCGTGTATCCACTTAAACTTTGTGGTGATATATCTTTTATTTTATAATTTCTGACATTTCCCAATCGTTTTTAAATCGAATGTCACATTCTCTTGATCAGCATGACGAGCTGAGGCGGTATAGTCAAGTGGTCTGGTTATATGCTACTTCCTCGCTCAGCTTTAAAGCAGTATTGCCCAAACTTCGCAGAATGTCTTGAAATACATATAGACTGGACATTTGTTGGAACCGACCGGATCGGACGACTATAACATATGTATATCTGTCTTACAAACGATCGGTCCGAAACTTGTTCTAGTGATAAAAACTTGTGTTTGCTATGATATCGTGTTCAATCTTGGCATTTATTAGTTTTATAAGCACCCACATAATCGTGAAGAGTCATCGTGTAGGGCCTCAAGAATATACCATACAGACACTGACCTATCATAGAACTTCTGTACATACCATATACATACATACATTTATAGTTAAATATTTCTCCCCCTCTTAACTACCTCGGGCTTTTTATATTGTCATTGCAGCTGCTACGACATTTTATTCATTTTTATGATTGCGCTGATTAAATAATAAAAAAAAAACACTCAAAAAGCCTTTGTTCAAGGTATACTAAGCATTTTTTTGTAGTAACCATGATAAGACTCTTCTAAAGCAACCCATATTTAGGTCATACCTACTCGTACATGTCGTTATGTAGTTATCACACAGTTGGTTTTCTATTGCGGAGCAAGTTCAATGTAACTTTAATAGCAACATTCCCGCAAATTTCCGTTTTCCTTATTGCTCGAGTCCAATCACATATAACAAGTGAAGCATCTCTGCATGGCGCCAGGAAAAACAAATTCCCTACTTTCCTTAGTGCCTTTTCTTGATTTCTGTCACACATCAAATACTTTTGGCAGGCATCCAGGCAAAGGCAAAGCATATGCACACACACATACATGCTCCTCTCTGAGCCTGCTTTCACAGAAAAGCAAATCTGTGAATGGATGATTCCCCCTTGGTTTTGTGCTCCCGAAGCACTTTTCGTTATTGTTTTTTTTTTCTTTCTTCAGTCATTTCATTTGTCGCCCCATGAAGTAAAAATGTGGCAAACTAAATTTTCTTTTGGGAAGTTTTCTTCGTGTTTTACTTGTCCGTATTTGGTTTATTTTTAGTTGAATGCTGGATTTGATATTTATGGAATATTTCAATGAAGCTTTATAAATTATTTTTAAATCTTTGTATCCCTCGGGGTGTAATAAATCTTTAAAAATAATCCGAAATGAAGCGGTAGCTAGCAGCTGGTTTATGAGTCATAGAACAAATCAATAAGTCTTTCTCTAATAAACCTACAGATTAGTTGTATGACTAATAATCTTCGGCATGTTTATTTTTACTCACACTTTTATGTTATATCTTTGAAATAAACATTCCATGTATAGTGGATAACATAGCCAAGTATAGTCCACATTCACGTGCTTTTAGTTTAGTCTTTAGAAGGTGCCGAAAATAATACAAAATGGCCTGGTCAAATCACAAAAAGGTCCTTTAAAAAACATTTACACTGACCTTCTAGGATTAAATTCTATCAGAAAAACATCCGCTGTCTAATGATAAGTAAGCGTAAGTTATTTCTCTTTCTTTTGTGGTCATGAAACCTGCATAAAATACGGCCACATTTGGCCTATAAATAAGAGATGAGTAACAGAGTAATGTGATTAATCACAGATATACCTCATATATGAAGTGCCTGAGTTCACATGGAATGACCCATATATGTTATCTCTAACTTATAGTGTGGCCCTACACATTCATACAAAACTTCTTAGAATTGCAGATTAAAATTTCTAAGAAAAATCCTACACCCAAGCCCAGTAACCTTTAATGCCAACAAAGTTATAAATTAATTACCGTCATCATCCATTCCTCCATCCATTTGGATGTTAACCTGCCTTAGCAACCTGTAACAATATGACCAACTTCATTTATAACTTGCCACAAGCAATTTGTATCCACTGCACCACCCCCTCACTTGACCCCACGTTGACCCAACAATTTCACAAATTGTGTGGAACAGAAAAGTTTGTTTGGGGGCGAAAGAAAAAAGTTTTGTGCACTTTTTTGGGTTGGTTCTATGTCGAGTTGGCAATTCAATTAAAAAACTATTTTCATGTCATGTACAGTGCCTCGGGTGGGTCATAGATTGAATTGTCCGAGCAGGGCAGAAAATCTGTTAAGCTCGGAAATAAGAGACGATTCTTATTTTAGAATCGATTGAATAAATGGGTCGATGGGTTAAGTTTTAAGATGGAGTAGTTTAAACTAAGTTTAAAACTCTCCCTCCCATAAGATTAGAATGCATTAATGAATTTAAAGAAAATTTGATTTGTTGTTTTAACCAGGTCTGAAAACCTCCGAAATTTTGGAAGAAGTTCGGTTCGGAGGTAAGAACCAGTAAGTGCGCGGTTCATGGTTCGTATCGGCCAACTTAAGAAACCCATTCCCATCTTTGCTTTTGCTTGTTTTGTAAAAGGGATCCCCTTTTTCTTGATCTTTTCATAGTGCTCATCAAGTCAGCTTGTATACTTGAATCAATCTTTTAGAATTTTAGTTTGGGTAAACAAAACCCCCCAATCCTATCAAAACAAAATAAAAAACAGAAAAAAAAATCAAACATTGAACCAACATTGTTGTGCAGTAGCTGGTCACAGTGTGCTTTCTAACGCCGTAAGTAGAGCGTCTTTCAACCTTTTCTCGTTATCTATACCCATATTTCTTAGCACAATGAATCGACACGAAGGCATCGTGTGCAATGGTTGCGGTAAAGTGGCCTTTAGCGGCCGTTGCTATCGTTGTTTGAGCTGTCGAGATTTTGATATCTGTTCGGAGTGCTATGACAATGATTACACCACGGCGGATCATCCCTTCGATCATCCGATGAAGTGTGTGTTTACTCCGGCTGATATAGAGCTCTATTTTGGTGGCGAGTACATAAGCAGTGATCCACCGCAGAGCTATCGATGTCCGTACTGCAAACAATGGGGTTTCAATGAGTCGACTTTCTTGGAGCATGTGTCGGCATTTCATGAGAATGCCAGTCCTTTGCTGGTCTCTACTATGGTCACATTATTTGAACAGCAACAGGCAGCGCGTCTTTTTCTGGAAGATGAGCAACTGGCAGCATTTTCAGCAGCTGCCAATTCTCGCAATGAGCAAATGAATCGTAGAGAAGGTTCTTTAGTTTTGTATTTGGAGCCACTCAATCCGGATGGTAGCTACAAAAGAGCTGCACAGGAGACCACAACTACGGCAGCAAAGGGACATACGTCTCGCGGGGATCGTACTTACAGAGTACGACGAGGAGGAGGAGGTGGTGGCGGTGGAAATACCACTGCCAGCCCGAGAGTGGTTATACATGGACCCATACCGGGACCACCTAGAGAACGAGGCAGGGGTAGTGGTGATGGTGATGAAGCTGCTGGAGTGGTACACGGCCCCGCGCTCCCGCCCAACTATAATGGCCACCACGCACCCTTTCCTAGCTTCTCTGAAGCCTTAGCCCGTCGTCAACCGCGTCTCAGTGAGGCGGAGAGACTGCGTTTTAATGTTCCACCCATTGAAAGTCTACGCTTTACCATCTCGGAGGCGGAACGTAATCGTTTAAACTTTATGTTACCTTCCGTGGAGTCCTCTACACACGGTCCACGCATTACTCAACAGACACCATCACCCTCTTCATCTTCCACATCAGCTCAACAGCTGACAGGAGCACATCCCACCCTTACCGACATGATGCGCTTCTATGGCAGTAATCTACTTTCCAGTGAAACGCTTGCCAATAGTCGAACAAATCGATCGACACTGAGAACTGTTCCCTGGCTGGACAGTCAAGCAGCGGCTCAGGGTTATCCCACTGGTGGGTCAGGCAACTCGTCGACCAGTGGACGTAATATCAACATTTTTGGTGCACAAAACTTACCCCGTGCCTTTTTTATTGCCTCGGAGGGTTTTCCACGGGAACAGAGACGACGTAACAACAGATTACCCGCATTTCAGCCATCGGCTGTTGACGCAACACCGACGACACCACCACTACCCCAACGACCAGTTGTAGGACCCACCAGCTCTCGTTCGTCAAATCAACGTTCCGTTGACTTCAATGAATTGCCCCTGGAGGAGAGTGATCTTCTAAGTCTAAGTATAGCCTCAGGAGAAGCCCTGATACGCTCACTCGAAGAAGAACCCACAGCAGCTATTAAGGAACGTGACCAGGAACGTCAACGTTATCTTTGCTATCGTTTTCTCTCACCACGTCCCAGTGAAGATCATGGTCGATTTCTTATTCAACGTGCCGAGTTTGTGGCCCAACTACTTGCCTCGGCTTTGTGCGAAGAGGAGCTGCAACTGAACACAGTAAAGGAAGAGGAGCAACACATTACAACAGCCACCACAATTAAAATTTCAATTTCAATTGGCGAACCTTTGGGGGCAGGCGATGCGGAGCCACGATGTTTGGAGTAGATTTGTTTTTTTTTTTTATTTTGTAGATTTTTATTTTTGAATTTTCAACTCTTTCGCTCTCAATCTCTCTTAGGAGTGTTAAATTTTCAGCTAAACTGAAATTTTCATTTGGAACTTTTAAGTCAAGTAAATTGAACTCGTTGTATATACTGCACTTGGATTTATTTTAGGATCATCCAAAGGATATTTTTTAATTATACCTTAGAGATTAAAAATGGAGGAAGGGAGAGAAAGAAGAGGTAAACTCAAAAAATAAAAGGGAGATAAGTACAGACGAAGTAAATGTTGCCTACCCTTTTTTCCTGGGTTCAGGCCAAGGATCAGTCAGTAAAGCGAAATCTTCTTCAGATCAGGTTCAGTTGGGACATTTTAAAATACTCAGAGACTTCGGAGCGATCAACTCAAACCCGTTTTACGGTACTGATTCCTATATTGGGGACAACCTTTGTGCTTTATCCATTTTTAAGAAATTTAATATTTAATTAATCAAATTTGGGACTGGCGAAATAAGATTGAATCCCTTCATTTCAAAGGGAACACTTAATTTTCACGTCCCGATCTGCAAACCAAGTTATAAAGCTTACCCATCCGCCCGATTCCCACAGTTGCTTTTTAGGTTTAACATCCATCTCAAGCTTCTACATAAATAAATTAGTGCTTTTTCAAGCGTAGTTTTTTTAAAAATCCGATAAAACACTCAATTTGCATCAAATATTCAAAATTTAGTTGAAATCGATAAATTGGCCTTTACCATTTACGTTTTAAAGATAATGGTCCATTCGGAAGGTCCAATTTTGCTGAAAACAGCGTATTTTCATGGAGCTGTTCTAAAAATTCAACAAAAATTAGACGTTGTGGTGGGTCATTCGGCTATTATTCTTCCTGAAGTTTAATTTTATAGGCTTTCGTTTGTAATTTGTAATTTGTAATTTTATTCATGTTATCCCAATGCTACAAATACATACGTACTATAAATTAGTGTAAAAAAAACAGGGAACAGAAGAAACATTGAACTAAAATGATGAGATAAAAATGAACGAATGTAACTAACCTAGTATATGATATGTATGTATTATTATTATAATTTTTATATATATTAATTCCTATTTATTTGTCTTTTTAAGGTATTCAGTTAATTTAGATTTAAACTGCGTTGCGTTCCCAGATTTAATGTTATGTGGCGGTCATTCCAATAGCGGGCAGATTGAATCAAAAGTGTTTTCCTGGCTAATTTTACTATGGCAACCTATATTTTTGTTCGTGTTAAAGAACAGGTTTGTATTTTTGATATAAATAGTGAGGCTCTTTGGTCATCAGTATTTTATGGAGTAAAATAAATGTGCAGAAGTTTGATCCACGAATCTAGGTCAAGACAAAAAATTTGTTCGGCAAGTGCGAGAATGGTCCTGCGACCAAGATTAAACACATATCTTGAGATCGAGTTAAATGTTACCTAAACCTTTGCATGCTGTTTGCATCACAGCTGCCAAATATTTCCACACCGAAAAAAGCGTCAGGATGAGACATGTCTTAGCTACAAAGCCTGAGATCAAGAGGAATGAGTTTTTGGGTAAGCCACACCTAAGCAAACCGTATGTTTTCCCAGAAGCTCTTGAAATGTGTTTTGCTCCACGTTAATGTGTTATTAAATTGGATTCCCAGGTTATAGTATCCTCAGCATATTGAAACATTGTTTATAGTCAGCTTAGGCAGTTCGCTTTGTAAGTCTTTCCATAATGAAATGGCAGAGTAGAGAGAGTGGTTGCTGCAAGTTAATTGTGTTTTTCACAAAAGCTTGTGCGACTCGTGACGAACGAGTAACCAGCTCGCTGTGACTCGTTTTCAACCATCGACAAGCCAGCGAGCTAGTACACACAACGAGCTCCTAGGTGCACATGCTCTCAATTTCAATAATGTGCTCATAAATGATTGGTTATTAATTTTGTGCTTGGAAAGGCTTCAATCTTTAAATCGATAAGCTTGCTTGTATCGCACTTTGGGAAAGGCTGAGCGAGCTGGCTCGTGTGCGATCGTTGGTCTCCGATGTACAGATGGGCATTTTCACAGAAAAGTCTATCATGACCGAAAAACGTTAATTTCATTAAGAATTTTTTCTTACTTTAGTTAGTAAAGGGTAAATATTTAAAATTATTTTATTTAAAGAGAGTATTCATATTACGTTTTAGCCAGATTTTCTAGGCATTTTCCATTTCGATTTACACTTACAGTTCTAAGAGTCGTAAAATTAAGAATAATTAAGAAAAATAATCTTCACTAAAAATATGCAAAAAAAATTTATGTAACGTCACGCCAGATAAAAAAAAGATAATAAAACGAGAAGGCAAACTAACTTCGACTGTACCAAAGGGTTAATACACTTGCAAAGTTTACTCAACTGATTTAAATGGTAAAAATATATATGATATAGATATCACATATTTATAAATTTAAAATAATTGAAAATCAAACTTGTATCCTCCATAAAGAAATCTTTTTAGTAAAACACTTTTCGACCGATCGGTCCTAGCTTGAGTATTTGCTGCCTAGTCATTCGATTTTGATGAAACCTTTCGGAATTGTGGTGGAACATCTCAAACTATTCTCTCCCAAGATTGGTGACGCTTCGATGGAAAATAAAACTTACGTATTTCTTACTAGAACTAGTTTTTGGACCGATCGTGTGTATGGCAGCTATCAATAGGTCTCCCATATTCACTTTCGCAAACATTTTTGCGATTTGAGAATAAATTTGCTCTAAAACCGGTTCGAAATCGCAAAATTTTTGCGAAAGTAAAAATAGGAGCATGGCTGTATCTGATATGGGAGTCTCTCATCCGATCGAGCCGAATCCGACAAATGTTTGATTAGATAGCTTCCTAAACTTTGGGAAGGAGATAGCATAGAAACATTCTTACGGACAGACAGGCGGGAAATGAACTCAACTCGTCATGCTGATCAAATATATAAAATTGATCTAAAGTACCATTCACTAAAAATTTGCCTAAAGAATTTACTTATCTTTAAAATAAAAAGATTGATTTTTAAACAACTTTTTTGTACTTCCGAAATGTCACTATTCTTTAAGTTTTAGGTCAGTTTGGAAATGCCCATTTTGGGTATTTGGTAGAAATGATTTCATTCAGATTTCAACATATTCTGGTGTCTATTGCTTCTTTTTTTCAATTACCTAAAGGTTGAGTCATAATTCATACATTCCACAAACCAACACATTAAAGTTCATGTACTTAAAAAACATATTATTGTCCATACAAACACACCTTATTCGCTCACCGTTACGAATTTTAATTAGACAAGTTAACATTTGCAATTCATATTCATGCATGCAAAAATGAAACCAAATTTAGGGGCACTTGAGGGGCCTTTATTACCTGTTGTACACATGATAAAATAAAATCGGCTTACAGTTTAAGCAATTTACTTTAAAAACTCGCTTGCGTTGGCAAATAATTACGCATGATTGACTGCTCAAAGAGATTTCCATTTCACCCAAACAAGATAAGCTCTACGGGATGCTGCGAGCGAGCACAGTTGCGCTTCAATTTGATGCATCCAATTATTTTCAATTAAAATCAAAATGAAATTTCATCTCGCAGATTATATTTCGCTTCCTATCGTCCTACTACTGCCAACCAGGCTCTGTTAAGGCAATTTAAATAATTAAAGAGGCGAGGGAAAAAATGTGAAAAAATGTGAAATATGCTGAATTGCAATGATGCTTATAACTCAAACTCTCCCTCCGACAAAATAATAGCACTGATTCGAGGTCTACAGACATTCCATAAGAGCACGCGAAACTGTTGACTTTTTAATTAGATTAAAGTGGAGAATTGTGTTCTCTGGAAGGGGTGGGGACGGGGTTAATTATAGCCAAAAGCAATTCCCTTTTTTTCCCCCCTTACATACTCTCAGTAAGGACAGTTCACATTTCAGTTGATGGATATTTTTGTTATACGCTTTAAGAAAGTAACAAAGGGTATAATAAGTTTGTAAAGAAGAGTCGCATTCAACTTTACTCCATATAGAAATAAGTCTGGTCACACCAAAAATTTTACTGCTTGTATAATTTTCTAAGAAGATGGGAAAAACGTGGAACATATAGAAACTTAAAGGGTATAAAAGCTTTGACAGTTAAAGGGCATATCATAGTCGGTATTGACCAACTTTTCTTACTTGTTTGAATTGAGATATAGATTCTCGCTAAAGTTTGACCACATTTCTGCTTAGCCAACGTTATTGCCCCTTTCGCCATTCTCTACCCCAAACAAAGCATTAGCCCCACTTACACTTGACTATGCCACAGGGCACATTTCACTGACACTGACCTTCAATATGTATGTGTGTTAAGCTCTCCCCTATGCGTTCCCACTTGGGGTAGGTTGTCTCACTTCTCACATAATTATGACATCATCCAGCCAATTGGATTTCGAAACTGATTCTCTTTCTCTTTCCAACAGATATTCGGCCTACTACTGGAAGGTGTCCCGTGAAGGTCGTCGTGTGTATATGGATTACTATTATATGGAGAATGGTAAGCAGATCTATGGTGTACCAATTGGTGGTATAGGCGGTGGCACCATTGGCCGTGGCTATGCCGGTGAATTCTGTCGCTTTCAAATGCGTCCGGGCATCTATGAGTATAATGTGGTTCAAGCCAATCAATTTATTGTCACCATCAAGGATCAAAAGGGTTGTACCATCTTTCAAAGCTTACTCTCCAAATGCAGGTGAGCAAAAAAATGAACTAACTAACATTTTTTCCCAGAATTTCATTTAATGTCGCCAGCTCTCGTTTTCACTTTGTTAACTATTTGTTATGCTTGTTTCGTGCTTTTTTGCCTGCTTTGAATTTGCTTATTGGGATGCGAGGGAAACTCTACACTTGAAAATTGTTTTTATTTGAATGTTTCTGAGAGAGAGTCGTGTTGCGTGCTACAGATTTTCCGGGTCACTTCATATTCATATGAAGTTTATATGTCATAGTTGATTGCAATCTAGAACAACCATTGACAGTTGTGCAAATGAGTTTTTTATATTAGTTGGCATTGCTGTTATTACCATGCCAAAATTATGTACATATATTTGAAATTTGATTGGAAGCTTAAATGCCTTATACGAATTATTTAAATTTTTTAAACAATTAAAATTTGGCTATGTGGAAACCTATAATGACATTTTTTTAAATCTACAATAATAATTATTTAAATGTGCTGCACAAAATAGATTTGTCGATTTTGTGAACACATTTCATACATATTAAAGGTGCGGAAATCATCATAACCCCTTTTCACTTTTTTTGAACGCCCAAATCAAACCCACTGCTTACTTTCCGAGATTTCTAGTATTTGGCTATTGTTATCATAGAATCACCATCATGAATTTTGACCTCCCACGAAAATAACACTTAAAATAAAGTTATTTAATTGGCAAAAAAAATCATGTCGAAATTTATTTAAGCCGTTACTCACCAGAGGTCGGCACTGCTGTCTGTTTGGTGGCGTTAGTCTCAATTTTGAACTGTAGATGTTGACTTAGGGATCAGCTTAGTAATGTTTGAAAGCTTTAAGTCTAAGTTACTATCGATAAAAAGTTTATCGTCCATCGATAACATTTAATGAAGCTACAGCAAAATGAATATTGAAAGTAACTGTGAGTATTTTCGGGATATTTTGCTATTCGACTTCCGAAAAGGAAAGAACGGAACCGTATACGCTACAAATGCAATAAGTGAACGACTATGTCAGCGTTAGTTTGACAATTCCGATCCGGAGATTTTCGGAACCAATCCCAGAATTCTTATGTCAATCCGAAAGACTCATTTCAATTTCGGATCCTACTTGAAAATCAAGTCCTAGAATTTTGGGATTTAAAAATTCGTACTTAAGTCAATCCTTTAGTACTTAGTTTGAGAAAATGGACCTACTTCTGACATCGTTTAGGATTGACTTACATCAAAATATCTGGGATTTTTTTTTGCCAATCAAATACATTTTACCTGCTAAACTTGCGATTTCGCATCTCATTTTCTCTATGGTATTTCCAAAACCAAAGTTTTCATTTATATGTTGTATGTGATTTCTTTTTCGAGGATTTACTCTTTCTTCCTTTGATTTGATAACACAAGTTTACAAGGTTTTTTACCAGATCAGATAATGCAGACCTTTCTGAAAATTACTTTTCGTACGGGATCAAAAAGTTGGAAAATCGCTGGAATAAGTGTATCGACTTTTAAGGGGACTACATTATAAAATAATAGAAACAATTTTTCATTTCCAAGGAGGTTACTTTTCACCGCAACTTTCATAAAAAGAATACTTTAAAAATCACTGAAACAATGTTTACAAGTTCACTTAAATGACTTCATTCATTTAAACTAATTCAAAAATATTGTCACAACACAACTCCACACTGGGTTAGATTTTCACCCAACTTTACTTAGTTATAGAAAAGAGCAAGTTCAGCTCTACATTTCTCATCTACCAAGCCTACTTTTTGTCTTTAAAAAACCTTATCTAGTGTAAAACACGATTCATTGCTTTTTGACTGCTGATTAGAACTGCATTAAGCAATATAGCACCACAATAACATCAATGGAGTCATCTACAAGTGAAATTACAATTGCAAGACTTGCATTGAAATCACAATGGGTAAACATCCGTTTATTAGATGAATTTGCTTGCCACCTTGATATAATTTTAATTGAGATAGCAGCCAAATTGATTGCACAAAAATGCCTTGTGGAGCTGTAAATAGACCCAGAGTATAACGCCTTATCTTTTTTGTGCTAGATTCTTTAAGTATTCATGCTCGTAATATGTATCTAGACTTCAACCGCTGCGCAACAAGAGAGCTGTGTACCAGCAAAATGTTGCACTTACTTGAATATACCACAGAAAAAAAAATCTAAGATTTTTTGATGAAATTAATCCCAAACGATATCACAAATACGTCGATCTCTAAATTTCTCAAACCAAGTACGAAGGTTTGACTTAAGTACGAATTTACTAATCCACAAACTCTAAGCCTTGATTTTCAAGTAGGATTCGAACTTGAAATGAGCCTCTACGGATTTTCTGTGTAGATGAAGGTAAACAAGTTCTGTAGCGACTAAATGCCCAAAGGGCCAAGTCAAGCTTCTCTCGCTTCTTTGGCTTGTGTGCTTTAAGTTTAAGAACTAAGGAGTGTGATTTACATTTTAACGTCGAATGCTAAAAATGCTATCATAACGCCACTAACAACTAAGCAACAGCTGTTCGCAATCTCAGTTCGATGCAATTTTTTCTCTCGACCCATCGTACATCAGCGTTTCAAACACAAAATCATCGCAAATCATCGTACAGGTTAGCAGAGACCTTTTAATGTCGGAGATGCCGTAAGTCCTTAGGATTTAAATAACTTAATTCAACTTATGTAAGGTTCGTACTGAAGAATTATAAACATCATAAACATTATTATCATCATATGTTCTACAAATCGCTTTTGACCCAAAAACCACCTAATTCCCATACATTTGGATCAAAAGCGATTTGTAGAAGACATGGGTATATAAAACAGGGATGCAAACCAGTTCTGAACCGAACCGAACCAAACCGTACCGAACCGCGTTTTTCTACTCGTAAACTGAACCAAGAACCGAACCGGTGTTCTTCCAAAAATGCTGAACCGAACCGAAAACCGCATTTTAAAACGGTTCGGTTCAGTTTAATGATGCAAAAAGGATTATGCACTGGTAAAATTAAAAATTTTTCTTAGGTAGATGTAGTGTTTCCTCATTAATCAAATTTTAGCCTCGCAGTACCTCCAAGTTCTCTTTTTAACAATTATAAAGAGATTAGTATGCGTACTTCTTGATCAGAGTATGGACTGAAAACGAGTACTATAGTATATATTACATTTTTGCTTGTCAAGACAATCCTTGAAGTTATGGACAGAGCCTTTACACCTGTCTTTATATAAAAAGTACCTTTCTAATAAAATCAGCTCGCCAAGGCAATAATGGATTTTATGCGCGATTCTTGATAAATATAATTCTATTGAGAATCGAAGTTATTTAAATACTTTTTAAGAAATCCATTTCAAAAATTAATGCAAAATATCGCAAGTTTTTTTTTCAAAAAATTCGGAAATTATATATTAAATGGGAACCACTGAACCGAACCAAACCCGCGGTTCGGATTGCTACAAAAACCATATTATGAACCGAAACGATGGTTTAAAAGCTTTGTGAAATACAGAACCGAACCACTCCTTATTTTCGACCGGTTTCCATCCCTAAAATATAAAATTCGATAAAGGTTCGATTGGAACTTGAAAAAAACTCGACGATTTCGGAGAGTATTGACACCGAACCGGTTTGCAGACCTAATCCAAATTAAAAGTATTCTTCGAACGATGATTTGCCATTGCATGCTTTAACAGCTCAATTGTTTTTACAATGCACGCAGCCATAGGCACACTCAGCATATGGTATGAGCCGGTTTTTCACTCTCTTCTTCGACAAATGATTTTCCTTATATGGTGACTGCTCTGCAGGCTGTGGGCATTCCTATCTATATTAGTGATCTTCTTTGACTATTTTAATGACACTTTCCATTTAATCCTTAAGTCATTGTATATCATAGGTAATTCATGCTACTACTCACACATTTCTCTAGAATCTTTCCCTAACATTATCCCATAAGCAAATCTAAATTTGAAAGTGATACCCGATATCAGTCTGAAATTGAATATGAAATATAATTTTTTGTTTTCTCTCATTTTCGTTGCACTTTCATCCAACACCAACAACTCATCATCACTTGGATAAATTCGATTTGGCACGATTCAACGACGAATGTCTTTTTTGTTGGCTTCTTCGTGGGGCTTTTGCACTTTTTCGATTCGATTTGGTTTTTGCTTTCGCTTTGCGCACACACATCTCTAGCACCAACACCAAATCCAACGCTGATTCCACTGAGGATGAGACGAAAACGAAAACTAAATGTCAACTGCCCAATTGCAGCAGCCGTTCCCGGCAACCGTTGAGTGCTTGGCACTCGAATATTGAGGATTCACGCTGCACTTATACGGGCTTATATCCACGCGCTTGGACTGAATATGATCTCTCCCATTATGGTGTACGTTTGATATGTCGCCAAATATCACCGGTTATACCGCATGACTACAAGGAATCGAGTTTACCCTGCGCCGTGTTTGTGTGGAGCGTGGAGAATGTGTGCGAGCAGGAACGTAAGGTATCCATAACGTTTACCTTCAAGAATGGCACCGGAAACAAGAAGCAGGATGCCGAGGGAGGAGCTGAATCGCAAATGATCAGCGAGGGTAATGCCAAGGGTGTGTCTATAAGGCAGAAAATAGCGGAAATGCCTTGTAGTTATAATCTGGCTTGTCGCGTGCTGCCGGAGATAAGCATAACACGTTGTCCGCAGTTCGATCCGGCTGGAAATGGTGAACAATTGTGGTCACAGCTGAAGGAGCATGGTCAGCTTAACGATGAACCCACCCAGGAGGTGTTGAAAACCAAAGATATAGGCGTGGCGGTGTGTGCACAGTTGGCCCTGAAACCGCAGGCCTCTCATGAGCTGGAATTTGTGTTGGCCTGGGATATGCCCAAAATACAGTTTCCCAAGAAGCTGCAGACGCACACACGCTATTATACCAAATATTTTGATGATTCCGGCGAGGCGGGACCCAGGATTTGTGAATATGCACTGAAGCACTATGGCAGCTGGGAGCGTCTCATTGATAACTGGCAGCGGCCCATACTTAATGATGAGTGGGTTTAAGTTCCTTCTTCTACTTTCTCTGTGGGATTATTTATTTATTTCTAAAAATTTCAGAAACCTTCCCGACTGGTACAAATGTGCCATCTTCAATCAGCTGTACTTTATCTCAGATGGTGGCACCATTTGGTTGAAATGCAATTCATCTTTGGGCCAGGACTTGGCCTATGATGATCCACGCTTGGCCTATGGACGCTTTGGTTATTTGGAAGGTCATGAGTATCGCATGTATAATACCTACGATGTGCATTTCTATGCCTCACCCGCTTTGGCCCATCTCTGGCCCAATCTTCAAGTGAGTTTGCAATATGATTTCAAGGATGCCATTGCCGCAGAGCTAAGTGACACTCGCAAAATGTTGTATGATGGCAAGGTAATGCCACGTAAGGTCAAGAACTGTGTACCCCATGATCTGGGAGATCCCGACGAGGGTAAGTGGCACTTAAAAAAAAGAGAAAAACATTTAATTGATTAACCAAAATACATTTAGAACCCTTCACCCTAATCAATTGCTATAACATACACGATGTCAATGATTGGAAGGATCTCAATACCAAATTTGTATTACAAGTCTACAGGGATTACTATGTGCTCAATGAGCTGGCCCAGGCCCAAGCGGATAATGCCAGCAAATTTAGCTCCATTGAGTTTATAGACAAGGAGAGTTTATATGAATTATATTCGCAGGATAACAAACGCAAGAATTCGGCGGAGGAAAAGCAACGTAAGTGGAAAATTTTTATACTCTGTAACGAAGGTATAAGAAGTATATTGAGTTTGTGCAAATGTATGTAACAGCCAGAAGGTAGCATCTCCGACCCTATAAACTATATATATTCTTGATCAGCATCAACAGCCGATTCGATATAGACATGTCCGTCCTTCCGCTGAGATCTCAGAGATGGTGAGAGATAGAGGTTTAAAGTGTATGGAACATATAACTCTTATCAGATTATTTTTTATTCTTTCATCAAAAAAATCATTTACTTATAATCACTCTATGAGGATGAGAAATACACCAATCCAATCCCAGATGGCTTATCTGTCCATTTGCACCATGATTTACCAATTTTCGACTTTTTTTTGATAACTCTCAAAAATAACGATTAATTTTTAACATTATTTAAAAACTTAAGAAATAACGATTATTTTTTGAGCAAATAAATAAAAATCTCAAATAAGAGATATTTATTGCTTTTTATATTAAAAACGATTATTTTTTGAGTAAAACATTAAAAATCTAATATAAAAATTATATAATGATTTTTAAATAAATCTGAAAAAATAACGATTATTTTTTGATTGAAAAAATAAAAATCTAAAATAAAAGTTATAAATTGATTTTTATTTGTTCACTCAAAATAAAAATCATTTTCAAACAATAGGGATTATGTATTTAAGTAAAGTCACTCTATAAATTTAAAGCAAATTAACTTTAAAACAAATCATTAGTGCGTATTTGCTTTGGTTGGTTAAAATTGTAATACTAAATTTTAAAAAATATTTTACGAGCAAAATTCGTTTTTTTGAATGTTGGCTTGGGTAGTTCCTCTACCTTCAGTTTATACCTTAATGCAAATTTTGAAAATGATTTTTATTTTGAGTGAACAAAATCATTTTATAACTTTTATTTTAGATTTCTATTTTTTTTATCAAAAAATGATCGTTATTTTTTCAGATTTATTTAAAAATCATTATATAACTTTTATATTTCATTTTTATTTTTTTACTTAAAAAATACTCGTTTTTTTAAGCTTAAGATAAAAATCAATAAATACCTCTTATTTCTGATTTTGATTTTAATCCTCAAAAAATAATAGTTGTTTCATGTGTTATATTTAAAAATCCTTAAATAACTCTTATATCTGATTTTTATTTTTTTGATCCATAAATAATCGGTATTTCGTGAGTTTTATTTTAAAATTCATAAATAACTCTTATTTAAGGTTTTTATTTATATGCTCAAAAATAACCGTTATTTCTTAAGTTTTTAAATATTGTTAAAAATTAATCGTTATTTCATGAGCAAATGGATAAAAATCAAGAAATAAGTATTATCAAGCGATTTATACAATATAAATTATAATCGTTACGGTCCCTGATTCTTATACTTGTAGGCAGATCAAGTTTAGTTTTAATTTTTGCCACGCCCCCGCAATTTGAAAAAAACCTCATATCTTTCCATAATTTTGGAGCTAGGTTTGTTCGAACCTTATAGATATATATTCTACTTAACATTACTTATTGAGCCCCCATACATCGTTTTCCGATTAGATCAACGTTTTAGAGTTGCCACCCCCAAAATTTGAAAAACTCCTCAAAACTCCCACATTTTTGGAGATAGATCGTTCGAACCTTTTAGACATATATTCTACTCATCAAAACTCATTAAGCTCTTATACATCGTTTTCCGATCAGATGAACAATAGCAGAGTTGCCACTAGCACAATTTAAAAAAAACCTCATATCTTCTATAATTTTAAAGATGGATTGTTCAAACCATTTTTATCGTCATTTCAAATCGATCTACCATACACCATTTCCAGATCAGATAAACGATAGTCGAGTTATAAACAAAACAAATAATTATGATGGGCAGCACTGGCCGATATCGTTTTGGGCAGCACTTACACCGTTTGTGTGACCCCACACCTAAAAGATTTAATTTATGTCCAATCTTTGACAGGTACAGAGTATATTACAGTCGGGCTTGACCGACTTTCTTACTTGTTATAATCCGAATTGACTTTATCTTTCTCTCATTTTTCAGAGAATCGTAAATCTGCCTCCATGTACATCAATGAAACCAACGGCAAAGTCTATCTCATGGATTCCATTGGCTATCTGAAGGCCATGTATAGCGCCTGCAAGGCCATTATGGAACGTACCATTGAATATGACAAGGATAATGATGGCCTAATAGAGAACACCAAAATGCCAGATCAAACTTATGACTCTTGGGTTATGGATGGACCCAGTGCTTATTGCTCGGGTCTCTGGTTGGGCGCTTTACAAGCCATGTCCGCCATGGCCACCATACTGGATCAGCCCAATGATTGTCTACGTTATCAGGATATTTTGGAGAAGGGTAAACGTACGCTGGAGGAGAAACTATGGAATGGCAGTTATTATCGTTTTGATCTCTCGCACAATCATCGGGATACCATAATGGCCGATCAGTTGTGTGGCCATTGGTATTTAAAATCTTGCGGATTTGATTATGAAATCTATCCCAAGGAGAATGTGAGAACAGCTTTGAAAAGAATCTATGATAACAATGTGATGGGCTTCCATGAGGGTAACATAGGAGCGGTCAATGGATTTATAGCCAATGCCACAGAACCCTCCAAGGCAGGTCATGTGGATACTAGCAATATACAGGCGGAGGAAGTGTGGCCGGGTGTGGTATACGCTCTGGCGGCCACAATGATCCAAGAGGGTATGTTTGAGGAGGCCTTCCAAACGGCTGGAGGCATGTATAAGACCATTTCTGAAAGGATTGGCATGAATTTTGAAACCCCAGAGGCTTTGTATGGCGAGAAACGTTATAGATCAATTGGCTATATGCGGCCATTGAGCATCTGGTCCATGCAGGTGGCCTGGGAAAGACGCAAGGCATTGCGTGATTAAAAATACAAAAAAAAAAGTACAATCTGCATAAACTTGGGGATGCTTTATACAACCAAAGATATTTTCTAAGCAGACTCTGGAATGAGGTTCTTAGCTATTTAGTTTTATTTCTATGAAACGAGCTTATGCGCAGGCAGAAATGTAAGGGCTTTACAATGGTATTCAAATGTTTTAATCAATATATAGCTTTATGTATATGTGCATTTTTTTCATATAAACAAACCCCCCCTTAACTTAGTGTCTCTGTCTCTTCTCTGTTCAAGTACAACTACGGAATGGTATTCAAAATGAAGCACAAATATACTTATATTAAAAACATATTTAAATGCTAAGCAAAACACACAAATTGTTTCAATTACAAAATGTTTCATTTAAATTATTTATGTCTAAAAAATATAAGCAAAATATTTCAATATGTGTAAAATGTTGCTGTCGCAAATAAAATGTGTGAAAAAAAAACTTTGAAATCTTAATGAATCCATAACCAGCTTATTTTACTTATTTTATCATAATGGGAAATATTTTGGAAAATATTATACATAATTTATTTTTCGTAAAACTGAAGCAAGTAATTTAAAATCAAAATCTTATATAAAAAAAAAAAAATAAAATAAAAAAAACTATATATAGACTTGCGAAGTAAAGACAATAAATCGCACCATGGAAATTAGATTTACTTTTCAGGTTAAGAACATTTTTTGTAAAAATACCAGTTGAAGATTAAATCAAGCAACATTTTTTAAGTAGTGAATTTCGTCTGTAAAGCTACTAACAGAGCAGAAATCAGCTGTTAAAGCAACATTACATTCTGAGCTTTGCCGAACAAAACCGAAAGAACTATCACGCTAATGGTCCGTATAGCCTTTTGGGCGAAACTTTTCAGAAATTGAATGATATTTACAATTTGAAAAGTGTAAACCAATTTTTGCCCAGAAGTTTGTAACGCATAAAAATATTCATATTCCGACCACATAAACTAAAAATATTCTGATCAGGACGACGAGCTGAGTTTAATTCCGTCCGTCCGTCAGTTTGTTTTTACGCGAACTAGTCTCTCAGTTGTAAAAAACTATAGAGCTGAAATTTTTGCACAGAGTCTTTTTACTGGCCACGCAACTAATTATGGTCGATTGAACATGCCTGGATCGAATGACTATATTAGATAGCTGCACATAGGATCGATCGGTCTAAGAACTAGTTTTAGTTAGAAAAATACTTTTTGTTTTCCAAATCGTAGCATCCCCATTAATCGTAAAGTATATATTTGTTTTGATATGCTTCCACACAATTCTTGTAAAAAAATTATCAGAAATCGGATAAGAGCTAGCTAACATATAGCTGCCAATAGGACCGATCGGAATCGGAAAATGTGTTTACTTTAAGAAAAATTTTATTTTTATGCTATCAGAATTTTAATTATCAATGATTTAAAAATTTTAAATATTAATAATATCTATATCCTATATATAAAATTCACCGAGTGATCAAATCAGATGGAAAATTTAATTTTATTATTAAAAACTTTTTTTTTTCGCTTAGCTCTCTTTTGTACCTTTCGTTTGTCTTATTCGGGATAAAAGCTCACTTCCTAAGGGAGGTTCTCTGCATCAATGATGTAGTCCTTTAAGCTTTTTGCATGAACGAATTTTACCCAATAATAGAAGCGTCGTTTTGTATCACCTAGTCTTGGTAAGCCTATATACAATGGAATAAAAAATATAGAAAGAATTATAAACTATTTCCTTAACTATGTGATCAAGCAGGTATGGTCTCGAAAATAGGAACTGTGACGCTGAATGCAGGGACTTTGAAAAGCAGGCCATCATACTATGCATTTGCTGGACAACCAGAAAGACATCAGAGCTAAGTATTCTTCACATTCTTATTTATTTCAGTCTTCCATGTTGAACAGGATTGTAACCCTCGATGCCAGACATGGTCAGCGTTTTACCATGAAATATTTTCAACAAAATAAAGTTGGTGTAACGTTTTTTTTTTTTTAATTCATAAAACTTAACATAAACTTAATTTTGGCTACTCAGTTTCTGAGGATTGTTGGTTGGGCATACCCTTTTGATTTACCCACGCCTTAAGAAACTTATCATACTCTCTTCTGCTGCGGCAAACAATCACCAGTGTGGTAGGACGGCAACCATAGGACTTAAGCTCTTCCACACGTGCCTGTGTGGTTTTTAAACTATGACACAAAATTCGCGGTACCTGCGCAACTTGTAAGCGTGTAAAGTCAGCTTCATTTAGTAAATAGTCCAACACCTCTTTGATCTGGAATATTATAATTTTATAATTATTGTTTAATAAAAATTTTGGGTAATACTCAACCTTTGTCACCCGCACAGTGTGCACCTGAGGATGCCTGTCCATGATGGCCTTGGTTTCGGTAACGCTAAAGCCCAAACGATGTGCCAAATACTCAACCACCGAGGAGAACTGACCCAGTACACGCAATTCATCGAGGGAAAGTTTCAAAGAACGTTGCAAAATGGGTTCGGGACAACGAACCATCCAGGGCATAATCTTATCCTTATTCGCACGCTTGGCTCGCTCCAGACGCAACTGAACCGATTTGGGTGTATAACGAAATGCCCATAAATCTTTTAAAATATTAATAGGCGACACATTATAGTCAATCATATGCTGAAGATTTTTCTCAAACATCTCATAGGGCATTTCCAAGATAAACAAACGTTTTGAAAGATATTTGGTGACAATCTCTGGACTGACTTGCAGCTTTTCACTGATCAAATAAACACGATTCTGTGCCTCGGCATTCAAAGCGCTGACCAATTTACGCAAACGAGGCACTGTCAAACGTAGAAAGGGCACAAAATGATTGATGTCCAGTATGTTCATGGATTGAATCAAGGTAAGCTTGAGTTCCAGGCGATCTAGAAGAGAAGCGTGAGATTAGATGCTTTCAAATTTATTTTCTAAAATTTTTACTAACTGCTATCCAATGTTAAAAGCCAGGGATAATCCACAAAACTCTTTTTGCCCACACCAGCCAATTGTAGAGTGTCCAATGTCATTACTAAAGAGCGTGCCCTATAGTTACGATGCACTTGCTCATCGCTCATAATACGCTGAACATCAGCGTCGGAGAGACGAAAACGTTCTCGGAGGGCATCAATAAGTAAACTGGCCTTAGTGCCTCTCTCCCGATCCGAAGGATAGGGCACATATTCATTATCCAGCTCAGGGCCACTTGTTGCAGTGGATGTAGTGGTATTGCTGGCTGTGCCCATTAGCAGCGACTTCTTGGGCAGCGTTTCGATTTGGGTGAAAAGTGAACCATTCCGTGTGACCATTAAGGGAGCAACTGATGTGCCAGTGTTTAGCCTAAGGGCACACTCAAAGGTACGCATCAAATTGCGCAACATTTTGAGTTGGAGTTTTGTGTCTGTGAATTCTATTTAAATTACAAAACAATTTTTTATTTCAACCGGCGTAGATGAACAGCTGACTAACAGGGGCCAGCGCTGCCAGATTTTATTTTATGAAAAAATGCTAAATTTAGGCAAAGCTAAGAAATAGCCAAATTTATGTGAAAAAAGGCTGATAGTTTTATTAACTATGGTTATTTAATTAAATACAACCCAAAAATTCAAAATTTTGTTCTTTTTTATTCAATTTAGAAATTTATTTAAATTTTTTGATGATTTTTGGTGGTGTGGCTTGAAAACGGCTAAAATGGCTGGATGGTCATTCAGCCTCCGATAACAAAAGCTTATCGATATCACGATTCATTATCAACACGCTCGCTGTTAATTTGAATTGTCCAATTTTGTTATTCATATGAAAATTAATTCTACTAAATTTATAAGCGCCCGCCAAATTGAATTACAAATTTTGTATTTATTTTTAACATATTTCAAAAACTTTCATATTTATTTTGCACACAAAAAATACTGTTTTCTAATCGAATGTTAACGTGTTCTGTTTTTTTTTTTGATTTCACAAAAATCATGAAGTATACATAGAATCTATCACATACGGTTGACAAGGCAATTCAAAGCATTTACTCTACATCAATATCCTTGGTGACACGACCCACCCAATAGACGAAACCAGTTTGCACCACTGTGGCCATAAATTTGACATTGCCCTTGTAGCCTGCTGGTGGAATCCAATCGAAGGTCAAACCACTCAATGGTTTACCCTTGGTGGCCTTTAGATGGGTCAACGAATCCTGTGGTCCCGAGCAGTCCAGGGTCTGTGAGTGTGCCGCGTCGACCACCTTAAATTGTCCAACCACACGGTTCTGGCCATCACGGGCTTGAATCATGAAGCCGAGAAACTCCTCACCGCCCAAAGTAAGAGTTAATTTTTGGTCGCTGCGCACATGAGATGGACCCGAGAGGCTATACGGTGGCTTGTCGGTTTGCAATTTAGCGCCATGCTGAGGGGTGAGATCACGACAGGCGGCTTTAGGTGCACCCTCAGAATAGCCATGGACGCTGACGATTAAGCAAGCAGCAGATACTAACAACAAACGGAACATGGTAGCTAGAAAAAAAAAAGGAAAAACATTAAAATTTCATAATGCTAAACCTGATATGGGTTATTTTAATTTTAATTTTTTATTAATATTTCTAAGAGTGTTTTTCAAATTATTTTAACATCCATCTGGTATTTCCGGTTTTGAAATCGAATATATCTAATCCATTAAAATGATAGAACTGCCGAGCCTTAACCCCAACAGGATCTCCACTATTTGGAAAAAGGTTCGGTTGAAAAAAAATAATTTCAAATCTTCTTCTTAATGAATTAAAATACTTTTTTCAACAAATTCACCGTCCAAATTTTTGTAAAATTTCGAATCTGTGCAACATTTAGTCAAGACGCGCATCGAACATTTCTTTAAATTCGGTATAATGTGATAAATGGAGATACCTTTCGACGACCTGCCGGTTTTCGTAGCCGTATAAGGGGAAGAAATATAAGATATTCCATATCAACTCCGCCAACCCAAACCCCCCCTCTCCGGAAATTGCCTTTAAGTTTCATTGATTTTGGAAAATCTTTCACCAAAACCTCATTACCATAATACACAACACACTTATCCACGCTTATCCAAGGTTAGTTAGTCTGAGCGACAAACAGAATTACAAAAAACTAAGCAACTTGCATAAAATTAATTTCATGTTGACAAACTGCATAATAGCTGGAGGTGTAGCTGGTTTCCGAAGGCATTTAAACTTTAATTCATGAAGGCCAATGGAAAATCGTTTCACCTCAGTGCAAATGTTAATTAATTAATTAATAACACAACAGAAAACTAGTAAATGCCATTAAAAGGGGCAGGTGGGCATGCAAAAATTTTAACGGCACATAATTCAAATGTTAGACATTACCATATGGTAGACGTTGCTATATACGAGTCTATACAAATCAAGTCAAACTACACTTTCATAAATGGACTCTTTATTCTCCGTACCAAAGGCACAAAGAGTATAATGAGTTTGTGCAAATGTATGTAACAGTCAGAAGGAAGCATCTCAGAACCTATAACTTATACATATATATTCTTGATCAGCAACAACAAAAAACTTGTGTGTATGAACGCCTAGATCTCAGAGATGGTAAGAGCTAAAGGATTGAAGTGTATGGAACGTAAACTTATTATACTTGAAGACAGATCAAGTTTATTTTACATATTTTCACGCCAAAAAAACTCAAACCTCCTTTAATTTTTGCAGATTAAATTTTTGGACCTTTTAAACATATATAGTAATCAGCATTATTAGTCGATCCTCCAAGTTTGGCAACGTTCAGCAGTGACCGCCACAGTGATAGGCAGCACTTATACTGTTCGTAAAAGTAAGCAATTCTATTCTACAAGTCGCTTTCGATCCCAAGAACGACTCAAATCGTATGGGAACAGTGTATTATTTGTCTCAAATAATTTTGAAATTTGGTTTTTAATTTAAAAAATTTTTGACAGCTCAAAAGTCACTTTGTTAAATTAGTAAAATAAAAAAGGGGAAGTTGCATTTTATGTAGCGGTGGCAAATTGTACCATAATATATTGGTTTTTAATTACGTAAACTATACAATTTTGTGAATATTTTGGGGCCTGGAAATCAGAACATTTTCAATAAAAAATTTGTTCATTCTGAGGACGTTCAGTCTAGGGAACACTGTCGATTTTGGAGTCGAAAGCGATTCGTAGAACACATGGGATATACTAACTTATCAGTCGGGCTTGACCAACTTTCTTACTTGTTTATTTTCCCTCATATTATCGATAGAAGACGTGAAACTGGAACTTTTGACAATTGATTTATATATCAAAAAAGTTGTAAATTGGATCGGTCTTTCGCTATATTTTTATAGTTGAATATATCTCAAGTTTAACGCAAAAGCTGGAATAAAGTTTTAAAAAATCCCACAATTTATGAACATATTTTCGTTGTAGGCACAAGCAACGATTTTTAAAGGCGGCCCAAGTAGGTAACAGTCATTTTTATACCCTTGCAGAGGGTATATTAAAATTGTCACGATGTTTGTAACGCATAGAAGGAAGCATTTCCGACCACATAAAGTATATATATTCTTGATCAGCATGACGAGCTGAGTTCATTTCCGTCTGTCCGTCCGTCCGTCCGTCCGTCCGTCCGTCCGTCTGTTTCCATGCTATCTCCTCCCTCAGTTTTAAAGCTGTCTTGACCAAACTTTGCAAAAAGTCTTTAAATACAAATACGCTGCACATTTGTCGGAATCGGCCGGATCGGATGACTATATCTTATAGCTGCCATAGGAATGATCCTTCCAAAAACTAGTTCTAGTGAAAAAAACTTTTTTGTTTTCCATCGTAGCGTCACCAATCGTGGTATATATTAGTTTAATATGCTTCCACAGAATTCTGGAAAAATTTATTAAAATCGGATGACTATAGCATATAGCTGCCATATAAACGGTCGGTCCAAAAACTAGTTCTAGTGAGAAAAACTTTTTTGTTTTCCATCGTAGCATCACCAATCGTGGTATTTATTAGTTTTATGTACTTCCACACAATTCTATAAAAATTGATCGAAATCGGATAACTATAGCATATAGCTGTCATAGGAACGATCGGTCTAAAAACTAGTTCTAGTGAGAAAAACTTTTTGTTATCAATGGTAGCGCCTTTCAAAAACTGCAAGGGTATTTAAAACATCGGCGTAGCCGATGTTAGCCTTCTATTTTTCTATTTTTTTTTTCTATTTTTTGAATACACACCCAGATTTAAAAACATGAACATCAGAAAACGGTCCTTGCACATTTTTCGAGCTGCTTTTTTTTTAAACAAATAAAGTTCGGGTTCACGCTCGGGTTGTCATAAATAAATATAAAAGGTTTTGTGTATGATCCAGGACCCGAACAGTTAATAGACTTTCAGCCTTGATTGATTATAAAGTTGTTTAAAAATATAACCACAAAAACAAACAATTATCTTACTTTGAACAATTTTCTGATCAATCGTTCCAATGTTAGATCTATCCCAGCCATCCATATCCAGAGCGCTCCTTAACTGGATTGAAAAGGGACTCCCACAGCTACATCTGTTCATGGAGCGCTCCTAGGAGGATTTAAATGAGAGTCCCTAGCAAATAACACTTTCGCTCCTACTTAGAAGTAAAAATAGGGTCCACAAGAAAACCGCATGGGAACGTTTTTGGAGTTTTATCTTGTCTTGTTTTCATTGTGAAAGCTTATCAATTGACATTCAAAACAATACAACATGAGGGATTACTAAATTTCTGTTGTTGTTCGACTGCTCCCAAACTCATATTGCTTGCCTAACGTTTAGATTAACATGATGAATTAATAGATGGATATTTTAGACGGCTTATGAGGAGGTATAGATTAAACGTTCAAAAAAATCGCGTAATATCAACAATTTATAAATTTTTTGAGAGCAGCTGGTTTTTAAATAACAATGAATGCAAAATTTTCATAAAGGTTCATCACCGCAGGCATCTTTTTTTTGCTTATGGTTGAAACCGAATTTTTTTAAGTCAAAACTTAATGAAAAAAAAAAACACTTCTATCGGAAATATGAATTAAATAACTTGAAAACGATTAACTTTAAGTATGAAGCGTCTTGTATTTATTTGTATGCCTATTTATTAGCAGTGATATCGATTATTTAATTTTCAAATCGGTGTAGGATTACAGAAGTCATATGTTAAACCACTGACAAAAAACGGCCCATATTATAAAACGCATAATTCGATATTTCCTCACAAATAATTTTCACCTCTGAAAAATCCGAAAAAGAAAGAATTCCCGTCCATTGTGAGCCCATTTCTATAAACTATAAAAAAACCGGTATTGAATAAAAGTTTATTTGCTGTTCCCTAGTGTTTTTTATTACGATTCAATAGATGGTAAAGGCAGATGAAACGGGAAAAAAACAGATCTCGATAAACTGAAGATATGTAAAACAAGTATGAAATGCAATGGAAACTTAAATGGGAGTTGTAGACATAATAGGTCAAAGCGGAGCGAGCCGGCTACTATGTTAACATCTCTTTAAAAGTTAGAAAGGTCACCAAAATGTTATTTACCCCACATTGAATTAATTTCGTTTTATTTTAATTTTCTATTTCAATACCTAATTACCCTTAACCAAATATTCACATGGAAAATGCTGCTTGCCGTTAGAACAATGGCCACTCTGCGTATTACCATAATTTTAAATATAAAAAAAAATTAAAATGCCAGCTTGTTTCAAGCTTCAACGAATCTTAACAACTTTGATATTTTTTTTTGTTACTTTACCATTACAAAATCGAAACTAATTGAGCAAACAAGCTACGCAAAAAATCCAATGAGATTTATTTAAACAAATGAAACAACAAACCGGTTTTGTGACAAAACCCCCCATAATAATATACTTACAGAAGAAACAAGAAAACACTAAATGATGCAGCGAGTCTTGGCGTCCAATGCTAAATGAACTTTAGCATATTGGCAAGACAAATTTGTGGCGGCTCAAAGACCTGTCGTGACACTTTTTTTTTTGTGTGTCGTTGACAAGGTCTTTAAATGCTTGAGTGGGTTTGAACAAGATCAATCGGAGGAAGTTTAATTAGAGGCCTTGTAGCCTTGAACCTGAAGTGTACGATAGAGCTTAGTTCAGGAAATCAATTTGAGATTTGGACAGTAGTACTTGACAGTTAATCAAGTCTATGGAAATGTACTTGTAACTGGTTTTTTATTTTTTCAGATGACCCGAAACCCGTTTAATCAGCATGCAAGTTGGCCAAGTTTATAATTGTATCCATTATACAAGTCGCTAACAAAAACAAAAACAAATCTTTTGAAAAAGTTTTATGATCAAAAAGCGTGCGGTAAATATTAATTTGAAACTGGGAGTGGAACCGTCTTTGATTCACACACATATAAGAACAAGAACAAGACCATCTCTCTTTTAAAATCCTTTCTGAACTTTTTCTCTTTGTTTAACTTTATCAAACAATTTCTGGATTTTTGTACTTAAATTTATAACCTACCACTCTTGAAACAAAAATCACTCCACACACAAAAGAAAAACTTGAAATAAGCTGAAAATTCTACACCAGCCTCATATTTATACCAAAAGTTGTTTAGCCTCAACAGAAACGTAGCTTTTTTCATAAATTTAAACCAACACAAAAGACCGGTCAAAGCTGAGCTTCAAAACAAAAGCTCTCTCTCTCAGCTGACGTTTGCCTAGTGCTAGCTTCACCTGCTACATATTCGATCTTGGGGGGATCGACTAGGTACATTAGGACGGACCTTAATAGGAAAAAAATGGGGAAAATGTAGAACTTAGGTTTTTAGTGTTTTATTAGCAATCAAAACAATTTAAGCTAGCTTGAAGATCAGTACTTAAGATCCAGCTCTAGTTTTTTTAGAATTCTGCAAGCCCACCAAATATTTTAAATAACTGACCTTCTGAACCTGAAACCAAACTAGGCCACATTAAAATTTTTTACTGAGGGTGCTTGGATTTTCCTAGCAGATATTCCATTCGTGGATTGGAAAAATAAAGTGTGACCAGCTTTATTTAAAAATTCGTGGAATTTTTCAGTTCGAACGTCTTTGGTATTAGGCTTTTATTTTAAACTTCGTATACACCAAAACGCAATAGATAGCTTGCTAAGCAAGTGACCTTATTTTCATAATCCAATACAGGTCCACCCTAATGAACATATATCAAAACCATAATGACTAAGTGTTTAGTTCGACTTAACTAAAGTAAATATTAGATCAATTAGCGCTATTATAAATGGTCATCAGAATTGTGCTAATAAATGTCACAACAAAGTTCAGTTATCAAAGAAATATAAAACTAGATAAATAAGATTGTCGTTTCTGAATTTTGTATACCCTTACAAAAAAATTTCTCTCTAAATCGAATTTTTTAAATAACTATTTCTATTACTACGTTAATGCTATCTAAAAATCATGCATTTTTACCCCTCATTTCTTCTATTTTGGTTTGAACCCGCAAACCGGAGCTTCGCAAAAATGATTTAAGTTTGCAGCCCTGATTCAAACATAAAACTAAATTTGCAATTTTTTTAAACGACAAAATTTTATTTTTAAATTTGGGTTTTTTTCTTTTTTTATGAAAATATGTCCAATAAAATTATAATTTATGAAAAAGTGTGTGGACATTTTATATCTGTTATTTGAAGAATCGGAAACGTAAATCAGATTATTGGTTCAAATGTTATTGACAGCTTATGTAAATCAATCTTTTTAAAAATACCAAAAAACCTATATTCGTCGATATCAGGAAAATGACACGATAAAAACATTTTTTAGTGTACATTTTTGAACTCAACGTCCCAAAAATGGTTAATTTTTAGATGGGCATTTTGGTGTAGACCAGTGTTATTTAGAAAAATTTACCAGGGATGCAAACCCGAACTGAACCAACCCGTACCGAACCGCTAATTTGAACTCGTAATCCGAACCGAACCGACGTATTTTTAAAAATGACGAACCAACCGAAAACCGCAAATGAAAACGGTTCGGTGCATTTCATGGATGAGTTTGTTTCGTAAAGCGCCTACTTTAGGACAACAATTATTCTTAATTCAGGAAATTTTATTAGGAAAATCAACGATCCGAAAATCCTTACATAGTTCTAGCGTTGGAGAATTTTTCTAAATAACGACCTCTTAGATGACTGCAATTTGTTGGGCTGCAATTGGGTGTCCAAATCATCTAATTTTGTCAATCTCCTACAATTCTTATTTCTTTTCTCAATATATCTGTCATCATTTTGAATTTTCTTCAATTGGAAGTTGCCGATTAATTTGTGCAAGTTGGTAATGTTACTCTAACTTAATCTCATTTAAGCAATGATATTCTACTGCACTTTTAAATGTGTAATTGTCTGTTAAAAAATTCCCAGTCACAAACTTCACTAGGATATCCGTCATTTTGCTTTCATGGATGCTATTTATTGCCTGAATATGAATATTTTAAAGTTATTCAAATGATTTACACAACTTTCGTATCAGCTAGAAGGGTGCTCGAAAATAGAGAGTGAACCACTAAACCAAACCAAAACCGCGGTTTGGTTTGCTCCAAAAACCATGTTTTAAGCCGAACCGGTGGTATAAAACCTCCATAAACCACTGAACCGAACCAGTCTTATTTCATTTGCATCTCTGAAATTTTCAATATTTGTATTTTTCCATTTTAAAATTAAAAGATAGTTTAATAATATTGGTAAGGGAAATTTTATAGAACGTTTTAAATTTCTCTTTGATAACGGAGCACTTAACAAAAGTCAGCTGGTGTAGTCGTAACTAGACATAAAAAATGAATAAAATCGCCCGCTCCCTTAACAGTGTTCAAACGCAGAGTAACAGCTCTTCCCTCCTAGGACGCCAGTTATCCTATAAGAGGGATATATCTTAGATAAAATATATATCCTTATGCCCTCCTGCACCTTTACACACTGTCTCCTTCTGTGTCCATCATCATCTGAGAGTACCTAGTAATACTTTTACCCTAATTCTTAGCCTTACCAGTGGCTCCAAGATCAATGGCTACATACCCATGGACTAGCTGAAGATTTCCTGAGCGTCTGCAAATGAAAGAAGGTCGGATCCAGGTCAGGGCGGATCGTCAGGGACCCGGTGCTGTGGATCTTTAAATAAATTTTTGTTTTATTGAAAATTGTTAAACAACGGAATATAACACATATACATTTAAATGGCACTAAACTAGAAATTCGTTATAATCTTCTAAAGCAGCGCCTAGTTCTCTCGTGCTGGCGTGACTGTAAAGCGCTTGGGAACTTGAATGATGGTCTCCTAAGGAATTATGGTGCGTGGGCATGCTGGCAAAGCGAGGACGCTAAAAACGAAAGAGATTTAGTAAAGTCAGGAAATTTTTTTTTAAATATTCATAAAGGAAAAAAGTTCATCCGGGAATCCGGGAAGAGGTAAGATCGACCAAATTTAATTCAAGTTTAATTTTTTTTTAATTTATTGGTATTTAGTTTAACCTTTGTTTCTTCCACCAATTGTGAATGTTTTTTATGATTTTCTTAAACTTACCAATTCCTGCGGCGGAGTTAAGTCGCTCGCCAATTGTGAGCTCCTCTTGGTAACGCTAAGACGTTGACGTCTTCCCTCGCCCGGAGCATTGCTCATACTCGTGGTATATAACTGCTCCAGTCGATGAATGGTTGAATGACATCCACCCAATTCACCACCCGACTGTCTGGATAAACTATGCCTATGGCTTAATGGTGACCAAGTGTGTTGATATCCCGACTCATCCAGATGTCGAAGAAAATCGCCATGTTTCAAGCCCAAAGCCTGTTGATCCTCTTGTGCCAAATTGGCCAGCATTTCATCAATTATCTCCGCTTCGGTGCGCAAGACCTTGGGCAAGCCGTTACGGGCCAGCTTGATGTCATGCTTCCAGAACTGACTATTCTTGCGACCAATCACTGGTGCTATCTCCTTGACCTTAAGCACTATAATGCCCATTACATAGATACATAAAACATTGGAGAGGGTCAAACACATGCTTATGCTGCCCAAAATGGCCAATTCTTTGGCCTGATCCTCGGAGTATATTCTAGACTTGATGACATCCGCATATAACGATTGATCATCCTCAAAGAATTTATATATACAGGCCAAGGCCCACAATAGACCAGAATTAACGGCAGGCGGTAGCAGAGAGGCGGATATGGCCACGCCCACTAGAGAACCAACATTACCACCCAAAATGCCTATAGCCGCAGCTGCTCCCGATGGTATTGCAGTGAATACACCCACAATCAGAGAGTGAAGGTCACAGCGCGAAAGCATCTCATCAGTTAGACCTTCGCCTATGCCATAACGCTTGTCTATGGTGCATATAATCAGGCCAAAGAGAAAACCCACTAGAGTGGCCATTAGAATGCCAATCAGTTCATTCAGCATGCCCTGACGACGCAAAGAATGATCCTTGATGGCGGTACCGAAAATGGCAGCAATAATAGGGCCCATTAGGGGTGAGATTAGCATGCTGGAGGCCAGGAAAATGGTACTGTTCTCCACCAAACCAAACGAGGCCAAAATGCTGAAAAGAATTAAAAGAGAATTTGTATACCCTTTACTTTTAGACTAAAATGGGTTTATTAAGTCCATATAAAGAATATATATTCTGGATCAGCATCAATAGCCGACTCGACCTGTCTGTCTTTATGTACACCTAGATATCAGAGACCTCAAACAAAATGTTAAAAATCTCATAGAATCGTACAGAAATCAAACTCTTAAATTAGTATGTCCATTTTCTATAATCTGTCCAGTTTTTGTGACAATCGGATAACATATAGCGTAGTATAGAAAGTTTAACTTCTGTGATATAACGGTAACTTAATATTTATTAACATAAATGTTAACATTATTATTATAAAGGGATGCAAAGCGGTTGTGAACCAAACCGTATCGAACCGCGAACCGAACCCGTATCTTTCCGAAAATATTGACCAAAAACAAAAAACCGCTCTAGAAAGCGATTCGATTCACTTAATCAACGAGTTTGCTAATGTTTATCGTCTACCTTGGGACGAATAGATTTCTAAATATGTTAATTTATATCATGAAAATCGTTTTAGTTGTTTCGCTTTCTATAAAATTATTGTACAATAGTTTTCGGTCGATTCTATGATTCATACGCACTATTTTCGTTGTGTTTTGGGTAAGTATAGCATCCCTACTCGCCAAGACATATCTGTATTTATCAAGGACGGCAATAGTTATGACTTATATTATTATAAAAGTCCACAATTAAGAGTTATTCTCATGCATTCTACAAATCGCTTTCGACCGTTTTTATTCCCATACGATTTGGGTCAGTTTTCGGGGTCGAAAGCGATTTGTAGAACACATGGGATTTTAAGAATGTATTTTATTACGCTTTAAATAACAATTATCAAGGAGCTTTATTTTTTTACTCCACAGTCATCAGTTATTTAAAACTGTAATTTGTTACTTCCAAAATCAGAGTAATTAACGTTTTATTATTTACTAATAATTTTTATAATATTATATTAAATAACAGTTGTGGAAAGACTTTTATATAAAATTCAATAAATTATAGTTTCAAAGAATTTTGTTTAATTACTTAGAACATAACAATTATCAAAGACTTTTATTTATTTCATCAGAAATAACAGTTATCAAAAGACTTATGTTATTTTTATTTATCGTAGGTTATGATAATGAACATCCCATGGATCATTCACTTAAAGCGCAAACTGCTGAAGCTATAATAAATTAAATGACTTTTACAGTGTGATTAAAAAATAAAAGTCTCTGAACGAGTGTTATTTACTGAGTTATATAACAAAAGTCTTTCGATAACTGTATTGTTCGGTGTAATAAAACAAAGGTCTTGAATAATTAATATGTTCTGAGCAGGGAATAATACCGTAACCGAAACCAAAACCGTTAACCAAAATAAACCGTTTAATGCTAGGTACTGGTATAGAAACCGGAACCGATATTAAAAATTTTTTGAGAACCGAATACCGTTAACCGTTATAATAGGAACCGAAAAAACCGGAACCAACCCGAAACGCTAATACTGGTATGAAAATATACATTTTTGAAATGACGTTTCTGGTTTTTAATCAAATTTCGCCCTAAAAAGAACATGTTTAATAATTCAAAAAATGAAAAGCTAAGGCAGATATGTTTTTGTGGTTTTTAGAGCTGATATACCCCTTTGAGTATTTAATCAGCGTATTTTGAGCTATACTGGACCGTAGTCTTATAGAATGGGTTCAAATCTATCCAAATCGCTAAAGATCTCAATTTTTAACGGAGATACTGCAGACTTTAGAGCGGAATATTAAGAAACATTATTAAGAAATGTTTATCAGCTTTATGAAAAACGGCCCTAAGGCTATAGTTCCTTAATTCTAGGTTGTTTTTTTTCTGAGTGTAGGGATACCACTGGAAGCGTGTACAGAAGCGTTTAACGAAAAAAAGTTTTTTTTTAAAAAATTTTTTTTTATTCTTAAAACACAATATTTTAATTATCTTACATCAATTAATTTTTTGGATATCTTGAAATAATTAAAATTGTTTAATATTAAAAAAAATTATTTTGTACCGGTATACCGAAATAAATATCTGGGTATCGTATCGGAACCGAAAACCGAAATAGAACCTTTAACCGAAATTCTTATTTCGGTACGTACCTTAACCGGTATCGGTAGCGATATTCGATTCCATTTTACTAATCCTTTGCGTTTAACTAATTCATTAGTTAATTTGCTGAAAAATATCAAAAAAATGTAAATTTGAAAAGGTATAATTTTTAATATTAAAAAAAGGCTCATTCCAAATCATTCCAAAAAAATCTTTTTTTCATTTAGTCATTTGACGTAACTAAATTTCCCCATCGAATCGGAAGGAAATCATTTTAAAATCTACAACCTTTCTTCTTCTTTTTTTTACCTTATAAGATATTTAAAAACAAAAAACTGATTCAAATATTGAAAAATATTTTTTTGTATACCTTAATTTTTTTTTCAAATATATAACTTTTAAAAGATTTAGTGAAAGATATTTGTTTAAAAACTTTTTCCAGAATATCAATACTTTTTTATATAAGACAGCAGTTCCAATGGTATTAAGATTTCAAAGCTGTTTCTTTTCAAATGGAGTATTGGGCCAATAACTAATTTTTTTGTCATCTAGAAATTATGTTTTTTTTACTTACGCAGCCGAAATGAGAAGTATACAAAAATCGAATGATATGGTGGCATCTTGACGCACATCTCTCACAATCCGGGCCACATTTAGGCGTGACCGCACCGAGTTCATGAATCGATTCCAGGCCCCTTGTTTCTGGGCATAAATATTACTAGAAATTAAAATAAAAATCAGTTTTCAAGTGGATTTATTGATAAATCGTTAACTTACTTGCTGCTTGAGTACTCCTGTTGCTCTGCTCCCACTTCAGTTATCTGCACCGAAGACTTATGGACCAAACAACTGACCACAGATATCGATGAACCCTCACGTTCACCTATACCCCACGACTGTAAAGCTTCGTACAGATGTTCATACAGTTCATCGAATTCCATTGAGAAACTTATATGATACATATTCCCCTCCAGATTGGTTAACCATACCGCATTGGGTATATGAAAATTGCGTAGAATTTGTCGTAAAACCTGCTCTTGGGGCGAATCCAAGGGCAGCTCCTCCAACAGCTCAACCGATGGTGCTTGGATTTTGATGCTGGGTAAGTGCTTGGGTACCTCCTCGCGTGACTCACTCAGCCGTATGGTTGGCAGACTTGCCATTGTCGTAGCTGAGCTTGTTGAGCTAGTCTTGCCATGGTCACTCAACTGTCTAGTATAGGCTTCTTTCAGACGCTCCTCCTCCACAGCTGTGGGTATGGTTATTGTAAAGAGCACAGCCTCGGCTCCAGTCATACTTTTTTTTTTTTTTTTTTTTGTATAATTAATCAACAAAATTCCAAAAAATTTAACTAAAATCGATGTGTAATTACGCGTACAATTAATTTACATGAGTCTTACACAAAAACACACACACACACATATATAAATATATACACACGAAGGGGAGGTACTGCAACTGCAATGATCTTCTTTATACTGGAAGTAGTGGGTATGGGTAAGGTGATTTCAAGCCCAGCACAACTGATAACGGTTCTTGACTGTGAGACAGTGCTTTTGGTATTCACACAAAAGCATTTTTGGTATTTCTGTTTTGGATTTGTATACGTAGGTTGCTATATATATTTCTGGCCTAATAATGAAAACGCGAATATTTATGATCAAAAATGGATTTATGGTTTTTCAAAGTATTCTCCTGCAAGATTTATACACTTTTGCATGCGCTCAAACCAATTGTCGAAACACTTTTTCCACTCCGATTGAGACACCTCCAAAACATGGTTTTTGAACTCTTCAACAGCATCTTCTGGCGACGAAAATCGTTGACCACGCATTTTTCCCTTGATGTGCGGGAATAAAAAGAAGTCATTGGGTGCCAAGTCAGGGCTGTACGGCGGATGACCCATCAATTCGACGTTTTGGGCGGTCAAAAGGACGCTGGTGTGAGAGTTCGCATTGTCATGGTGCACAATGATCTGTCTTCTTTTGTTCGTTTTTCAAATTTCTCCGAAGACTTCAGGCAAACAAATTGTGTTGTACCACTCAGAATTGACCCTCCTACGTTGCTCAAGCGGAACAGTCGCCACATGACCGGTTTTACCGAAGAAACAGGCGACCATTTGCTTCGAAGTCTTCGAAGACCCACACGGTCGACTCCTGTTTTGTTTCGGGCTCATAAGCATAGATCCTTGATTCGTTACCTGTGACGATCTTATAAACGTCTTTTGAAACACCGCGATTATATTTTTTCAAAATTTCTTTGCACCAATCCACACGAGTCTTTTTTTGAGCGATTGTCAAATTGTGCGGGATCCAACGAGAACAAACCGTTTTTACGCCCAGGTGTTCATGCAATATCGAATGTATGCTGGTGGAAGAAATGCCCAAGGATGCCTCTATCTCACGGTATGTCACATGACGATCTTGCATTATCAGTTCACGCACGGCATCAATGTTTTCTGACACAACGACTGTTTTTGGACGACCTTCACGACCTTCGTCTTTGAATTTTTCACAGTGCTATAGCATGGTTCTTCATCGCCATACAAAGATTTAAGTTCATCGTTGCACTCTTGTCGTGATAATCCACGTCGAAAGTTGTGAAAAATGATTGCACGAAAATTTTCACGAGTTAATTCCATTTTTCTGCTGAGGTAAGTTTTTGATTAATCGTTAATCGATATCAAACGTGGTCACACATGAAAGAGTTGTATGGAGCTTTTATCGATAAAAGTCCAAACTTTTTTTAGGAAAAGGCCAATTGGTCCTAAAATGCCTAGAAGTGACCTAGGCCAGAAACTTAAATAGCAACACACGTACACTTGCTGGGGGTATAATAAAATTGGTCTAGTGTTTGTAACGCCTAGAAGGAAGCATATATATTTATATGTATTTTTGATCAGGATCCTTAGCTAAAGCTAACGGGGTGAAACTTGGCCCAAAGCCGTCAAAAACAAATTGGATGAACATTTTAAGAAATACGCCGGATCGAATGATCCGAAAAAAGAAACTTCCAAATTTGATATATGGCTGTAAGTTATACCCCTTCATAATCCTGGTAACCTTTCACAAGTGTTTTTTTTCTTCTGATACAATAAATAAACCAAGTAGGCCATGTTCTACGATTCTACGCAATTACAACCTCGCTTAACCAATTTTAAATAGTTCTAAAATGGGTGCCGAACAGTCTGCTTTATTAGTTTGCACTCAAACTGGAAATCCAGAGCCGTTTATTGCATTGCCCAACTCTGAACTTTTCTTTCGTTTGTACTTTGAGCAAATTCCCATTCCAGTAACTGGTCCAGTGACAGAAGCCCTACTGCATTTAGTGGAGCATATGCCATACACTTTTGAACAAGGTGGAGGTAAGAATTTATCATACTCACCTGGAGATCATATTAATCCCGGGGCCCCCCCTGTAGCTGTATTCGAAAATATGTATCCCGATTCAGGCTATGAAAATGAAAACGATATGGAAATGGATTTAACATCTGAAGATGAGCCACTTCATCACCAAGAAGTGGGTCCTTTAGTGCAAAATCACGACGCCATGTTAGATGAAAGTGATACTGAGAATAGTAGCGAAAGTGATATATCTTTGGGATCGGTTTCCACAACATTGACATATCTGGACACTGATGATGGCATTGAACTGGAATCATTGGAATTTGCTGAATTTGAACCGGTTTTAGAGTTTGAAAATGAATTTGAGGAATATGAAGAATATTATTTGCCTGTAATCATATTTGACGATGATGCTGCAATTGAGGTAGATGATGATGATGAAGTCGAAGTCATAATTTGATATCTGTTTTTTGAAAATATAATGTTAATAATAACCTAAAATGGAAGTATTCTTTTTTATTTATAATTTCTTAGAAAAGTCGCCACTTGATTCTCTGTCCCTCTTCTCAATATTTCTTCTTGCTTCTGACCCTAGAAAGAATAGAAAGAAGAAGCAGTCTTAAAATAAGTTAGGAGCAAAAAGATAGAGTGGAAAAAGAAGGAGACATAAGAAAACGAGAGCGTAAGTTGAAGTCGGCCCTGCTCGAGATATTCTTTTTCGAGATATTCTACCTGAAAGCCGACCAAACTAACAAAAAATTGTGTATTTTTTTAAAAATGGAAATGGGTCAACTTTATGGGGCTATATCTTCTAAAATAAAAATATCTTTTTATTAAGGGTTGTATATTTGAAATAGTTGAAGAATTTCCTATAAGATGGGTTCATTCAAAAATTTCGTTGAACTTCTATGAGCCTGCACGTAGCCATGGGCATACCTTCATATTCCTTATCGGGAAGGAGCTTGGTGGTACATAGTGCCTTGTCTCGCGAGCTCATCTGCTTTGCAATTGCCCTCTATGTCTCTGTGTCCTGGGACCCAAATAATTTTTTACCATATAATTGATTTTATCACAAATTTTGGCATTGATTAGCCATAGGTAAGCATCTAGTGGGCGTATCACTATTTCAAACACTTATTTCATCATCATTTGCCATTTAAATTATTCGATTATCTTATTTGGTTCAAAAGCTATGAATTTTGCATAAAAAAAACTCAAATGGTGCCACTGTGCATCGATAGAAGAAAATATTGTATAAGATTTTCTGGAATGAGTAGAGCAGATTTGTTACTTAACAAATAAGAAAGTCAGTCCAGCCCGTCTATAATTTACGCTACAACTGTTAACTTTCAAGTTTGGAGCCACAAAAACTGTGCAAGTGCTGCCCATCACGGTTGTGACCGGTGCAGCCCAGCGGAATTATTTGATTTGCTTATAACTCGACTATCGCTCAGCTGATCGGAAAAAAGTGTATGGAGCATCGATAAGTAATGATGATTAGATTATAAGTCTAGAGGGTCTGAACAATCTATTTCAAAATTGTATGTATAAATATGACTTTTTTCAAAATGCGTGGCAAAATTTTAATATTAACTTGATCAGCCTGCAGGTATAAGGAGTTTATGATCCATACATTTCAAACCTCTAACTCTAACCATCTCTGAGATCTCTTCGTTTATACGGACATGGCTATATTGATGCTGATGAAAAATATATATAGTTTATAGCAAGGCTGCAAACCTGCAAAAATTTTAAAGAGGTTCAAACTCGTGAGGAATCTTTGTGTTCGGTCCGCAGACCGGTATGGACATCGGCTTCAAATTTGTCTTTTTATTTTAGGTACATTTATAAGATCAGATCATCAAGGCAATTATTTGTTATATGGACGGTACCTGATTTCTATCTATATAGTTAATATATTTTGATTTGGAATCAAAGTTTTTTAAATGCATCTTAAGCTGGGAATAATATCGGAACTGAAACCGGAACCGTTAACCGAAATAAACCGTTTCAAGCCACGTACCGGTATCAAAACCGGAACCGATATTAAACATTTTTTGAGAACCGAAAACCGTTAACCGTTATAATAGGAACCGAAAAAACCAGAACCTTGCCGAACTACTAATACCGTTACTGTTTCAGTTTTTAATTATTTATTTTTATTGATTTATGATTATTTAAAATATATATATCAACCGGTAAAATAGCAACGTATACACTCAGAAAAAAAATGGACTTTTCAGAAATTCGGCCTTTAGAGAACACGAGGATCAAATTAATTTTTTAAGATATCAACGATATAGAAAAAAATGACTTAAAAGGCGGAAAAACTTTTCTTTCGTAAATATAATCCCTTTAATTTAATTTAAGGGATTTCTTAGTCTTAGTAAAATTCTCCCTTTAATATAAAAATGTTGTAAAAATGGTAGTAAAACTTTTAGAAATTAAGTTTCTTGAGTTAAATCAAATTAAGAAATAAAATTTCCTATTTGCCGAAATTTCGTTTAAATATTTAGAAAAATGTAATGTAAATAAAAGCTCGGGCAGAGTTTAGGTTTCCAAATGGTTTAGAGCGTTTTTAGAGCTGATTTTACCAGCGTATTATGGGCTATATTGAAGTATGGGTTTAAGTCCATCCAAATAACAGAAATATCTCTTTTTATGACAATAAAGATTTAGAGACCGATTATTTCGAACCATAATTAGGAAATATTTTTCTGATTTTAGAAAGATTTTATAATAATTAAAATAAATGCGGATAGAAATCGGTATATTTTAAAAAACGATGTTTCATGAGGCATAGTCTTAAAATAATTTTTTTTTTTAATTTTAATACATCCATTTTTTTTGGATATTTTAAAACAATTTTTTAACATTAAAAAAATTATACTTGCACCGGTACGTTCCGGTATACCGAAATAAAAATCTGGGTACCGTATCGGAACCGGAAACCGAAATTACTTGAAAACCGAAATAGGACCTTAAACCGATATTTTTATTTCGGTACGTACCGGAACCGATATTCATTTCGGGATTAATCCCTGATCTTAAGAAATAGATTAGAAATAGATTTCAAAAACAAATGAAAATATGGTAAGTTTTATTTTAGAAAGTTCGGAAATTCGGATTAGGGATCAGGAACCACTGAACCGAACCAAATCAGGGGTTCGGATTGCTACAAAAACCATATTATGAACCGAACCAGTGGTTTAAAAACTCACTGAACCACAGAACCGAACCACTCCTTATTTCAGAACGGTTTGCATCCCTGGTTTCAGGTTCCAGGGGTCAAAAATGTAAGAGATTCGGTTCATGGTCCGGTTCGATCACTTCGAAAATCCCAAACTGAACCGGTTTTCAGGTATTCGGTTTATAAGATCGAAAATGCGTCCTCCTGGCTGTTACGGCCCCAAGTGTGTAGGAGTCCAAGAAATGTACTTGCTTCACTCACCTACCTAGAATTATTGCATACAAATCTTGCATTCTTTTGAACAATATTAACCAAATACTTGGAATTCTGGGTTTCAATTATTTACTTTTTTTTTCTTTCAAATTTCGGTTCCTGCTTTATTTCAAAAACGGATTCCAACGAAGTGTAAAAAATCAAAATTTTTGGAAACTCTTTCTTAAAAATCACAATTTATTTACATAGTCATTGGCAAATTTAATTAAAAAATCTTACTACTTAAAGTTAACCTTTTTCAATCTCAGCGATTTGATGGGTCTAACAAAACTTCTACGCTCATCTCGATGTTTTTTGATTTCCGCTTCACGTTTCTTGGCATTGTAGAGGAATTTCTTTTGCTTATTAACCTCAAAGGTCATTTGTCTATTGCCCAGCGAGCGTCCCACATTGGTGACCTGTGCCTCTAGATTGGACATGACACGCACACGATCCTGTAGGCTGGCCTGTTTGATGCGTTGCTGCAAAAGCGAAGAAGAGTTGCCTGGCTGCTGCTCATCCAGAGCTGTTAAAGTAAAGCGATTGTGGCCATTAGTGGTAGCAGATTTGGTTAGGGGAGCAGCAAAATCATCTGGACCATCTGGCTCTACTTCCTCCTCTTCATCATCCTCTTCTTCGCGTTGTCTCTTGACCTGCTTATAGGCCTGCTTCATTTCCTTAACATATTCCCTACGATCTTCATCATCCGAGGAGGCCTCATCGCCGCTACTTTCATGATCGCTCTTGTCAAAACCAAATAGATCCTCATCATTATCGCTATCCTCACGTTGCTGTGACTCCTCTAAATGCAATTCAGCCACTCGAGCCACTTCCACACGTTTTTTAATCTCCTTGGCCTTGGACTTATCCAAACGATTTAAAACAGGAGCCAACAGACGATACTCTTCGGCCGCCTTATTGACAGCAAAGTCCTTGTTCTCGAACATGGCCTTGAAACGTGTATCCTCCAGTAAACTGGGAATATTTTTTTGCTTGGAGCTAGCCTGTTCATCCATAATCTTAAGTGCCAACTCTTTGTTAACTTTGGGCAATTTGGATTCAATTTGTAGACGACTCTTGCGTTCACTGTCAATCTCTTCGCGTATCTTGTCCTTGCGGAAGCGTTCAAAGGCAAAGGGTTCCACCACAGCCTTGGCCTTATTATACAAACGCACATCCATGAAATAGCTGTGGAGAGGATACATAAAATAAGATTTGTGTCACAAATACAAACTGAAGTTGAACTTACCCATGCATATAACCCTTGAGCAGATTGGTGCCTATCAAATGTTCCATGCCCAATTCAGCCAATTCCTTGCCGGTAACAAACTGATAATCATCATACACATGCTCCACCACCTCAGATTCAATCTCCTCAGTGAGATTGTCCAAGAAAGAGCACCAGCGTGGTGCGGGTCCCATGGCTGGCACATAATAAGTCAACATTTTGACATCCTCCTGAGCCAAAAAGAACATACCCGTCTCGGGTATGGTACAAAAATCATTAAACGATGATGTGGACTCTACATAGGCAATCTGTTTGCCCGTTTGCTCATCCCACAGCTTTAAGGTGGCCTCATCCAAACTGTAGACCGCATTTTGGGCAGGATTGAAGGCCAGACGTTTGATGGGTAAACGATTTAAATGATTTTTTATCAGCAACGGCTGTCGCGCACGTATATCATAGAGTAGAACATGTCCAGAAGCGGTGCCCACACCCATTTGCAGACCATTACGAAATTTGAGAGCGGTGACTGAGGGAAACTCTTTGATACCGGGCAATTTCATGGCCACATCCAGGCTAGAACAACGTTGCTTCATGCGTGGATCCCAGGCCTCCACGGTGCCTTCTTTAGTGCCCACCAAAAGCAAATGATGTTCGGGATTCACTTCGCAAACATTAAGGCAACTGGCTTCGGTTTCAAATGGCTGTAGGAATTGGCCACGCTCCAGATTCAGGCGATAAATGTCCTGGCAAGCAAAAAAAAGGGAAATAAAGTAAGCCAGGTTTAAGGAAAAGTGGTACTACTCACCCTGGACACACCCACTATAAACATATCACAGCTGGGCTTATGATACTTCATATCCCGGCCAAATCGTGGTATTCTCAGCCTATAATGTCGTCCATGTGCGGCATGTATTTCCACATAGCGATCACATTGCAAAAATACCATCTTACTGTAATCCTCACTTATCACCTCAAATGTGGTGACCTCCGAGTCAAAACAGCGTTCAAATTTGATGGACAAATTGGAGACCTCAAAGCATTTGACACGCGGCTTATAGGTGCCCGTGGCTAATATGTATTGCTGATCGGGACTCATGCGTATACTGGTGCATACACCAGGCATATCAAAATCTTGTATAAGTTCGATTTGTCGACGGGAGTCCACCTTTTTCATCAGCTGCGAGCGCTTGCGGCGATCGGTAAGCCACTGCAATATTAATGAAAGAATTAAAAGCGGTTTAAGCCTAGGAAAGTGTTAACTTACATCTGGCACCGATTTGCCGGCACTCAAATTGTAGATTTTCACATCATTCACTTCGTTGACGAACATGTTTAAGGCCTTATTATTTAAAAAATGACCATATAAACAAATTACAACGGCACAACACGTGCAGGCACCTTCAAGTAACAGAGATTAGGTGGCAACGCTGGTAACATAGTGCTGTTAAGTGCAAACAGTGTTGGCCAGTAAGACATTTTTCCGCCAGATCTAGCTATTTTGTATTTACAAAAACTGGTCATACTATTTGGGTTTAGTTGGCAGCACTGAGTTTAAAGCAAAAAAAAAAAACAAAGCAAAGCAGAGTGTCCATAGAGTTTTCTTCGATTTTTGCTAATAATAATTCATATTTATATTTATACACATTGTTGTTGGCCACGCCCACCCATATACGTATTGTGGTGCGGTTGCATTTGAAATTTTTCCACTATAAAAAAGAAATACTCATCAGCAGGCTCCCCCGCACCCTCCGCTGTGCTTCAACCGTTGCCGCCCTACATTCCTTCCTAGTACTACACAACAACAACAATAGAAAACGGTGAGTAATACATTTTAGTCGCTGCCTAAGCCAATTAGACGCCCTAAACTTTTGATTAAATTATGAAGAAGAAAAAATAGAATAAATGCGTACTTGGCTGATCTAAGAGAATAAGCAAGAGAGAGGGGGTAAACACAATATACACTTTCCCCTTGTACTAAATATGTACTCACTCTCACGGAGAGACCCCGCGTTCCCTCATTCCGCTCATCTGTTGTAACTGTATACACCCCCAAATTGTTATTGTTGTTGTTTTGGGTGCGCCTTTGTGTTTATTTTGCAAATAACGGTGCATTACCATGCCAAAAGGGGAAGCATTTCCTTCCCCTACAAATCATAAATATTTCCAAATCCGATGTTTCTCTTCTTCCCACACCAACTTCAGGGCCCAATGACTGATAACAAGTGTCTAAGGGGGGGAGGGAAACGAGAAGCGAGCCTAATCTAAATTGCAAAAATATTGCAATGTCTACTGCGAAGCTCTTGATCAGAGCATGCAACGACTATTCAATTGATTTTATTATATTACTAATTTAATTGGCTATGCAATTCCGGTTAAAGGTTGCACAAGTATTACACTGGGTCTCTTGTTAGGGTTGTCTACGTGACACAACATTATGTGCTCTCGTGTTGCAGAATTCGCGTTCGTGCTGGCCCGTGTTGACATCGTAAAACACGACAAGGTCGCACTATGAGGCAAGATAGTTAAGAAAATGTTGCTTTCCTTATCGAAAATAAAACTTGGGATGTAATCTTCAAGTACAAGCTTCAAGGAATCCATTAGAGGTGCGCGCGTGAGCGATTTTTCCTTACACGTAACGCAAGATTCACGAATATAAAATCTCCTGACGCTCGATTCACGCCCACAATTTTTCAAGGGTTTTGAGTCACGCACGATTTATGCACGATTAAAGGAGAAGTCACAAATGAACACGCACAATCAAACAGCCCCGAATTTTTTGCGTGGAGAGACTTTAATACTGTCCTGGGTTTCATGGACACACTGCGCCTTTTGTATGGAGCATTACGAGTAGCGTATTTACGAAATCAAATTTACATTCACGTCACGCGTGCACCTCTAGAATCCAGTAAGAGCTACTTTCCTGAACCTAATACGAAGGATTTCATAATACAAAGATTTTGGCTGTAGCTAGATAGACACGTTTCGTATTTGTTAACTTATACGATGTTCAAACACTGAGACCTAGTTTATTCGTTCATTATAAAGAGTTGATCATTCAAACAAGTTCATGAAAATGGCAAAACTTTATTTAACACCTCAAAAAATACTTACAGTTGTGAAAAAAGAATAGGACCACTATGAAACCTTGTCCAATTGATCAAAAAAGAAACAAATAGTGTTGCCATTTTTTCAAGTCTTGTTATTTTTATACCCTTGCAGAGGGTATATTAAAATTGTCACGATGTTTGTAACGCATAGAAGGAAGCATTTCCGACCACATAAAGTATATATATTCTTGATCAGCATGACGAGCTGAGTTCATTTCCGTCTGTCCGTCTGTTTCTATGCTATCTCCTCCCTCAGTTTTAAAGCTATATTGACCAAACTTTGCAAAAAGTGTTTAAATACAAATACGCTGCACATTTGTCGGAATCGGCCGGATCGGATGAATATATCATATAGCTGCCATAGAAACTATCGGTCCAAAAACTAGTTCGAATGAGAAAAACTTTTTTGTTTTCCATCGTAGCGTCACCAATCGTGGCATATATTAGTTTTATATGCTTCCACACAATTCTGTAAAAATTTATCAAAATCGGATGACTATATCATATAGCTGCCATAGGAACTATCGGTCCAAAAACTAGTTCTAAAGAGAAAAACTTTTTTGTTTTCCATCGTAGCGTCACCAATCGTGGCATATATTAGTTTTATATGCTTCCACACAATTCTGTAAAAATTGATCAAAATCGGATGACTATAGCATATAGCTGCCATATAAACGGTCGGTCCAAATTCTAGTTGTAGTGAGAAAAACTTTTTTGTTTTCCATCGTAGCATTACCAATCGTGGTATACATTAGTTCTATATGCTTCCACACAATTCTGGAAAAATTTATCAGAATCGGATGACTATAGCATATAGCTGCCATAGGAACTATCGGTCCAAAAACTAGTTCTAAAGAGAAAAACTTTTTTGTTTTCCATCGTAGCGTCCAATCGTGGTATATATTAGTTTTATATGCTTCCACACAATTCTGGAAAAATTTATCAAAATCGGATGACTATAGCATAAGCTGCCATGGACGCGTCTAAAAACTATTTTGAAAAACTTTTTGTTATCGATGTTAGTCTTCTATTTTTAATATTGCTTAGAATTCCCCTAATAAGAAAAAAGTAGAACTGCCCTTGAAATGGATCTCAATATTTTGTTTTGTTATTTTTTATAGGTAAAGGGTTAAAAAAAGTGGGGAAAAATAATAAGACCACGTTCTCATTCTTCATAGAAACCGCTATATTTCGCAGAATTACTTTGATGAAAAGCACGTGGTTAAGGGACTTGATTTTGATTTTATTATTTTAATCATCAAAGGTAAGGTAAATCTATACCAAGGCTCGTGAAAAACACTGAAGTTCGGAAATTAGCGATAAAATTGATATTGATTGGAAAATCCTTTAGAGAAGTTGTTCGATTGGTTAAGTATTTAAATAAAATAATACGGAACGTAATAAACTAAAAAAAAAAGACTGAAACAATTGTATTGTCCAAAGGAAAAGAACGCATAATAATCTCTCTATAAACCTAAAATAGAGAACATAAAGGTACTGCAAAGGCTTAATTTAAATTAACGAGGAAACACTTCCGTCGAAAAATTGCTAAATTTTAAGGTACAATATTGTAGTGGTTACATTATTAAACTCATGGATAAACTGAACCGAACCGATTTTGTAGGCGGGTTTCGGTTCAGCATTTTGAAAGAACACCGGTTCGGTTCTTGGTTCGAGCTCAAATAAGCGATTCGGTATTTGAGTATCGGTTCGGTTGAGAACCGGATGCATCCCTGTATTATTATGAATGAGATCGGCTCAAATAATAATAGAGTGTATTTTGCGGTGGCAAACAATATGCGGTATACCGCTACAGTTCTCTGGTATATAGACATTCTCATAAGAATCAAAGTATTGAATGTAAATTAAATTGTTCATTTAAATCCTCCGAATAACTAAAGTCCCTAAGGTTATTTCGGGTTTTTTGTAATGTTTATAAAAACTCAATAACTTTCTCACGATTATTTTTCGACCTTGAAATTGATCTCACTTCAAGCACTTCAAAAATAAAAAACCATTCATAACATCCACTTGCTTCTTTTCGGCACCATAACCAAACCAAAGTGTAGCACAAAACTTGCCGACAGCTACCAGTCAAGTGGCTTGAGCAGTGAAACCGAACCCCCAACCCCCTCTAAATTCAGTTCAGTGAATAAACAAAACGCAGGCGGCTGTTCAAACATTCGGCATGTCTACAAAATAATTATCGGGGGCAAGCTCAAATAATAAACGTAAAAGTGCTGGGAAGTTGGAACGAATTAATGCAGCGCTACCAATTTTGTTGTTGATAAGCAACCACTGTGCATACATATATAAGGAATACCATAAGACTTCTCGGGTGAAAAAATGAATGTCAAGTTGAGCAAAATGCGAAGCGTTGTAAATAAATTGCATGAACGCATCGACTATTTAATAGAAAAATGTAAAAAAAAAACTTTACTTTTTAAATATTAATTTATTATTACTAAATATTTGTTTAACACTTTTTAGGTCCCAATATGACTGCTGCTCCATACAATTACAACTACATTTTCAAATACATCATTATTGGTGACATGGGTGTGGGTAAATCCTGCCTGCTGCATCAATTTACCGAAAAGAAATGTGAGTAGCTCCGCAGTAACTTTTAGAAGAATCCAATTTTAATTTATTTGATTTTAGTCATGGCCAATTGCCCGCATACAATTGGCGTGGAGTTTGGCACACGTATTATTGAGGTGGACGATAAGAAAATCAAGCTACAAATCTGGGATACAGCGGGTCAGGAGAGATTCCGTGCTGTGACCAGATCATATTACAGAGGAGCTGCTGGTGCTTTAATGGTGTACGATATAACCAGGCGGTAAGTGTGGAAGATGGCACGAAACAGTTGAGATAATAATTTTGGTATATTTTTCCCATAGCTCTACATATAATCATTTGAGCAGCTGGCTCACGGATACACGCAATCTCACAAATCCCAGCACGGTCATCTTTCTCATAGGCAATAAATCTGATTTGGAAAGTACACGCGAGGTGACCTATGAGGAGGCCAAAGAGTTTGCCGATGAAAATGGTCTCATGTTTCTTGAAGCAAGTGCTATGACGTAAGTAGAAAGAAATATGAGATGAATTCTAAGAGGTCAAAATTGTTACTATTTTTAACATCAAACAAGATGGGAAAATATCAGGGCTGCAAAACTCCGAAATGTTGAAAGAGGCTTGGTTCGGAGGACCGGTTCCTTGATCCTCTGAACCCCAGGTTTTGATTCGAACTTGGGTTCACCTAAAAAAAATAATATAAAGCTTTTATTTACGATTAATTTATACGATTCAATTAGTTTGATCATCTTTTATTTTATAATATAAGTAATAATGGCGACCTTGCCTTGTTTAAGTTAATTCAAGTCAGGAACTTCGGATTAAAATTTCAAGAAATAAAGGGATGGTAGATCCAATAAGCGCAGTCTATGCTCATATGAAGGTAGATGCCTATTGGGATCCCAATTTAAGCCACGAAGGGCGAAAATTAGAAACTGTTTTTGAACAGATTCGAGTTGGTTCTGATATATTTGGTAATGTGGGGACCAGACACATGATCCATACTCAAGAATAGTCCTGACCAGAGAGACATACAGTTGTTTTGTGACATAGGGATCATTAAATTCCTTGGACCATCTCTTTATAAAGCCTAGAACTTCCTTAGCTTTGTTTGCAATAACAGATATATGAAAATTGAAGCAAAGCTTAGGCACAAAATGAATTCCCAGGTCGTCAACTTCATAGATGCGTTCCAGAGAGTTATCATCAATCACATAATCGTAAAGATAGGGCGTATTACGATGAAACGTTAAGTATTTGCACTTCTCATTGTTGAGTGGGAGTCTGTTGATCATGCACCACTCATTCAGAGAGTTTAAGTCCCGTTGCAAGAGAAGAGGTGACACTGGATCATTATAAGATAGGCAAAGTTTAAGATCGTCAGCATACATTAACACATGCGAGTAAGATAACGCATTCAGAATATCATTTACAAATAAATTGAAAAGCAAGGGACCCAGATGACTGCCGTGGGGTACACCAGAGAATACGTGAATGGGTTTTGAAATCACCGAATTAAAGCTTTCTCTCTGGGACCGATCACACAAATAAGCCTTGATCCAATTGAGTAGCTTAGGAGGGAAGCCAAGCAGATAAAGTTTGTGTGTAAGGAGCTCATGATTAACGGAATCAAAGGCCTTGCTAAAGTCTGTATATATAACATCCGTTTGCTGCTTATTTACAAAACTCATATTGACAAGAGTTGTAAGCTCTAGCATGTTTGTATTAACAGAACGCTTTTTCATAAATCCGTGTTGAGCCGGGGAAATTACTGAGCGACAGAAATGCTGCAATTGAGTAGTTATGATCGACTCAAACAGTTTTGGAATTGCAGAAAGCTTGGAGATGCCCCTGTAATTTTATACTACTGACTTGGGTCTCTTTTTGTGGATAGGAATAATGTAAGACTCCTTCCAATAGCTAGGAAAGTCACCAAGTTCAAGAGACAGGTTAAAGAGATTTAGCAGGGGCAAACACAGAGAGTCAGCGCAATATTTAAGTATTAAGTATTTCTTTCTATTGTTCTTATAAACTTCCCTTCTTTACAGTCAGTCGTAAAGTCATTTAAAGATAAATTTTAATTAAACATATCAAGAATTTCTTCCGGCTGAAAAATTACTTAATATTGTGAACAGAACTTTTTTTTGAATAAGTGGTTCGGTTTGGGTTCAGGTTTGAGGGATTAAAAATAAAAAATTAAAAAATGATAGAAGGTTCGGTTCATGGTCCGGTTCGGCAAATTCAAGAAACCCCAACCGAACCGGTTCTAAGGGGTTCGGTTTCGGACCGGCTTGCAGCCTTGGAAAATATACAGTTGGGAAAAAAATAATAGGACCACTATGACACCTTGTCCAATTAATCAAAAAACAAACAAATAGTGTTGAAATTTTTTCAAGTCTTGTTATTTTTAATATTGCTTTTATTATTATTTTGATCATCAAGAGCAATATCACCAAAAAAAAATCAATATTGATTGGAAAATCGTTAAGAGAAGTTGTTCGATTGGTTGGGTGTTCAAATAAAATAATACGGAACGTAATAAACTACAATGAAAAGACTGAAACAATTGCACAAAAGCGATTCCTGGCCCAGTTTCAAGTCAAAAGATTGATTCTAAAGGGCAACAGGGATCATTTTAGGGCTGCAACTGAGCTCATAAAGGACCTTAATATAACTGCGTCAGTGACAAAAAGGAACAGAATTCAAAAACCCGGAGGCCCAGGTTTTTGAAGTCCCACTCTTAAAAGCCACACATATTAGTAAGCGCATGAAATTCGCAAAGGATCACATAAATTGGACATCCCCAAAATATGAGTGTTAAGTTGTTATGTTTTGAGGAAATGGTTTGTACGCCAGGAGTCCTTTAAGCTCAGAAAACAATCCAAAATACACAGAAAAATCATTAAACATGAAGGCTCAAGTGTAATGGTATTTGGAAGTTTTTCTTACTATGGAGTAGGAAGACTATATTGTATCAAAACCTTAATGGATCAACATGTATACGTACATATTTTTAATATTTGATGCTACCCTTCACAGAATATAAGATGCAACTAGTTTGGGTCTTCCAACAACACAATGACATCAAGAGAAAGCAAAGGAATAGTTAAGAAACAATTCTGTGAAAGTTTTAGATTGGCCTGCTCAGTCACCAGAGCTCAATCGTATCGAAAATTTAAGAGCTAATGTCAAAAGGCTCTCCACCAGCTTTTCAAAAGGATATTTTCTTTCCTTTTACAATTTATTGAAATTTTTCAACGTCTGTCTTGAAATTTTTACCTTTACATCTAATATTATTTACCTATTCTTTTCTTTAAATTTAAAATTTTTTAAAATTTCTTTTTACTTCTTTTTTAAAAATATTCTATGACTTTTTGACCTCTTGAACCCAACCCAGCTTCTCACTTCTAATCCAAAAATTCTGTTTTTAACAGCGGCCAAAATGTGGAAGAAGCTTTTCTCGAAACCGCACGTAAAATCTATCAAAATATTCAAGAGGGACGTCTGGATCTGAATGCCTCCGAATCTGGTGTTCAGCATCGACCTTCGCAACCATCGCGAACTTCACTCACCAATGAGGCTGCCCAGAATCGGGATCAGTGCTCGTGTTAAAAATTGGGAATTCACTTACAAAACAAAACAAAAAAAACTATCTTTTAGATATATACAAAAATCTATTTTTTATTTAATCATAATGATTTCGTCGCATCCAAAACAAATAATATATGTATGTAGTTGAGAAAAATGATAAAAGTGAGTAGATAAAAACTTCACCAAAATATATTTAATATGACAAATATCTAATCTAAAACAATTTGTAATAACAAACTTTAAGGTAATGTTAGCAAAATCTACACAAATGTTACCAAAATTGTTGAAAAGAAAGTTTTTTGGTAAACATTTCGGTCAACAACTATTATAATTCTTTCATTGTTAGCCTATAATCTGTATATATATACACATACATATGTATGCATTTTTGTATCTCCCTTGTCTTGATTTATTCATTTTCCCCATATGTTTTGTTAAATGTTAAAAAAAAAATATGAAAAAAATGTAGTAAGCGAACAATGTTATATGAAGAATATATTTAAAGACCTATTTAAACGGCAAACATGCAATAGATAATAAAAATAAAAACCATATTTATAAAACCCATTAACAATTGTGAATCTCATTTGGAGTGAGGCAAGTTATATTGGTTGCATCACGAATTTGTAATTTCCCCCACAGTCGTTTGGTGAGCAAATCAGGTTATGAGACTGAATGCATTTGGACTTTGTTAGATGGGTATGGGAATGGATATCAAGCGCTATTTCAACAAATCAACCATTAATAAAAATATCAGAAGAATAATTGTGGCAGCAATGAATGGGGCCCTTTTATTTATCCAGCTAAGTCATACCAAGACTTAAGGTAATCTAATATAAGACTTACATTTTATTTGTTGAAAACAAACATTTGCCTGTCACTTGCTATAATTATATAAATTATGAGGATTTAAATTGATGGCGTAACCTTTTTAACTGTACTGTGTTAAGCCATGTTCACACAGCCCAAATTTTAATCAAAAATTTGGCATAATTAGCCATTTATCCATTTATCTGAATTTAATGATCATATTCTTTGCGGGTGGATTCATAGCTTTAGTTTTAAGTCAAAGTCTAATGTAATAGTTGTATTGAAAAATTTTTAAAAAAAATTTGGGATTAGCTTTTCCGATTTCCAGCGAGCAATTAATAGAGAAGAAAGCCAATGGTCACACTTGATGTTAGTTACAGTATTGCCAATTTATCCATTTTCTGGCCAGATCAAACTATTTTATAAGGTCGAAAACGGGAAGCTAATCAGTTTTGCCTAAGCCAGTATTTCCAGTTATTTATAAAATATTATTTGCCATTTTTTAGGCATTTTGGATTGAATTTTCCCATTTCTATGTATTTTTAACCGTCGATAAAGCCATTTTCCGGCATCACTAGTTGTCAACACTAAATGGTAGAAAGCAAGTCTCTTCAAATCGGATCGAGTTAGCTCCAACGTTCGAACTTCGAACCCGCAAAGCTTTCTTAGTTTAGGCTCAAAGAGTAGGTTCAGAAGGTTGGTATATCTAGTTTAGGTTCAAACCCGCGATTAGTCTATTTTTATACCCTTGCAGAGGGTATATTAAAATTGTCACGATGTTTGTAACGCAGTGAAGGAAGCATCTCCGACCACATAAAGTATATATATTCTTGATTAGCATGACGAGCTAAGTTCATTTCCTTCTGTCCGTCCGTCCGTCTGTCCGTCTGTTTCTATGCTATCTCCTCCCTCAGTTTTGAAGCTATCTTGACCAAATTTTGCAAAAAGTCTTTAAATACAAATACGCAGCACTTTAGTCGGAATCGGCTGGATCGGATGACTATTTCATATAGCTGCCATAGGAACGATCGGCCAAAAACTAGTTCTAGTGAGAAAAACTTTTTTGTTTTTCATCGTAGCGTCACTAATCTTAGTAAATGTTAGTTTTATATGATTCTACATAATACAGAAAAAATTGATCAAAATCGGATGACTATATTATATAGCTCCCATAGAAACGGTAGGTCAAAAAACTACTTCTAGTGAGAAAAACTTTTTTTTTTCTATTGAAGCGTCCCCAATCTTGGTATATATTAGTTTTATATACTTCCACACAATTCTGAAAAATTTGATCAAAGTCGGATGACTATAGCATATAGCTGCCATAGGACCGATCGGTCGGAAAATGTGTTATACTAAAAAAGTTTTTTTTATGGTATCAAATTTTTATTATCAATGATTTAACGAGAGCGTAAGTTGAAGTCGGCCCTGCTCGACTTCGATATACCCGTTACTCAGGGTTTATTTAAGAATATTTTATTAGATTACAATATGCCCAAATTGTGGGAGATATGAGGATTTTTCCAAATTGCGGGGGCGGCAACTCTACTATGGCTCATCTGATCGGGAAATGAAGTACGGTGGATCGATAGGTAATAATGATTAAAATATATGTCTAGAAGGTTCGAATGATCCATCTTAAAAATTGTGGGAGTTATAAAGTATTTTTCAAATTGCGGGGGTGGCAACTCTGCTATCGTGCATCTGATCGAAAAATGATGTATGGCGGATCGATAAGTAATGATGTTTAAAATATATGTCTGGAAAGTTCGAACAATCTTTCTTCAAAATAGTGGGAGATATGAGGTATTTTAAATTGCGGGGGAGGCAACTCTACTATTGTTCATCTCATCGGGAAATGATGTATGGCGGATCGATAGGTAATGATGATTTAAATATATGTCTAGAAGGTTTGAATAATCCATCTTCAAAATTGTGGGATCGCGAGCAACCCCCTCGCCCCTTATTTTTCAAATTGCGGGGGTGGCAACTCTGCTATCGTTCATCTGATCGGAAAATGATGTATGGCGGAACGATAGGTAATGATGATCATAATATATGTCTAGAAGGTTCAAACAATCTATTTTCAAAATTGTGGAAGATATGAGGTTTTTTTCATATTGCGGGGGCGGGAGGGGGCGTGGCAAAAATTTGAAACAAACTTGATCTGCCTGCAGACAATACAAGTCTACACTGAAAAAATGGTAGCTCTAGCTCTTATAGTCTCTGAGATCTAGGTGTTCATACAGACGGACGGACGGACAGACGGACATGTCTATATCAACTCGGCTGTTGATGCTGATCAAGAATATATATACTTTATGGGGTCGGAGATGCTTGCTTCTGCCTGTTACATACATTTGCACGAACTTAGTATACCCTTTTTACTCTACGGGTATAAAAATTTTAAATACCTGATTTGTATATCCTATATATATTTTACGGGTTAAATCATTTGGAGTAAAGTTTTTCAAGTGTATTAAAACTTCGGCACAGTCGAAGTTAGCTTTTTCTTCTCGTTTTAAGTAAAATTGTATGAAGCCTGGTTGAGCTGTACAAGTCTAGCACAGCGGTGGACACCAAAATATAACTGAAGGTCGCAGCCTCTTTTGACGATCTAGTTTCTCAGCTTCTTTTGCAAAATGGTCCAAGATCTCTTAGCACTTGGTCACTTGGACTTAAATAATATAAATAACTGACCTTTTTTACCGAATCAAGCTGTGTTTATACGAATACACCATGCACAATAGGGAAAACGTTCGTATTTAAAAAGTCGACGAATTGGTAAAACTTTTCGAACCTAAGTTGAACTTTAAAAACAACCTTTTTTTCTTTATAACAATGCCCAAAGTGTCCTTGTATACACCACCAAACGTTATACTTTTTGCTGGTTCGACCAAATCTACAATATTCACGTTATCGACTTCGTTCAAATTATGTATAATCGGTTGGTAAATGTTCTCGATTATATAAACCGATTGTCTTATTCGAATAACTTCAAATTTCCATTTATCTTCATCCGACTGTCTTTGATGGCAAAATATATAAACCGATTTGTCTAATAGTTTCTTGAAAATATGATACTTCCCCAATTCCGATTGATCGAATTCGAAAACGACAACAAACCTGATTAATCCTAGCTCTGGTCTTCAAAGTATCAGATTGATTTAGTTTAGAAACAGTTGCTCACCTTTACCTTTTGAGGCCTAAGCCGTAAAATGTTCCATTCTGTACAGAGTCCATAAGCTTATTTTTGGTGTGACTGAGACCATAATTCTCATTGAAATTAAAGTACCGAGTACCTTACCTTTTGAGAAGGTAAATCAAAAATTTGGACCTAGGTAAGCTAAAAGTTACACCAAATTTGTATCTAGTCATGTACCTAGGTACTCCTTAACACTACTCGTCAACCAATAGACTTTTTGGCTTGAAATTTGGTATACACACCCTCGTAAATAAAAGCTACCATCAAAATATATATAAAAATACTTAACCAGGCTGACAAGAACATCACCGCTGCAAATGAAAGTGTGCAGGAGAATCCGAGGTAGACTATTCCTCGTCGTGCAGAAGAACTCGGACTTGAACTTGGCGAATTTTGCATCAACACTTGGTCCTGTATCCGTACAAGATTCAACTGGACCAATAGCTTAAAGTTAATGATCATAGAAAACGCCATTGCAGCATTGACCAGCCCTTATTGGAGAACCCCAGTAAATAAATGTAGCAGTTTTATTCATTATACAATCTTTTTAATATTTTCATACATTTTTTTTTTTAAACAATTTTCAAGACGTTTAAATTTCGGGGTGAAGTGGAAATAGGGACGGAAAATCGGGATAAACATAAGATCGGGACGGGATTGTAGTTGCAAAGAATACAATTTATCTCTGGGCCTTTGCACAAAAAATCTTTGGCACTTGCAAAACCAAATTTCAATTAAGATTTAAGCTGCTTGAATAATACCTAGAAGCGGCATCTCATACAAAATTTCTAAAATCTCGTCTTAATTTTTCATAATGCCGGGGGACAGCTAACAAGGGGATAAACTTACTGATTCTATTTTTAGAATGTGTAATGCTTCATAACTTCTTGCTCTGTAATCTTTCTGTGTCGGCTCGTGAGCTTAATAACAATTGCTGGCGGGTTTGGATGCAAAATGCGGATTCCACCAGCAGGACCCGCCATACAAATTTGTTTGTTTGAAATGTGGCTTCTAGGTATTGTAAATTCGTTGAGCATACGCTATAGATGCATTTTAGAAAAAAAAACAAATGTGATTAATTTTACTTTGTTTACAATTTCATTTTATTAAAATAATACGTTCATGATTTTGAAATTTTCCTTTTTTTATTTGATTATAATAATAAAGACTATTAACTTAAAAAATAAACTAAATTGAAGCTGGATTACCATTGAACCTCAATTATCCGTGAGGAGAAAGTTAATACAAACATACAAAATATATTTTTTTAACATATGTATATGGAACTATTAACAATATATATATCTTATTTCTATTTCATGAAATATATTTATTTAAAAAAGTTGTTTAAGGTAGTTTGTCTTTTCTATTTTGTTTTCGAGTAAATGAGTTTGTGTGGAATACATTTGTATTAGCCTGACTCTGAAGTAAATGGACTACTATAGTTTTTGAAGAATTTTAACAGAACATTACTAGCCTTTACTGCCTAAGCCATTATGTCCTCCGTCTGATACCTCGAAATTCATTTTCTTGGTAAACCATATTTCCAATTTTTGTCTTTACGAATATAAAAGAGGTTAATCACGGGTAATGGCAATATAAAATCAATTACGAATTAAGCGGTATATGATGTCTTATAGAAGTATAACATCAAGCACTCAAACATCCTGGTGAATAGAGGATCATTGAGGTTCAACTGTAACAGCCTTGTTCTCAATTTCCTGTATGCTAACTTTTTGGATTAGATTTCCAGGCTCTTTTGAAATAAATCAGTTTTCAATGAAACCTTTCTAAAAAAAAAATCAGATATATGAAACTACCCGATTTCGACAATATAAAAATGTTTCGAAATGTCAAAATTTGCCATTTTCTTAATTTTAAGGTTCAATTTACAGTTAAAGGGACATATTACAGATGGCATACAAATTTATTTCGGCACTATGCTTCTTATAAATTCAGCTTTCAAATGTGTTTAAAATTCATATGAAGTATTGTGCCGAAATACATTTTTATGTTATCTGGAAAGAGGCCTTAATCCATTACAGATATGACATTTTTTGAATCCAGATTCGTCTAAAGCTTGAAAAATTCTTCAGATTCAATAATGCATTAAGCATTTGAGGTCGTGTAATGAGATTAAATCAATTTTCAAAATACTTAAGCCAAATATGGTATAATTATGTTTTTTTAAGGGGTTATACGCAGTTGGCATTTACAAAAAATCCAAAAAACTTGTTTTGCATTTTCGGAATGTACATATATATATATATATATTTAAGTATATTCTCTGAAAATTTTAAATCTATATATACCTATATTTGTAAGGACACTTTAGGGATCCAGAACAGGGACCGAAAATAACAGTTATGGACGTGAAAAAAATGGCTTTAAAAAATGGTTCCCCTGATAAAATGGATTACATCAATCTTTATCATTTTGAATGGCGAGTCCTACAAAGGGATACATTTTTATTTGCAATTTTTAAACACAACAAAATTTTGAAATTTTTTTTATTATAATTTTTAAATACAAATTTTGTTTTAAATGGTAATTTTTATATAAAAATTTTGGAATAACAGTTAAAAAGTAATTTTTATTATAAAAATTTTAATTAATTTTTATTTTGAAATTATAATAAAAAATTCATTTTTTATTTGTTATAAAAAATTTTTATTATAAAAATTGCTACTCTATTCCATTTTTAATTTTTTTTAACTTCCATAAGTGTTATTTTCGGTCCCCGATAAAATCGCTTTCTACAAAAAATTATTCAACGAATAGAAATATTCATTTCCGACCCCATAAACTATATATATTCTTGATCAGGACGACGAGCTGAGTTCATTTCCGCGTTTCCGTCCGTCTGTTTCTACGCGAACTAGTCCCTCAGTTTTAAAGCTATCGAGCTGAAATTTCGCACAGAGTCTTCTTTTTGCTGCACGCAACTAATATGTCGGAACCGGCCGGATCGGATGACTATATCTTATAGCTGCCATATGAACGATCGGTCGGAAAATAAGTCTTAGTGAGAAAAACTTTTTTGTTTTCCATTGAAGCGTCAATAATCTTGGTATATGTTAGTTTTATATGCTTCCACATAATTCAGGAAAAATCTATCAAAATCGGATCACTATAGCATATAGCTGTCATAGAAACGGTCGGTCAAAAAACAAGTTCTAGTGAGGAAATCTTTTTTGTTTTCCATCGTATAGTCACCAATCTTGGTATATATTAGTTTTATATGCTTTCACATAATTTTGAAAAATGTATCAAAATCGGTTGACTATAGCATATAGCTGCCATAGGACCGATCTGTCGGAAAATGTGTTTTACTTAGAAAAGTTTTTTTTTATGGTACAAAATTCTACAGTTTAAGTCAGTTGAAGTAAACTTTTTGAAGTGTATTAAAATTTCGGCACAGTCGAAGTTAACTTTGCCTTCTCGTTTTTTTTTTAATTATTGAAAAAATGTCTTTTTTGGGCCTTGCAACTGCGTATAACCCCTTATTATGCGTCTTCGCTTCGACAGGGAATGATTTTTGGAGTACTAAAAATAAGAATTGCACTCTTGGGTTAAAGTTCAAAATACTTTTAAAATACCCTTCGTGCTTTTGCGTGTTCTTCGTGCTGGGTTGATGTTGGCTCATCTCTAAGCGCAACACTTAATGTTAATTTCGAACATTACTCTGTTAAGCTTAACATGGTAATATAAATTGTAACAGAGGCATTACAAAATAATTTCAAATGTGATTAGTTAATGCAAAAAAATACTGCCTACTTACATGTTAAACATCTTATACTTAAACAGTTATCAGTCTAAAATGTTGCATTGCACCATCATTATTTGCTATATCAGCTAATCTTTACTTTGTTTTCAGCTTGAGGGGTAGAATATCCCAAGCTCCTCCCAAACCATTGGCCTTCGAGCACAAATCCAGACTTATGAGGGCGCCTGCGGCAGGAGCCGCTGCTCTTAGGCAGGTACCTTTGGCCATGTTATAGACAGGACTATTCGAGTTGCGTGTATGACGCCACTGCTGATCTCCCAGCATTTCGTGACATTTATTTATAATTACCTGAGCATCACCCGAGGCCTCTAGGCACAAAAGTTTATCCAAAATAATCTCAGATTTTTCAGTTTCATACCATAATTGATTGGGTGTATGGGAACAGGCTTGCAATTGCAGGGAGCTGCCCTTCTTCCAGAAACCCTTGACTTTGGGCGCCACCACCGAAGCACAGAGTTCACTGCCCGCCAATCGAAGCTGATAGGAATTAATATAATTGCGTTTCCTTGAATGCCAGGGCTGAAACACGGGTGCACTGGCTGATTTCTTGGGTTCCTGGCCAGGTAGCGGCAGCTCGGGGTAAATATTTTGAAGATACCATTGAAAATCATGACACTGCAGACGTTCGCGTAGCTTTACACGCTCACTTATATCACCATAATCATAATCCTGGGGTACCTTTTCATGCTTCAAATAGTAATCCTTGTATTTATCCATCCAAACATAAGCCAGGCGTAAAGAATTCTTCAGCATGGTGTTGGCTCCATCGGGTGAGGTATAGGGTCGGCGTTTTCTAAAGATGTGACCCACACGGGAACAGGGCACTATTTTTATGGAGCCACCACATTGCCAGACACGAAAGGAGATTTCAATATTCTCTCCACCCCATATATCCATGGCCATGTCATACTCGCCTATGTGCTCAAAATATTCCCGATTGACGGCAAATAAACCGCCCGCCATGGTGGGTGAGCGAAAGGGTCCCTTAAAGTCCTCGGGCTGCTTGAGTGTGCCTTCAGGCAAATTCTCCCAGCGAAAGTGCAAACCCCAATTGAAATCCGCCACGCACCAGAGGACTGGGTGTATAGCCAAAGGTATCAGCATTGATGAGATCAATCACAGGCACCGCCAAGGTGGAATTCTCGGACTTAATTAGCCTTAACAAAGGCTCCAACCACTGCTGATTTACTTCAATGTGAGAATCGAGGAAAACCAAAACCTCGCCTATGGCATCACGGGCGCCTATGACACGGGAACGTATCAATCCCTCCCTCTTGTCATTTCTCACATAGCGTAAATTCTCATACTTGAGACGTGCATGCAAATCGGCCAGCAAATGGAACTCCAGTTCCGGCAAATCGCTATTATCATCCACCAGTATAATCTCCTTCAATAGCCAACTGGGCGTACGTTCCATTATGGACTTGATGGATCTCATTAGGGTCATCTTATGCTCATTGTAGAAACACATGACTATGGAAGCCTGAGGCAGTGACTCCTGCCCCTGCACAGATTCCTTCCGCTCACAAACTTTATGCCTGGTATCGGGTATCTCGCGAAAGAGTCCAATATTATTGGACACCAAAGCATTGAAGGCATGATGCTTATAGCCTATGTCACGGATGTATTTGTCCTGCTTGTTGCGCACCACACCCAGCAGCTCCAATTGCTGGACAGGATTGCTGGCATTTGTTAATGGTTCAACGGTGTGTGTGCATCCTTGGGTCACGCGATGTTGATAACTTAGCTCTGGCTTGGGCTCATTGCTGTGGTTACTCGAGAAGCGCCATCCTGCCTCGTAAATGGTACCTCTTTGTGTGTGCAGGTAAACCATTAGACCCACCATCCAGACACCCGCTATAAGAAAGCAGCTGGCTGTGCAGGATTTGCAGAGTAAACGTTTGATTTGCATCATGCGTGTGCGGAATTAAATTTTGGTGACGTTTTGGTGGTTTCGTCACTTCATTTGGTATGGTAATTTCGCTGGCGACCTTAAGTTTTCAACACAACAACAATAACAAATGGGCTCACCCCGCTAAGTGTAAAAAAAAGTCAAATTAGGCCACACTAATACCAAAAATATCCACGAGCCAGTTACGGGGTCACTAAAGAACTATCACGTGGGTTTCTATTTAAGTTTCTGGCCTAGGTCACTTATAGCCATTTTAGGACCTTTTCCCAAAAAAAAAAGGTTGGGACTTTTTTTGATAAAAGCTCCATACAACTCTTTCATGTGTGACCACATTTGATATCGATTAACGAGTAATCAAAAACTTACCTCGGCAGAAAAATGGAATTAACTCGTGAACATTTTCGTGCAATCTTTTTTCACAACTTTCGACGTGGATTATCACGACAAGAGTGCAACGATGAACTTAAATCAATGTATGGCGATGAAGCACCATCCTATAGCACTGTGAAAAAATTGATGCCGTGCGTGAACTGATAATGCAAGATCGTCATGTGACATACCGTGAGATAGAGGCATATCCTTGGGCATTTCTTCCACCAGCATACATTCGATATTGCCTGAACACTTGGGCGTTAAAAAGGTTTGTTCTCGTTGGATCCTGCAAAATTTGAAAATTGCTCATAAAAAGGCCCGGATTGGTGCAAAGAAATTTTGAAAAAATATAATCGCGATGTTTCAAAAGACGTTTATAAGATCGTCACAGGTGACGAATCATGGATCTATGCTTATGAGCCCGAATCAAAACAGCAATCGACTGTGTGGGTTTTCGAAAACGAGCCAAATCCAACGAAAGTCGTTCGTGGAAGAAGCATTTCTAAGCAAAAGGTCGCCTGTTTCTTGGGTAAAACTGGTCATGTGGCGACTGTTCCGCTTGAGCAACGTAGGACGGTCAATTCTGGGTGGTACACCACAATTTGTTTGCCTGAAGTCTTCGGAGAAATTCGAAAAACGAACAAGAGAAGACGAAAATACCGGAGCCAGTTACGGGCTCTCTAATGAACTACCGTAGCCAGTTATGGGCTCACTAAAGAAATACCAGAGCCGGTTAAGGGCTCACTGTAGAAATGTCAGTGCCTGGCTCTCCAAAACTCTATTAGAGTCAGTTACGGGCTCACTAAAAAAAATAACGAAGTCAGTTCAGGATCACTAAAGAAGTACTAGTTTCAGTTCCGGAACCAGTTACGGGCTTACTTAAGAAATACCGGAGCCAGTAACGGACTCACTAAAGCCATTACCCAAGATAAATCTACAAGGTGTGGCGGTTAGTCAAAAGCTCAAGTGCGTGCATCTCAATTGACACCTGCAATTTTTAAGTGTGCCTATTACACTCACTCTTGCGCAGTTATATAAAGCTTTTGAGTTTACAAATTTTACTAGGCGCCACACCTTGTAGATACATCTTGCAGTTACCGACCCACTAAAGAACTACCGGAACCAGTTACCAGTTAAGAAGTACGGTCTCACTTTTTAGTGTTGCTTAACATTACACACATCAGCTGTTCCTACTATTCCCGCCTTGTGAAATTGAAAAATGGTAAATAAATTCATTTCTAAGCTTCCCATGTCACTTCTGAGCTTCTTTTAGCGTCGCAGTCTGGCGCCTAGCCAGCGTGTGGGCACACACCTGCAGCCCAAGCATGATTTCACTCCGCCTCTCTTAAAAAAGAACAAGCGAGAGCGTACTTGCCAGAAGGAGCAACAGCTGCAAGCTCTGCGTGATGCCACCAACAGCACGCAACCCCAAGTGGAACTCCAGTTGCCCATACGTTTCACGGCCAACAGTGCATATGAGCAGGCCATAGCCAAAATCCTCTCCAGACAATTCAAGGTGCCCATAGCCAACTATGTACCCGATTATGGAGGCAATCGTTGTCTGGGCGTCAGACGCTCCATAGTTCGTCGAGCCCTGCACGATCCACAGGCCTGCAATGCTTTGGTTTTGTTTACACCGCCCACCTACTCGGAACATGAACGGATTAAGCTAGATCCTACACAAATTTTGGTACATGTGGTGGTAGATCCACTCCTGAGCAATGTACTCCGACCGCATCAACGTGAGGGTGTGCGTTTCATGTACGAGTGTGTGGAGGGCAAGCGAGGTCAATTCAATGGTTGCATTATGGCCGATGAAATGGGCCTGGGCAAGACGCTGCAGTGTGTGACCTTGGTGTGGACCCTGCTAAGGCAGAGTGCGGAATGCAAACCCACCATCAGCAAGGCCATCGTGGTATCACCCTCATCGTTGGTTAAGAACTGGGAGAAAGAGTTTACCAAATGGCTGCATGGACGTATGCATTGTCTGGCCATGGAGGGTGGCTCCAAGGAGGACACCATACGTACCTTAGAGCAATTCTCCATGAATACTTCCACACGTTTGGGCACACCAGTTCTACTCATTAGCTATGAAACCTTTCGTATATATGCGAATATTTTGTGCCAAAATGAAGTGGGCATGGTCATCTGTGATGAGGGACATCGTTTAAAGAATAGCGACAATCTTACCTATCAGGCTCTGATGGGTTTAAAGACCAAACGAAGGGTTTTACTCTCCGGCACTCCCATACAAAATGATTTAACCGAATATTTCAGTTTGGTCAACTTTGTGAATCCCGAAATGTTGGGTACATCGGCAGATTTTAAGCGCAACTTTGAGAATGCCATTCTAAAGGGCCAAAATGCCGACTCCACGGATAAGGAACGTGAGCGTGCTTTGGAAAAGACTCAAGAGTTAATTGGTTTGGTCAATCAATGCATCATACGGCGTACCAATCAAATACTGACCAAATATCTGCCAGTTAAATTCGAAATGGTTATTTGTTCCAAATTGACGGCCATACAGTTGCAGCTTTATACGAATTTTCTCAAATCGGAGCAAGTGCGTCGCAGTATTAGTGGTAAGTGAAGAGGTAATGGGGACCGAAAATAACGGTTATGGGGTAAATTTTAAACTAAAAAATCATTGGATGCAGATGTTCAAATATCTGAATTTTAATATATTGTTATTTAAAAAAAAAAAAAATAATCTTATTTTTTGGCATATGGGCATTTCCACCGAAAAGTCCACCAAGACCAAAAATTTGTAAGTTTTTCAAACCCCTTTATAATATTTTCGTTGGAAAACAGGCAAATTTTACTAATATAAACCAATTTTAAATTTATTTATAACCCATTTCGAGTTAGTTAAAAGCAAAGTCGCGCTAGCGCAACTTTTCGGATTTTGATATTTCTCTTGCACTTTTTGTTTTGATAAAAGTTCCTAATCTCACTCTTTATGCATTGACTTTTTTATTCTTAAATCTTTCCAAGGGTACAAAGAGTCAAAAAAAATGCATTCTATACTATGCGAGTGCTAAAAATGTAATTTTTGAATTAGCATCATCGCATATTTCGATGTCCCGTGCGACATTGAAAAACAACATTTGTTATCTGTGCGTCGAAAGTACATGCAGAAGGCCAATATTGAGTACAAATAGAGATTTTTAATAAAATTAAAATAAAAAAATCATGATGAAAAATTAGAAGATTTGTGATCCTTGGTACTTATATAAAGTTGGTCCCGTGCGACATATTAAGTGCGAATTTAAAAAATTGTTCTTACATGAATGATTTTTTTTTTAATCTTACGTTTTCATTTTTTATATTTAAAACGGCGGCGAAAAAAATAAAGAGAGCTTGAAGTACGATCCAATATTTTTTTTTAAATTTGTGGTTTTTTGTTATTATAAATATATTGAGATCTTCTGTTGACTTATTAACATTTTTACTACGCTTATTTAAATATTATTTCCTCAAAAGCGTAACTGAAATAACATAATTGTTGGAATGGAAAAAAAAGTAGCATGCGACATGTCCCGTGCGAAAGTGCTTAAAATTGAATTTAAAAACAGTATTAGTTTTTTAGGGTAAAGTCAAAACAGTTTTTAAATGACATCAATGTACAACATTTTAAAATTAAAAAGATTGCAATATTGCCTCAGTATTCGCTAAAATCGGCTTGTCAATTGTTGGTTTTTGTCCCGTGCGAATGCCTTAGTTTTTTTTAATTATCTTGAAAAGTAAAAATTGCCCAAAATCAACCTCAGCACCAATTATAGGGCAAATTAATAGCTTTAAGTTAAGCCTTTTGTTAAAACAAAAATACGTTTATTTTGACTTCTTTTTCACTTCAAAAGTGTTCGAAGGTCCCGTTCGACATAATGGAAATGCACATATTTTAGAGCTTTGGGGAATTTGAATTTCGGTGCATTTAGATTTTTTTTTTTAGTATTTTCCAAATAGATGTATTAAGTTTTAAGGTAGTTTTAACAATTTTTTCAATATTGTTTTTTTTTTTTATATATTTTTGAAAACTTTAAATATTTAACGCAGGTTGATTCCTGATCCAGAAAAAAAAATTTCATAATGATTTTTTATTTTGATTTTTATTTTAAAAATCAATCTTGATTTTTATTATTGATTTTTTTAAATAAAAATCACTCATGAGTTTTATAATTGATTTTTTATAATAAAAATCAAAAATGAATATGGGCATTTCCATTATGTCGAACTGGACCTTCGTACACTTTTGAAGTGGAAAAAAAGTAAAAATAAAACGTATTTATGATTTGACAAAAGGCTTAACTTATTGCTCTTAATTGGCCATACAATTGGTGCTAAGGTAGATTTTGGGCAATTAATTTTTTTTCAAGCTAATTACAAAAAACCAAGGCATTCGCACGGGACAAAAACAGAAGTGGTTTTTGCGACCAACAATTGACAAGCCGATTTTAGCGAATCCTGAGGCAATATTTCAATCTGTTAAATTTAAGAAAATTGCACATTGATGACACTTAAAAACGGGTTTGATTTTACCCAAAATTAACTTATACATTTCTTAAAATTCAATTTTAAGCACTTTCGCACGGGACATGTCGTATGGGACATTTTCTTCCGTCATAATAATAATGGTATTTCAGTAACTCTTTTAAGGAAATTATATATAAATAAGCGGAGTTAAAATGTTTTTAAGTCAACAAAAGATTTCAATGTATTAATTTTCGCATAATAACAAAAAACTAACAAATTTTTTAAAATATTGGATCGTACTTTAACTTTTTTCTCTACCGTATGCAGGCTCTTTAAATTTTTTTTCGCCGCCGTTTTTGCTCATTTAGATATAAAAAATAAAAAACTATGATTTACAAAAAAATGAAATCATTCATGTAAGAAAAAATTTTGAATTTCACACTGAAGATGTCGCACGGGACCAACTTAATATAAGTACCCAGATCACAAATATTCTCATTTTTCAGCATGATTCTTTTTATTTGAATTGTATTAAAAATCACTATTTGTACTCAATATTGGATAAGCCTTCCACATGTACTTTTGACGCACAGATAATAAATGTTGTTTTTCAATGTTGCACGGGACATCGAAAAATGCGATGATGCAAATCAAAAAATTACGTTATTTACCAATCGCATAATCTCTTTTGCATGTTTATTTGACTCTTTGTATCCTTGGAAAGATTTAAGAATGCAAAAGTCAATGCATAAATAAAGACATTAAAGAACAATTATCAAAACAAAAAGTGCAGGGGATATATCATACTGAGAATAGTTGAGCTTGCGCGACTTTGCATTTGAATATCTCGAAGTGGGTTATAAATAAATGTAAAATTAGTTTATATTAGTACAATTTGACTGTTTTCCTATGAAAATATTATAAAAGCAAGGGGTTTTGAAAAACTTTAAAATTTTTGGTCTCGGTGGACCTTTTGGTGGAAATGCCCCATATTTAAAAATTAAAAATTTTTAAAAAAAATTCAAAAATAATTTTTTTGATTGATTTTTAAAAATATAATAAATGTTTGATGATTATTTACAATTGATTTTTATAGTTATAACTTATAACCTTTACGGTCCCTGGCTTAAACTTTTTCTCTCTTCCACAGATTGCAATGAAAAGACTTCATTGACGGCCCTGGCTGATATAACCACCTTGAAAAAACTTTGCAGTCATCCGGATTTGATTTATGACAAGATTGTGGCCAGGGAGAAGGGCTTTGAGAACTCTCAGAATGTGCTGCCTGGCAGCTACAAGCCTAAGTAAGGCGATGTCCTTTTTTTTATAATTTTTTTTATTCCCTTTTTATTCCCTTTGCAGAGATCTCAATCCCGAACTGAGTGGCAAATTTATGCTCTTGGATTTCATGTTGGCCTCCATACGTGCCAATAGCGATGACAAGGTTGTTCTGATATCCAACTATACACAGACTTTGGATCTGTTTGAGCAACTGGCGCGTAAGCGTAAATATAGTTTTGTGCGCCTGGATGGCAGCATGACTATTAAGAAACGTTCCAAGGTTGTGGATAGATTCAATGATCCCGAGTCGGATTGTTTCCTATTCATGCTAAGCAGCAAGGCGGGTGGCTGTGGCCTAAATTTAATAGGGGCCAATCGACTGTTTATGTTTGATCCAGACTGGAATCCGGCCAATGATGAGCAAGCCATGGCACGCGTATGGCGTGATGGTCAAAAGAAACCCTGCTATATTTATCGTCTGGTGGCGGTAAGTTTACTAATTCCAACTGTCTTAAAAGGAGCAAAAATTATTCTCATTTAATTTCAGAGCGGTTCCATTGAGGAGAAAATTCTACAAAGGCAGACACATAAGAAATCCTTATCCAGCACCATTATAGACAACAATGAGTCCACCGAGAAGCATTTTACGCGCGACGATCTCAAGGATTTGTTTAGTTTTGATGCTGATATTCTATCGGATACTCATGAAAAGTGGGTAAAAGTTTTATTATTTTGGGAAACATCATGGTAATTTTTTTTTTTTTTAAACAGACTCAAATGCAAGCGCTGTTTCCAAAATGTTCAAACTAAGCCACCACCCGAATCCTCGGACTGCACTTCACATCTTTCACAATGGTTTCATTGCTCTAATAATCGTGGTTTACCTGATGCCATTTTGGCACAAGCTTGGACAGCCAGTAAATGCGTCTCCTTTGTCTTTCATCATCGCTCACAGGCCCAAGAGATCAAGGAACAAGAGCAGCAACAGACCATGGAAACGGAGGAACAGCCAACGCCGCCGCCACGTAAACGGTCAGTCACACCACAAAGTGATGACAGTAATGATGAAGACTTCGTTGGGTTTTAGTTATAAATTCTGTTATTAATTTGTTGTTAAGCATTTTCTTTGTAGAAGCTCTTTCTCCCCTTCGCTCTCTTATTGTAATTATTATGATAAGATATACCTAGTTTATCCTTCAAAATATTAATGAATCTCTTTAAAATATATAAAAACGCGCTAATCCACAAATCGCTTCCGACTCAAAAACGACAGAAATAGTATGGGAATTTTGTCGGAAGCAATTTTTAGAAATTCTGGTAATAATGAAAATTTGGTTAAATCAAAAAAACAATTTAAATTGTAAAAATAATTCATGAATTTTTTATAGAAGTAACAAGTAAGAGTAATTTCTTTTGAATTCAACGGAAACATAAAAGGATGTACAACCAAACAAACATTTGGGCCTGTCCCCGTTTCCGATTTCGATCAAATCATGCGGAATCCGAATTGTTAAATGTTAAATTGTTAAACCCATTGTGATATTCTGCTTTTTACTTCTTCATAGCATATAATTTTAACCGAATTCATAAAGCGTTTTTTTCGAATTCACAACTCCTACCAATTCCGATCGATCGAATTCGGAAACGGGAACAGGCTTGATTGGCTTTTCTGGGTTTTTATCCGTGCACTATGGTTCCATTTTGTTTTGGAATAAACTCTAATGAGTAAGATATTTAAAGACGACTAACCACGATTTGCTCAATTTAGACCATTATTTTATATAGCTGCCATATAACGGATCTGGCCAATATTAACCGACTTTGTTGTTTTTTAACTACTGAACTAAAAGAAGGTCTGTACACTTTTTTTTTAGCTCCGTATGTGTATTTTCATTTGGTTCGATTTACTACACTATTTCATATATTTAGCTACCATAAACAGAAACTGGCCGACTTTCACCAATTTTGTTGATATACTATTGAACTAAAATTAGGTTTGTTTTCAAATTTTAGGCTCCTTAGACGACTTTTCAAATCTATTTCAATTTAAGACACTATATCAAATCATGAAGTTTGCTTCATCGTGTAAATGCGGTCTAAGTTTCATCATTCCAGAGAGTGTTGTGCCATTTTTTTGCACCCTCTGGTCCGTGTCAGTCTTTACAGTCTTTGACCTAATACAAAGTTTATCCTTATCTTCAAATTTGTCGTTCTAAGCAGAGGGCCAATAACACAATACAATCGCTGTAACTGACGAAGTTTTTTTTGGATCCTCCGCGCCTTTTAATGGTTTTTTCTGGCTTAAGAGCTATTGTAACGAAGTTCTGAGATCGTCCAATTGAAGTGGCCATGTATTTGTAACGTTATCTTTGATCTCGGAGTTTACGCACAAGTCGTCTCTCCCTACCACTGTAGTGATAGGTCCGACCTATATAATTTTTAATTAAAAGCTCAGTTAAGTCATTATTAAAATACATATCGCTCACTTAATTCAATACCGGCATAACTCAAAAAAATCGATTTTGAGAAAATCGCGTTTAATGTTTTCAACGTGTTTCACTCTTACAGAATCGAAAAAAAATGTTATAACTTCGAATCAATCTAGTAAAATTTTATATATATATATATTGCCCACCAATACCTCTTTGTTGGCAAACAAAATATCCTCAAATTGTAAGAGATTCCCAGGTGAACCTCTATATTCCAATTGCCATTCCTGACGCTTGACATAGACCTCCACAAGGAGATTCTTAACCAGCAACAGCTCACATACGGCCAGCTGAAAGATGGAGGTGTGAGATTTTCGAAAACATCAGCCCAAATCAGTTTTAGGAATCTTACTATTTAAAACGGTGGAACTCCTTTTAAATTTACATTCAAAATGCGCGCCACTGTGCACAGCGCTGCCATATCGACGCAGCACAAGTCTGGCAACATCAGTTAACCAGCTGATTTTTCGCATTTTTTACGCAAAAACAGGCGCCAAGCACTTGCCAATTGTTTAAACAATACAATCCAAAAGAAAACCCAATTGAAATGGAGGTTAAAGTAACTGTAAGCCGGCAAGAGCCCGTGATGCATATGGGTAAGCAAATGAATCCAACGAAAATGTGGGCAAAACATAACAAAATTTCCCTTGGCAGACACAAATGCGCGTCGCAATTTCATCAAGTACCAACTGAAGTTGGGAGAGGTAAGTGCGAGTGAGGACAAGGTTACTTTTGCATATCTAAACAATTTATTTCCTTGCAGAAACCCTCGACAACGGTGCGTTTCTTTGACCAAACCGATTGCTATACCGTCCATGGCAGCGATGATTGCGAACTGGTGGCCAAAGTGGTGTACAAATCCGTCGCCTACATTCATCCCCTGCTGCCCGATGATAAAAATGAGACCCTGCAATTTGTGGCCTTGAGTAAGAACAACTTTGAGCTGGCCGTACGTGAGCTATTGCTGGTGAAGAATCTTCGTGTGGAGGTCTATGTCAAGCGTCAGGAATGGCAATTGGAATATAGAGGTTCACCTGGGAATCTCTTGCAATTTGAGGATATTTTGTTTGCCAACAAAGAGGTATTGGTGGGCAATAGTATGATGTCGCTGCAGGTTAAACTGGAGGCGGGCACGCAACGTCGTGTGGGTGTGGCGGCGGTGGAGCAAAATGATTGCTCATTTCAATTGATGGAATTCATAGACGATGATTTCTTTACGGAACTGGAGGCCACCGTGGTGTTGCTGGGACCCAAGGAGTGTTTGCTGCCCAGCCTGGAGGGGAGAGTATGCGGCGGTTAAGACCTTGCTGGAGCGAAATGGTGTAATGATTACCGTGCCCAAGAAGGGAGGAGGCAATGATTTGGTGCAGGATTTGAATCGTTTGCTCAGATTTGCCAAGGGTCAGCAGGAGGAGGCTCAGGCCTTGAAGGAACTGCAATTACAATTGGCCTCGGAGGCCCTGAGAGTGGCCATTAAATATTTGGATTTGGTCAATGATGCCGGCAATTTGGGGCACTATGAGTTGAAAGCAATTGGATTTGAAACGGTGAGTGGAAAGAGGTACAGGAAATGAAGAATGAAGAAAGAAGTCACGATGTTTGTAACGCATAGAAGGAAGCATCTTGATCAATGGTATCAATGGTAGCGCCTTTCAAAAACTGCAAGGGTATTTAAAGTGCCTTAAATTTTTTTCGTTTAATTTCCAGCTTTGTGCATTTGGATTCCGCCGCTGTGGCCGCTTTGAATATCATGCCCAAACCGGGCTCCTACCCCTCGCAGCCTTCCTATCGCTGGCAAAGCATTTTGGGTGTTTTGGATCATTGTCGCACACCTCAAGGTCATCGCCTGATGGGTCAATGGGTTAAGCAACCTTTACGCAGCCGGGATATACTCAACGATCGTCATAATATAGTTGAATGTTTGCTGGAATCGCCTGATACTTTGGATACCTTGAGCTTGGATTATCTCAAAAGAGTGCCTGATATTCTGATGCTTACCAAGAAGCTAATGCGTCGCAAGGCCACACTACAGGATCTGTTTCGCATCTATCAAGTGATGTTGAGAACTCCCAAGATTTTACGCATTTTATTGGACTTGGAACACGCGACGGTACAAAGTGTTCTATGTGATCCTTTTAAATCCTTCTTAGAGGATTTGGGTGGCCTAAAACAAATGGTAGAGCAGGTCATGGATTTTGAGGCCATTGAAAAGGGCGAGTATTTGGTCAAGGCTTCATTTGATGGACGCCTTTTGGAGTTGCAAGAGACCATGTCGGAATTGTATGCCAAAATGGAGGACTTGCAAAGCCAATGCAATGAAGAATTAAATTTGGATGTCAAAAAACAGCACGCCAAGCTGGAGAATGTGGCCAAACTGGGCTATCATTTTCGCATCACCCTGAAGGATGATTCCATTTTGAGAAAGAATAAAAACTATCGCATTGTGGATGTGATCAAGGGAGGTGTACGTTTCACCTCGGATAAAATGGAAGGCTATGCTCAGGAGTTTGCCCAGTTTAGAAGTCGCTACGAGGAACAACAGCAATCCATTGTGGAGGAGATAATACAAGTGGCTGTGGGCTATGCGGCACCTTTGACTTCGCTTAACAATCAACTGGCGCAGTTGGATTGTTTGGTTAGCTTTGCCATAGCTGCGCGAAGTGCTCCCACACCCTATGTGCGTCCCCAAATGCTAGAAGAGGGGGCAGGGCAATTAATATTAGAGCAAGTACGTCATCCTTGTCTGGAATTGCAGGAACATGTGAGCTTTATAGCCAACAGTGCGGAATTTGAAAAGGGTGAGTTGGATTTAAAAGTAAAATAAATTGGAATAATTAATTTAATTATTTAGGCAAGTGCAACATGTTCATCATCACGGGACCCAATATGGGTGGCAAGAGCACATATATACGCTCGGTGGGCACTGCAGTATTAATGGCTCATGTGGGTGCCTTTGTGCCTTGCTCTAAGGCCACTATAAGCATGGTGGATTCCATATTGGGACGTGTGGGAGCCAGTGATAATATTATCAAAGGACTGAGTACCTTTATGGTGGAAATGATTGAAACTTCTGGCATTATTAGGGTAAGTTTACTTTATCTTTATAATAACTTCCTACCAAATTCTTCTCAGTGAGTCTTGTCGGTCAATTACTAAAGAATAGGGCAGTCAAGGTACCATCGCATCCCTCCTAATCCTGACCAACTGGGCCAGAAAAAGTGTGCTGAGCGTAAATCCATCCAAAACGAAGCTTGTACTTTTTACCAGAAAAGACTAGATAAACTCGGTTGTCTCTTCAAAGCTCATTGAAGAAATTCTTACACACTAGACAGGAAGCTCGACTGCAATCTGAACACCCGATGAACGGGTGAGGAAAGCCATTGCCCTTTATGCGTGTAGGAAAACTATCGGGCTTAAAGGGAAAATGACCCCAAAGGTAGTTCGATGGATCTACACAACAATCAGTATGGTGGCCAGCAGGGATTAATCCCGAAACGAATATCGGTTCCGGTACCGGTTCCTTTACGTACCGAAATGGGAATTTCGGTTGAAGGTTCTATTTCGGTTTTCAGATTATTCCGGTTCCGATACGGTACTCAGATTTTTATTTCGGTACACCGGTACATACCGGTACAAGTATAATTACATTTAATTAGAGGGTCTTTGTTTAGCAAAGAAAAGTTTTCCTGTTATTTATAAATTTTTTTCTATATCTTCAATATCTTAAAAAGAGAATTTGATTACGGTTATTTTTTAAGGGCGAATTTTTAAAAATTTACCAGTTGAAATATATTTTTGATATAATCATAAGACAATCTAATAGTAAGAAACCGAAACAATACCGTTGATAGCGTTTCGGTATGGTTCCGATTTTTTCGGTTCCTATTATAATGGTTAACAGTTTTCGGTTCTCAAAAAATTTTTAATATCGTTTCCGGTTTCAATACCGGTACCTGGCTTTAAACGGTTTATTTCGGTTAACGGTTTCGGTTACGATATTATTCCCTGGTAGCCAGTCCTAGAAAAAACAGCCCAGCGGCGCAGATTCTTCAAAGTCCATGGCTGACATATTACTGGTGCACTTTGCACCACTCCTGGTGATGCTCTCGATGCTATTCTAAACATATCGCCCATTGAGCAGTTAAGATATAGAGTAGCGACCCTAGACTCAGAAAAAAAAACAACAACTGACAGAATTCTGGTTCGATCGGGAAAGAATTTATACCATTTTGTACTTAAAATTTCAAGTATATTATGTTCTTGGGTGTGCTTAAACTAGTTATGAAACATTCTTAAGTCCAAAAACGACCGTTAATTTGATTTAAATGAGAACAAACACTCTTAAATCAAGAACTTTTCGTACTTGAAGTTAGTCGAAAAATTTTAGGAAACGCATTCTTAATTTAAGTACAAAATTTCTTAGATTAAGTACAAAATAATCTTAAAACGTCATGCCAAAAATGTATGCAATTGAAAATGCATAATATTTCAACATGAATCTGTACTTAAAATTCCCAACTGGTTCTGTCACTTTACTAATGGAGGGTTGGTAGATTTCTGGCCTACAGTTATACCTTCTTTATTAGCTTAAGGCAATAAGAACAGAGAAAACTTAACATAGAAAGACAATTTATAACGCCCCCTACCTTAACATTCCAAATTAGTCAGCTGTTCGCTGTCAGTTTCACTCACCGAGTTATTTCTGTCTCGCTCTAACCACAGTCTTTTCCTATGATAATTATAAGTTAACAGAAGTATCTTCTTGATAATTATCCCTTAACATTACTCAAATTGAGCGGCGTTAAAGATTGGCTCTATATTAAATCCTTTCTGATAAGATCTTTGCAGACTTCGTTTCAAGCACAAATTGGAAACAGCTTGAGAATTTTATGGGCTTAAACCAAGAACATTTTGTACTTATTTTGATGTACTCTTATTTGGTTTCAAGAATGTTTTGGGGGAATAATTTAAAATTTATTAAACTTGAAGAAAAAGTATTTAGTTATTATTATTTAAGAATTAAAAGTTTTACGAGCCAAAAGTATGATCAAAATTATCCTAATATAGTTCGAAATGTACCTAATATATCTCAGAACGGTCTTGAATCAAGTATTTCGGCATTGAAAAAAACGTACTTGATACAAGTTCACCGTTTGTACTTGACTCAAGTACAAAGTTCTTGGTTTTTTTCTGAGTGTATCTGCTTAACGCTTGAAAGATTCGAAACTAATATTGGTCACTCTAGCGTCGTTCAGAGGAACAACCTTTTTCATATAGTCAAGGATTACTGTATCCGAACAGAATTCCTCTCTACCCCTTTTCAAGTCTTTATTCCTTCTAGAGAAGAGCGGAATCAGGGTTCGCAAGGAACGTAGAATTCTATAAATCGAGTGGGTAGCCGTGTATACTCCAAAGAATTCGGCATCAGTAATTCTATCAGACTAATAGATCACTGAAGTGTCTTGATATCAAAGAATAAAACACTTTCTCATCTTTATCTCTTCTCTTTTAGACCGCCACCGAAAAGTCTCTGGTCATTATCGACGAACTTGGCCGTGGCACTTCCACTTATGAGGGCTGCGGCATTGCCTGGTCCATCGCCGAACATTTGGCCAAAGAAACGAAATGTTTTACCCTCTTTGCCACACATTTCCATGAAATTACCAAACTGGCCGATCATCTTTCCACCGTTAAAAATTGCCATATGGCTGCTGTTGCTGATCACGATAATTTCACTCTGCTCTATCAAGTGCGTCCCGGTGTTATGGAGAAAAGTTTTGGCATACAAGTGGCACGTCTGGCCAATTTTCCCGAACATGTTGTTCAGAATGCCCAACAGGTTTATCACGAATTCGAGGATGAACATGCCGAGAAACAGAGCAAAGCAGATAAAACTTTGCTCGATAAGATTCAAGTGGCCATTGAACAATTGTCCACGGCTGGAAATAATACTGAAATAAATGTGGAAGATCTAACACAATTGGTCACACAATTTGCTAAAGATATTAAAGCAATTGGATAGTGATTACTTCAAGTCAGTATTAGCCAACGCCAGTGAGGCTTAGTATTAGTTTTACATATTTATATGGCGAAAAATTGGTTGTTTTAACAACATTCGAATAATTACAGGAAAATCAGAAAATTCGTAAAATACTTTAAGATCAATCAATTTGAAAAGTACAATAAAGCAAGTAAAAAGTCTAAGCCCTAAAATTTGCGTATGCGGAGCATTAATTTGTTTTAAATTAAAAAATATGAAATATTACTAAATTGTTCTAACAATTATATACATATATGTGGATCCATAAGTACCCGTGATTAACCACAGACTAAAAGACAATTTAAAGATAACATAATAAATTCAGACAGTATTTTTGATATAAATATTTGCTTTTTATTTTTGGATCGAAAAACAAGCAACGAACTAAACTTGAAGTTTTGCTTCTATGAAAACCGTGAGATTCTGTATTAACGAGTTTCAACTTAATTGTTCGTACGTTTTTGGATGAGGAGGCTGCAAATCGGACCAGTACCGAACCCCCTTAGAACAGGTTCGATTCGAGTTTTTTTTTTGGGACTCTCGAACCGGACCACAAACCGAACCTTCTTCTAAATTTATGAGCTTTCGAAACTGATTCCTAAATTTACCCTATTTGTTTCGAAAAATGTTAGGTTTAAGAAGTGGACTTGAATCACTTTTATGAGAAGTTTTATAATTTTGTGCTGTTTAAAAATCATATCTGAATTCATTATATTTCGAGATCGAGATGGAAAATAATGCAAAAGGAAAGTTGTGAAATTGCAATACTAATATTAATTTTCAAAGAAGGCACTTCGGGAAGCCGTGGAAAACCCCGATATAAAGGTTAACAATAATGAATATGATTTATTCGTCTATAGATTGAAAAAATTAAAAAAATTAGACGTGTCCTACTCAACAAAAATGAAGCCGACTATGATCCTTATTTTTACCGATTCGCTCAAATTTACAGAAAATACGAAACAAATGGTACAGCGTTCTACGAAGCTATGAGGCGAGGTTTGAACTAGAGTTCTGCGTGTCGTTTTTATCTTCGTGTCACTAACATGTACCACTCAACACGACGTGTTCGTGTTGAAACTTTAGATTTTGTGCGTGATATCTTAAAATACGAACACGGTCTAACACGACAAAACACGACGAACACGAACGAAAAAATTCTAAGTCAATAAGCCAACCAGAAAAAGTATGAGCCCTATATAAAACTGCGAAGTATCGTGAAGTTTCATACAAAATTTGTGGAAAGAAGAAGCAGAAGTAATGATTCCTTCACTCTTTACATTGTGCCCATACGGAGCTCAGAAGTATTGTTGCGCTTAACAGCACATGAATTGAACCTATGTTAACTATGTGTTCTTTATTTTACTTCAGTTTTTTTACATCAAGTTTGATTATGCAAATTGAATAATCGACATTGCACTTGGTAGGTGTGTATCATATCAAAACAGTTTTCTTAGCAAAATTGTTGTTGGTCAATAGCAATCGAAAAGTGTGACTTACGCGCTGGTAATTTAAAAATACCACGAAATTCAAGATCTCGGTGTTATTTCTTAATAAATTTTTCTACTCTATACCTAGGTTCCACCATGACGTAATATAAGCTGAAGTAAGCTAAGTTGCTTATCACAGACCATGAATAATAGACTCAACGATTGCTCGGTCGCCACAATTTAACAGAGAAATTAAACAGCTGTTCTTTGTTATTGCCGCTCTTTGAGTACAGTCATGACAGTGTTCGTCTCGCTCTAACTACCGGGTTTTCCTTTATGTGTTATAAGTATCTACACTCGTACTATCACTTAACAAAAGTATTTTCACTCGCTTAACAACGCCACATTTTGAGAGCCGTCTTAATTTTTCAGTCTAATACTCTTGCTCCGTGTACTTACTTCGTACCGTATAGGGCTATACTGTATAAATATCTAAATTTTTGCTTTATCGGCTGTTGGTCACACTTATTAAACGTCGACTCAGTTAATCAAAATTTAAAATGAATTTCAGGAGGCGATTTGTCGGATTTTTTTTCCAATATTAAGCTTGGTATTGAGTAACCGCGAAATACTCGCGAAATCAAAAACTTCATATAAAATAACGATTTCGCTCGATTTTCGCTGGCAGCTGTTTCACGAGTTGGTCCACAGAAAAGTTGCGAAAAGTCTTATCGATTTTGCAGCGTTGCCACCCGATGCATACCGTGTCACGAAAAAAATAATCGATAGGTCATTATTTCGATAGTGCGAAATATATCAAAACCACATTTTTCGCAATCAGCTGTGTCGAAATATACAAGTGAGTGGCGCGAGGAATAACAAGTGCATAACAAAGTGGTCCTAATCAATTTAATCAAAGAAAAACCTGTGCTGTAGGAGCTCATCCACAAGTAGCATTCTGATACAGGATTGGTCAAAAGCGTCTGGGCAAATATAGGTGCTGCCCTTGACAAGGAAGGTTAATAAAGTGATTCCGTGTTTGTAATGGATGAGCCACATAACTCCAAAATGGTTCGATTTGGGACTTCCTTGTCGCCGCAAGTCGTCGTTTCCTGGTTGCATTCTCTGCCGATTGTTGCAACTCACACATCGCTATTTTAGCAACAATTGCGGCATTGCAAGCCCATAAAACTTTTCGTTGTTTGTTATCCATTTAATATTTATTTCAATATTTATATTTTTATCGGCGAAATAATGTGCATAGATTTCGCACGATTTTCGCAGTTACTCAATACCAAGCTTTAATAAAATGCGTGCGTGTCGTGCTTACGAAATTTTTTCCATTCGTGTTACAGTCGTGTCGTGTTCAAAAAATTCAATACGCGCTCTTCTCTAGTTCGAACCAAATCCTTATGTTTGACAAGCTTAGGAACCAGTCCGCTAACAGAGCGTAAGTCTAGAATTAAAATTTAGAGGGAATAAATTAAGAATTAGAATTTAATTAAAACGACTCTCCCTCAATTTGCGATTTATTAATTAAACATTTATTGGTCTTTTTTTTTATTTTTATTCTCTGTGTACAATTTTTGCATCAGTTTTAAACCGTTTTTCTGTGTTAAACATCAAAAAGTTCGCATACGAATTTTGTATCTAATGCATTATCGTTTTATTACAATATTTTCTTTTTTTTTATTTTAATTTGCTAATGAAATTTTTTAAATTGTTTTAGGTTTCAAGTGGACATTTTTCTTATAAGTAGCGTAATGTTTGCATGTGTTAGAAACATTTGTTTGAACTCATAAATTTTTACATTTTACTCGTAGTTTGCTTACAATTTACAAACGTTTAAACACTCCAAAAAATAAATATTATATTAGTAATTAAGTTGTTTTTAAAAAAATTACATTTAATAGTTAACTGTTTTATATTCCATAACCACTTCACTTTGATTTCATTTGAAAAGAATCCTAATGAAAAAATGTTCATTTTGTTTTATATAAATTCATAAAGTTTATCAAATGTTTTCACATTCCGAAATACGATACAAAGGCAATTAGGTTTGGTTTTGGTTTTTTTTTTTAAGTGTGAATCGAAATGATTAGTTTTTGTGTAACTCAGAAATAGTATTAAATACTTGTTTTCAGGTGGTCCTATTACTGTTCAAAATATATAATCATATTTTTGTGTAAAAGTTGTAAATTTTGATTGTATACAAAAAAAAAGAAGGATTTTCGGTAGGGACAAAATGGGACGAAATAGTTCTTGTATTTGTTTGTGTTTCTGTGTGTGTATTTTGTTTTTAAATATTATTTTTTCTTAATTTTCTTTCAACTTATATTTGTTCTTTTTTTATAAAATTACAAAAATAATTGTCATTATAATTATTTTCGTTTTTGTAATTTTTTTTTGTTTTTCAATATTTGGCTTAGGTTGTACCATTTTCTTTTTAATATTAAACTATTAAAATAGTCAATGAAACGTGGGGATTTAGCTATGTAACTGTACATAAGAATATATAAAATAAAAACTTAACATGTTAACAGCTTGTTCCAAAAAAAAAACATAATCAAAACTTCTTCTATTTGGCGTACGTTTTATAAGTCTACAAGTTGAAATTGTTTTTTTTTTGTTTAAAAGATTGTGCCAAGTTTTTTGGTTTGTTAAACTTTCGACTAGAAATTGGACTACACAAATATATAGGCTTACCATCTAAGTAATAGGAAAAATAACCAGAAAATATATATATATAGTATATTTATATATAGAGTTGTATAAGTATAATCTAACGCATAAAGCAGCGCGTCAAGTAAAACATCAAAATTATGGTCAGCGGCAGCAACTGAAGTGACAAACCCAGCCGCGAGGCTTTGCCGCAATAGGAGTACAGATCCTCCTAGATATGAAAATAGAGTTGGATTAGTAAATATTACGAATATATAACAAAAACAATTTAAAGTTAGATTTTCATATTGATTTCTTTGTGTCTGCTGAACGCGCCCATCGTTTTACCGTCCAATACATCGAATTGATGGACCATCGTCCCAATTTCGTCACCCTATATCTTCTTTTTGTTCCTAGTCAACGATTTTTGACGTCAGAAGAAGCGGTTGTTGAATTTAAAATTCGTAAAATCCACAAAATTTATTTTCACGCCATGAAAAAAATGTACAAAAAAATTATTATTTTTAGACATGAAAATAAAAAAATTTTACATATGGAATAAAAAAGAAATTTTTCATGTAACTAAAACGAACATTTTTGACGCGATTGTTATTTCATCAGGCAATGTAAAAAAACAGTCGTGACAAAACAGCTGTGTATGGATGTAGATTCATAGGTATGATGTGGCGATCCAAGAATAGAAATGAGTTTTTTGAATTTTTTAGGAATGTCGTACCTTTGAAAGATCGGATAAAGTTTTGTATGGACAGTTTTAAGAACAGTCTTTAAGGGTTACGTTTCGACGGAATAACGGGCGATTAAGAACAGAAATTCTTATTTTTTTGGAATGTCGTACCCTTAAAAGTGTGGAAAAAGTACCTTATGGACGGATATAAGAACCCAAGGTCATTATCGTTAATGACGGATTTGAACAGAAATGAGTTTTTGGGATCTTTTTCATAATGCCGTACCTTTGAAAGACTGGAAAAAGTATTTTATGGACAGTTTTAAGAACAGACTTTTAAGGGTTGAGATTCGGCGGAATAACATGCGATTAAGAACAGAAATTCTTATATTTTTTCGGAATGACGTACCTTTAAAAGTCGTGAACTCTTTGAACAGATATAAAAAAAACCAAGGTAATTATTGTTAATGACGTGCTACAAGGATTCCGTAGAGGCTTCTTTTATTATAGATCAAGGAGCAAACTACCCTGATTATCCCATTATTTTCTATATATATTTACATAGACATGGTTTGGGATTTGTGACCTTACAAATGGATTTTTTGGGTCCGAACTTGCTTTGGAAAAATAACCTGGACAGCTACCAACCTGGACTTAACGCAAACCGACGTGCTTCATTCATATTAAGCACGAATATTAGGGCCGTTTTCTCATGTTCATGTTTTGCAAGTCCAGGTGCTTTTTGAGACAATGTATATTATCTACTTTTAGGCTGCTTCTAATAGCTTTGCTTGGCCTTTTCTCATCTTCATGGGTTTCAAATCTAGGTGCTTTTTGAACAAATTTAAGTTGCCTACTCTTAGGCCGCGTTCAATTTATATCCAAGACGTTGTAGACACAAGCATAGATATTTTAAAAGCGGCCTAAAAGTAGGCGTACATACATTTTCTCTAAAAGCCAATAGTTTTGAAAAATAGGAACATGAGAAAACGGCCCTTAGTAAGAGTGTTGGCTTACAAGAGGTATCTGGTCCGCAGATCTTTACAAACGATGGTTTTCTGAATTTCAAAAAATGTATATAGAACCTGCACCGTGAACCTGAACTTAAAATTTTTTGGAGTAAACCCCAACTGATTTATTGAAATGAAACTTATTCTCACATGCCAGGCTACTAGGAACATGAGTCATTTGAGTCTAATCAAAGTACCATCGTTCCTAAGAGCGTTATAATTATCATTGCTAAATGTTTACTTACATCCTCGTGCTTAGTATAGCACTCTTCGATGCGTCGCCTTTCGTAGAAACTCATATTGAGCTTATAGCAGGGATATTCCATTTTATAATCCAGTATAGGTTGAGGTTCGGTGGTTAAGCGAACACTACGCGATGGCATCAGCACATTAACCACGACCAGCAGAAGATTCGAGTAGGGAATTTTCTTTACCAGAAATGGTCGAGTTGAGGGCACCTCAACAAAATCATTGATATCAACCAGAGAACCCGGTTTGAAGGCATAAAGAGTGGAGCGCATATCGCAGGGCTTGTACTTGGGTTCAGGATCGGGCTCTTTAAACGAAGCATTCTCATCATCGCCATTATCTTTGGGTTTGGTGGACTGTGATTTACCATCACCAACGGCGACATACTCATCCTCAATTTCATCTGTGTACTCCATGACTACAAAAAAAAAATGTTATGTTGCAACTGAGTTAGCTAGGGTAAATACTTACAGGGTGCTCCATCCACCCACCATTGAACTTTCTGGTATTGCCAGAAAAGCTCTGCAATAAGCCACTTCCAGGTAAGACTTAAAAGTCGCCAAGGCTGTAAAATAAATAAGGAATAATTGGATTGCACTTTAAAGAGAAACTTGATTTGATCATATTTACATGTAGCAGGCTATGTCCACTGCCTTTCGTAATGGGCGTCTCCTTACACTGTTCCTGAAAGTCATAGACCTCAATGCTCTGATAGATGCCCTTCTCTACCATGGCAGCCATGACATCACCATGAAATTCACCAAAGAATTTTCCAGTGGTATTGTGATTTTGTCCAATGACTATGTACGCATTGTTATCTATAACCACACAATCCACATCGTCATCCGAACAAACGGGCAGGCACTTGTTGCACTAAAGAAAAGGGTTTGAATTGTACTTTTTTTTTACCACGAATATTTGCCAGTTGTTCGGGCGCACCGCAGCCTAGCTATAATGAATTTTCTATGGAAATGTCCCATAAACTGTTCCTATCGATTTAACTAGGGAAAAGGGGTTACCGATTTCCATAGGCATAACAAATGTTTATAATATTTTTAGACTTTTATAAATTAATTTTTGGGCAGAGGGTTTATTAATATTGACTGTACCATTATTGCATTACCGCTAGCTAGCGAATTTTTTAACGAACGGTGGTTAGGGATATCGCCAGTATATTCTACAAGCTACTTGTATTCTGCTGGGCTCGCTTGACAACGCCCGAACAACTGGCTGGTTACTTACATTATCCTGGGCGGTAATGTTAAAAAAACGATCATACATCTTTCCATGAGAGAATTGAAAACCCACTACACATGCCGGCGCCTCCTTGCCGCCATCTCGCGGAAAAATGGCATGCGAAGCGGTCACTTTTAAATCGATATCCTCCAGCGGATCATCAAAATGCTTCACCGAATATACAAAACTCTCCGTACGCTCCTCATGATGCTGTAGTATGGCACTCTTATACCATGTCTCATCTATTGCCTTGGTATGATAGTCACCAAACTCTCTATCAGTGTCCACTTCCACTTCACCGAAAATGAATTGCCAACGTGTCAGGCCACTCATTGTGGCCACAAAACGCAGAGTGGCTCCAAAACGTTCGATTAACTGACGTTCCAGATTATTTTGGAATTTCCATTGGCCATAGCTGAAATTGGTGACCTTGGCATCAAAAATGAGCAAATTAACGAGCTCTTTGTTACAGTAGTAGGCATCATCCCCCAGGGTTTTACGGCTACAGTTCACTGAGTAAGAATTAGAAGAAGAGTAAGATTGAGTAAGTTGTAGTCAAAATTGGTTAAATACATACAATCATCATTTTTCTCCCAATTGGCTTCATCTTCGGCATACTGTTCGGACCATTTCCAGTCAGGTTTGACCATTTTGCCCAAAAATTCACGCAACTCGTCTTCCGGCTTTGCGAATTCATGACCCTCGAGGTAGTGATACTTGCAGTATACCCTGGAAATTGATGGAAGTTAAGAAGAGATTCCTACAAGAATATATGTAATCACTTGCCCCCCAATTCGTTTGGTTATTTTGAAAAATAAAAACCGGTGCCGACAAAAGAGGAGTTGACTGAAATTCCGAAAGGTTTTAATATATGCAGCAGATATTACTTCGAGTTGGGTAAAGGTTGCTCACTTCACTGAACATGCTCACTTGTTTTTATTTTCAAAGTCAGTCAACTCACTCGAATTGCTCAGTTGCTCAGTTGTTCAGTTTATCTAACTTTTGACCCTGTTTGAATGAGCTAAGATGCTGCCATTCGTATTCTGTACCCGAGGTTGTGAGTTCTATTCCCAATAAGAGTAACTAAACAAGAGTCGCTGAACAAAAAAGAACAATTGGAGAACAACATGTTCACTTGTTCAGTTTACTCACTCATGAACAACCCAATACAAATATCTTGTCAATTTTAGAATTTAGTAAATATGTTTAAAGGGCACACCTAGTGTGAAATTTAAATTCATATTTCTATAGATTACACCTTTAAAAATAACATGTAAAAAATTTCAAATCGATGTCTCAAATAAATTTTTGAGTTATAGCCACTTAAAGAGAAGCCGCTCGGTAGCTAGGAGTTTCATTAGCGTTTTTAAACGCGACTTTCTCGAAACAGTATTTTCAGAATTTGCTGGAGTGATCACTCAAAGACAAATGATTCGATCACTACATGATCTTTATATAGTTCTCCTATCGATTTTTTGATCTGATCAAAAATCGAATTTTGGCAGGCCAAAAACAAGACTGCCGGAATTATTGCAGCAGTGGAACACCTTTTTTTCGCTCCTTCAGAGATCGTGTATAACTTAAAAAACATTGAATTTTTTTTTCAAAAATTTCGCTGTATATTCCTATAACATGTAAAAATATACTCTTAAAATTTTGAAACAATTAATAAAGTAGTTTATTTTATAAGAATTCCCAAAAACACATTTTTTTTAGACCGTTACACTAGGTGTGGGAAAGAAGCGGGAAAGGTGAATGCAGTAACCTAAAGAAAGTGAAACATCTTGCATATATGCTAGGATCTATAATGCTGTTTATTAAGTAGTTTAATAGACATTTTGTATTCAGTTCCGATGTTGTGTATTATTTGTAAATTAATTTAGGGACAATGTGAGTTTTCTGAACAAAGCTTGGATTAGAGTTGGGCGCTAGTTGTGTTTTTATTAGTGAAACAAAAATGCACGATTCAACACGACGTGTTCGTGTTGCAACGTCTGATTTCGTGCGTACACGTGCGTGTCAGTTTTTAGCTCTCAAAACACGAACACGGTCTAACACGACTTAACACGACAAAATACGACAAACACGACACGAATAATATAAAAAATACTAAGTAAATATATTAACTGAAGAAAATATACCAGAGACGGAATATAATACTTATTTTCATAAAACTCTTAAAGAAATAAAACTATGACGTTCATTTGGTGAAATTATTCGATATACACCAAAGCGTGTGTTTTCCTTTATCGATATCCACAATAATCGTTTTTTTCTGACTTTTATTGTAATGGTCAAAAATAAGAGTTAATTTTTTATCGTTATAATAATAATAGTTATTAAAAACTTTTTTTAATTACACATTTAATGACAGTTATTGAAAGACTTGTATAATTTAAGACATGACAGTTTTTTCAAGACTTTTATTAAAAATGTTTTTAAATAACAGTTGCTAAAGACTTTTATTTTATTACTTAGAACATAATTTTTATGAAAGATTTTATTACTTGGAAAAAGAGTTATCGAAAGACTTTTATTATAAAATTCAGTAAATAAAATAAAATATTATAATATAAATAAATAAAAGTCATTAATAACTGTTATTTGAAGCCATATAATTTAAACTCTAACAACAACTCTTAAATGTGGACTGAATAAATATCTACATTTTTAAATTATCTCGTAAAAAAAATAATTCAAGAATATAAAATTTGCATACTTTGAGGAGCAACAAACATGATTTTTTATAAGCATAAACATAGTTTAAGAGCAATAAATAATTATTTCGAAATTTATTCACTATTAATAAAGTCGTGCGTGTCGTGTTTGTGACATTTTTGGTCCGTGTTTGAAATATGTCGTTCGTGTTAGATTCGTGTCGTGTTAAAAATTTTCGATGCGCGCACTCTCTAGCTTGTATCAATAAGCTCAGATACAAGTGCCCTTACACATGATAAAGGGAGTTAAAAAAATGATCAAAAATGATTTGATTAAAAAGATTTCCTTAATAATTATAATAACACTAGTTTACAGCGAAAAAGACCCATTGAAGCCATTATTTTTTAATGATGTATTTTGGAATGCTGAACTCAAAAATGAATTTGAAAAAATTTTGTATGGATACGTTTTTGAGTTAGAATTTTTTTTTAGTTTTTCGATAGGTACCCATACCTTTTAAGCCATATCTCGAGTTACAAACTTTAGATGAAGTCAAGCATGGGATTAATCAAAAGGTTATGCAATTCCCAATAATCTAGTCAACGAACATTTTCCAATCGGTTTGGTAGTTTAAAAGTAAGAAGCAAAAGTATTTCGAAAAAAATGATTTTTTCTCAAAAACGTGAAAAATTTGATTTTCTAAAATCTGTAAATGGTTGAAAATAAAAATCAAAAAATTGTTTTTTCTTTTATTCTTACAAATTGCCCTATTACGAAGAAAATAAGGCGTTGATGACTAAAATCAGTGGATAAATAGCGAAGTTGTAAGCAATTGTGTGAAAAAAACTAGGGGTCAAATTTGACTATTTTACGTGTTCATTAAAAAAATTTTTTTTTTTACTTTGCTTTTTGCTCAATGTAAGAGTTCCAATAGAAGCCAAATCACAGAAAAAAATTAAGATTAAGGCCAAAAACGAAGAATAAATAAAAATATTTTTTAATAAATACTTAAAACAATGAAATTTGACAGTTAGTACTTTTACTCAATTGCTCACAGCTCCTTTATTTATCCATAGATATTCTTTACCAATGCCTTATTTTCTTCGTAGAAGTGCTATTCGTAAGAACAAAAGAAAAAAATAATTTATTTTTATCAGTTTCAACCTTTTACAGATTTTAGGAAAACCAAATTTGCACGTTTTTGAGAAAAAAATCGATTTTTTCGAAATATTTTTGCTTGTAGCATTTTAACTACTAAACCGAATTGCATACCCTTTAGATCAATACCTTGCTTGACGACATCTAAAGTTTCTATCTCGAGATATGTCATAAAATGTAAGGGTACCTACCGAAAAAACTGAAAAAAATTCTAACTCAAAAACGTATCCATACAAAAATTTTTTAATTTAATTTTTGAGCTCAGCATTTCAAAGTACATCATTAAAAAATAACAGCTGTAATGGGTCTTTATTTTTTTTTTTTTGTAAACTAGTGTAATTATTACTCTTAATTGACTTCCCCATGACTTTTTAATTCCTTTAGAATACCCCCCAAATTATATTGAAATTTAAATGATAAATTAAATTCCCACTTTCCCTGCTCACTCACCAATCTGGATGCACTTTCCAATTCTCACCAATGAAGAATTCCGATATATTCACTTTCATGTGCATGTTCTTTAATACTTCTTCACCCACTTTAATCCACGTCTTGCCATACTCACTAGGCATCACAATGCCCAAGGTGAACGGTGTATTTGGCAATGGAGCAAAAAAGTAATCCTGTTTCTCCTCCGACACACGACGCATTTTATCATAATGAAATTTAACAGAAATATCCTTAAACTCCTGTGATTCGTGGCGAATCATGGCACTGCGTATCCTAAGGATCGATTCTCCTGGCTCACGTGGTGTTTGATCTTCAAACAGATGTTCGACTTCGGTAAAATCGATGCTATTGTAATTGGGATTCATTTTTTTATTGGTCTGAAGGAAAGTTAAATTAGATTGGTGAAATATGTAATTATTAATGCCATACCCCTATGGGACGTAGATCTGGATGTAGGAGTACATAACCATTATTGGATACCACAAAAGAGTAACCATTGACGCCCAGCTGTAAAATATTATAATTACCATTGAATGAGGTATTATTAGATTATGGTTAATGCTCACCTTATAGGGTAACGTTAGCTTATCTATGTCAACCACCGGCACATCTGTACCGGCCACGCCCAATAGACGGGCTCTATGATTGGTGCTGTTCTCGTGACGATAACTACGATCAAAAGCGGGCGCACCCACGGCTATCATAAGGCGTGGTTCTTTTTCGTCGGAGGTATCTGGATCATACTATAAAGAAAAAAGATAAAGGATCTTGAAGAAATCACTTGACAATAAAATTAAACGTTATTAAAAACTATATGAAGGAATTTTCCAAAGTTGATCAACCTTTATTGTGTTTAAGGTACAAACACTTGCATAATTTTTTCCTTTTTTTTTATATGAAGAATCCAATAGAAAGTAAAAAATTGTGGGAGTTAAAGATTCGCTTCTGAATATAATATTCTGCTGGGGGGTATAATATTTCTCACTTTAACATAACAGGTTGTCTGTATAGCTAATTCAAAAAAATCTGGTCTTATCATTAGCAGACAATGGGATTAAATTTGAGAAATTCTAAAACCCATTCCCTATGTTAAAACATCCTATCGATTAATCGATTTTTTAGCAAACTTTTAAAGTCTCGAAATACCCACTGCATTGTACTGAACCGTCGGGCCTGGTTATCACTAAGCTGTTTAAAGCAAATAACATTTGCATACATTTAGTGGCAATCATCCTGTTAAATTTTCTGTGTATAAAAGTAGTATCATTCATTCTCAATGAGCTTAGTTCTTTTAACTATATTTTTTCAATATTTTTTAACCGTTAAAGTAAACGCAACTCTAACTAAAAAAGGTTAAGGGCCGTTTTCTCATGTTCCTGTTTTTCAAATCCAGGTGCTTTTTATATAAAATTGAGTTGCCTACTTTTAGGCCTTCTTAAAAAAATCTATGCTTGTGTCTACAATGACCTTCGTATGATTTTCAACGCGTCCTAAAAGTAGGCAACATATTTATTCTCAAAAAGCACCTAGTTTTAAAAAACATGAAAATGAGAAAACGGACCTAAAACCGTAAACCGTTACTTAACCTATATTCCATAACCGTAACCAGAATAAAGCGAGCGGATACAATAGTTATTATAAAAGTCTAAATTTAAGAGTTATTTTTCTAGTTTATTTAATTACGCTTCAAATAACAGTTATTAAGGACTTTCATATTATTACTCCTCAGAAAACAGGTATTCAAAACTTTTTTTTTGACTCCGAGTATAACAGCTTAAGTGAAATTTATTATATCACTCAGTAAATAACAGTTATGAAAAGACTTTTATGAAAAAGTCAATAAAATATAGACTTCTGTTTTATTACTCAAAACATTACAATTATTAAAGACTATTATTTTATTACTCAGTAAATAACAGTAATCGAAAGACTTTTATTATTGAACTAGTGAATAAAACTCAGTCAGAGACTTATATTTTTAAGTCGCAATATAAAAGTCTACTTTATTTATTGCAGGTTATGCCAAGGAACACCCAATTGATCAAACCGCTGAAACTATAATAAATTAAAAGACTTTTATAGTGAATTAAAAAATAAAAACAAAATTCTCTAAATAAGTGTTATTTACTGAATTTTATAATAAAACTCTTTCAATAACTGTTATTTTCTGAAAAATAAAATAATAGCAGGGATCAATCCCGAAACGAACATCGGTTCTGGTACCGGTTCCGGTATTCCTGAATTTCGGTTAACTGTTTTATTTCGGTTTCCGGTTGCGATACGGTAACCAGATTTTTATTTCGGTATACCGGTACCAGTATAATTTTTTTTAAATTAAAAAATTTTAATTTTTTCAATTATCAAAAAATAATGGATGTAATAGAACTACAAAAGCGTTCTAAGAATATCCCAAATAAAAAATGTTTTTAAATTATATATAATTAAAATGTTTTATTATTAAATTATCAATTTCGTTAATCGCTTCTGCCCTGGCTTTCAGTGGAATCCCTACAACCTAGAATTACAGAATTTTATATTCTTATGGCGCCCTAAAATCTGCTGTATCTCCGAGAATAATAGAGATCTTTAGTGATTTGGGTAGAATTGAACCCATACTATAAGACTTATTTAGCAAAGAAAAGTTTTAACACTTTTTAGAAATTAGTTTCTATATCTTTTTTTATATCTTATATATCTTAAAAAGCGAATATGATTTTGGTTAATTTGTAAGGGCTAATTTCTGACATGTAAGACTTTCTTCTTAGTGTATATATTGCTATTTTACCAGTTGAATATTTTAACTAGAAACCGAAACAGTACCGGTATAAGCGTTTCGGTATGGTTCCGGTTTTTTTCGGTTCCTATTATAACGGTTAATGGTTTCCGGTTCTCAAAAAAATGTAATATCGGTTCCAGTTTCGATACCGGTACGTGGCTTAAAACGGTTTATTTCGGTTAACGGTTCCGGTTCCGGTTACGGTATTTTCCCCTGCTTAGGGCCATTTTCTAATGTTCCCTTTTTGTAAATCCAGGTGCTCATTGAGAAAATATTTGAAGCCTATTTTTAGGCCGCGCTAAAAATCATACGTGGGTCGTTGTAGGCACCAGCAAAGATATTTCAAAGGCGTCCTAAAAGTAGGCAACCTATATTTTCTCAATAAGCACCTGGATTTACAAAAAGTGAACATTCGAAAATGACACTAAATGTTTATAAATGAAATAAATGAAACAAACACGAAGTGTACTAGCAGACTAAATAATAACAGGCAAATAATTCTGGAACCTGAACGGCATATCTCTTGAAGTTGTTAAATCTTTCAAATACCTGGAAGTTACGTTAACTGGCTCAATGAGATCTGAGACATACGCGGCGCTGAAAATCCAAAGACACTAGAGCTGCACTTTAAAAAATTGTAAGCGGCGCAACGTGCTCGCTGCTACATTTTAGGTACTTCGATATGCCGGACGGCAATTCCCCTAAAATGATCGCAAGTCAGTTGCTTGCTGATGAAACTCAAGGCTTCCATCAGTGAAAAAGGCTGGCGCATAAGTATCATGTGGAGTTATTACTAGAAACCCCAAGCCTATGGAATGGCCATGTGACGAAAATGGAAAAGTGTTTGATTCATGTTGTCCTAAAAATAAATGTCCTCTCTCTACTACTCACCGTTTTATCCGTAAAGGCATGTGTCCATGTGGGCGGATGGACGTCATTTTGTAACACCAATGGCGTTGCAATCACATCCACATATTTCAAAACCTCTTCATGCACCTCATCCAGGGTCTGTACATGCGAATAGTAACCACGATTTAGACACGCCATCCATTGTATTTCCCTGACTTTGGTCACTTCTTTACCCAGGAGGTAGGTAAAAATGCGTACATCCATTTTGTAAGTGTCATTTTCACCATTACCCCAATTGTATTTTTGAAATACTTCGGTGGTATTGCCCGCCACACCATCGGTGACCAACATAATGGCCTGATTACAGGAAGTCTCATTACATCTGCGACTCTCATAGTACGTGCGCAACAGTTCAAAAGCCCCCTCAAAGGCCATTGTCAAATTGGCATAATCCTTGGGATTCTCAAGGTTAGCGATAGCCTCATTGAATACTTCGATATTTTCGGGCGTTGCCTGTACCAGAGCTCCCTTAAAACATTCAATGATATCTGTCAGATTGTTGGAATATTTCAAAATGGTAAAGAAATCATTGTTCGAGAAAGTGTCCAGTATGCTGCGTATGGTGAATTTGGCCACATGATGACGATATCCGTTCATCGAGCCCGAATGATCCAACAGTATAACAATATCCTTCGAACAAGTGGCCGTCTCTATATACCAGGATCTTTTGCGACAATCATAGGTATCGGCATCTATGCGATTTCGTGTATCTATCCACTGGCTGGAGGGATAATGTCTTAAAATGCCCGTATCGGAACCAAAATATTGCCACGACAACGCCGGATCGGATTGATAATTTTGCCGGAATACTTCATCCAGTTCCTCGGACCATTGTATGGTTTTTAATACCGGCGGCGCACGATCCCACACATTCGAGGGCACATGCACAGAACTGTGCTCCGTATCGACAGCCTGATTGTAGAAATGTGTATCCGGATTGAGATTCATCGTACGATACATCCTAGCAAATTCCTTTTCCTTTTCCTGCAACTCCTCCGAGCTATTGCCATTGAAGGTGGAAAACTTGCTGGAGTAGTAGGTGAAGTTATTTTCCGCATAGGTGTGATTGTATTCGAATTCCTCATTAACACTCTCCGCCTTCATCTGTATACAACGTACTGCTTCCATTTTACGTGCCAACATATTGCCCACATTGGCGGTAATGGACTTGATTAACTCGGTGCCATTTTTTAACTCCACCCGTGCATTGTATGCCTTGTACTTCTCCTTGATCTCCTGCGATTTGGTTATCTTCTGGGCCAACAGGAACAGTTCGTCACCAAATTGGGTGGCCCATTTGCCCACGCTGGAAAGATACAAAAAATTGAAAATGTCAGTGCCTCTCAAGCTAAATGTCAACCACCTGTCCGAGTCTCGTCCACTTAATTTAATTAGCGCACATGTCTGTCAAGTGGAGAAGTGGGTGATGGGTCGGGGGTCGGGGGGGCAAGTGCGATGTTTACGCCCAAGAAAGTTACAAATGGTGACAAAAAACCGCCAGGCACAAAGCCCGACCTGCTGCCCAGGCTAAGCATTTTGACGTCAACTGCGACAGCGACGCTGGCTTTTTTCACCTCAAACAGCTGTTTGCTCGACCTTTCTGTCAATGAGTGAGCCCTCAAATCAACAAGTGCCTGCGCGCGCATCTACTCTCTCTGCTCTCGCTCTCTATCGCGCTCGTTCTCTTAAGCCATTTACTCTTACTAAAGAACTGTACTCTTAATTATTTGGATACCCTTTTGGATGATGACATTTAGTTTATAATTAAATTTGTGAAATTTATGTTTTTAGAAATAAAATTTCACGGTTTTGATAGATCCTTTTAATAACGGATACTAATATTAAATTTGTCACAATTAATAGCCATCTAACCACACCTACCTTCTGTTTTGATCAGGCAAATGTCTATACAAATGTGCACAGTTCTCCGTATCTGTCTTGAAATTTCATCATATATGATTTGGTCAGTTTTTGCGTTTAGCATTTTGAATGTAAAGCGTTTTTTGTAATGCTGTTCATCTGGAGAGTGTCTACTCTCAGCACAGTGCGCCGCAAGCGCTGTTTTTGTACCCTATACTAATACAAATGGGTAAAAAGGGAATCAAAAAGTTGTGCAAATGTATGTAACAGATAGAAGAAAACATTTTGCGACCCTATAAAGTATATATGCCTGATCAGCATCAATTGGCGAGTATGAAAGCGTTGATCTCAGAAACTATAAGAGATAGAGCAACGTGCTTTAAAATGAAAGAAGGTGTATACCATACGCATACCATACGCATACCTTGTCAATTAAAAACGTTTTATCTTTAGCCTCATATCTATCTAATCTGAAAAGTCCAATAAGATCGGTTAAAAAACACAGAAGTTTCGGAAGTAAAATGCTTTTCAGCCATTCAACAGGCAGTGGGGGATCCGCATCCAGGATTAATCAGGTCTGTTCTCGTTTCCAAATTCAATCAATCGGAATTGGCTAAGTGTCTTATTTTCAAGAAACGATTAGACAATTCGATTTATAAATTTTGCCATTAAGACAGTCGGTTGAAGATAAATGAAAGATTGAAGTTACTTGCCGAATCAGACAATCCTTTTAAGAAAACGGAAAAATTTATCAATTCCGATTAAACATAATTTGATCAAATTCGGAATCGGAAACACGCCTGAAAATTCTAGATTTGTTCGAACCAGCAAAAAGTATGATGTTTGATGGTGTATGAATTCTTGATAAATCCAAGAACACTTTGGGCTTTGTTACAAGGAAAAATAATGTGACTATTAAAGCTCAACTTAGGTTCGACAAGATTTACCAAATCGTCGACTTAATAAATGCAAAAATTTGCATAGTGTACTCGTAAAATCACGGCTTGATTCGATAAATTCATACATCTTACAGTTATTTATATTATTTAAGTCAAAGTGACCAAGAGATCTTAGGTAATTTTGCAATAGAAGCCGAGAAACTGGATCATCAAAAGAGGCACATAGGGGTGTGTTCCACATTTCGTATAAACGTTCGCATTTCAAATTTCTATATATATTTCTTCGGTCACTAGATTTGGTCAAGAATGTTGGTCGATTTGAAACCGACTGCTCAAAGTGAATTATTATTATAATTTTTTTTAATTTAAAAATTACAAAATAAGAATTATTTATTGATTTTTTCTCAATAAATTGGCAAATAACTCTTATTTTTAACCTAAAAAATGAATTACAAAATAATTATTAAATTTCAATTTTAATATATAAATTGCGAAATAATTATTATTTTTGATTTTTATAATAAAAATTGCGACATAAATCTTATCTGTCAATTTTTATTTTATTATAAATACCTATCCATTGATATATCAATTGTCCTTTAAGGATCAATAGATAGCTTAAAGTCATACAAGTTGTAAAGCACTTGAGGAAAATCATAACTAACGAGAAAGCAAAGCTAACTTCAACTGTGGCGAAGTTTTAATACACTTAAAACAGTTTACTCCAACTGATTTAACCGGTAAAAAATATATAGGATATAGATATCAGATATTTAAAATTTTTAAATCATTGATAATTAAAATTTGATACCTAAAAAAACTTTTCTTAGTAAAACACATTTTCCGACCGATCGGTCCTATGGCAGCTTTATGCTATAGTCATCCGATTTTGATAAATTTTTCCTGTATTATGTTAAAGCATCTAAGACTAAAAAAGACTAAAAAAAAAAAAAAAGTTTTTCTCACTAGAACTACTTTTTTGACCGACCGTTTATATGGCAGCTATATGCTATAGTGATCCGATTTCGATAAATTTTTCCAGAAATATGGGGAAGCATATAAACTATCATGTTCTAAGATTAGTGACGCTGTGATGGAAAAAAAAAAATTTTCTCACTAAATGTTTTTTACCGACGTTTATATGGCAGCTATTTAGTCACCGTCAGCCTAAGATGGAAGTTGACAGACATGCATGTTTTCTTATTATCCACGCTAAAAAAAGATTTTTAAAAACATGAAGCTGAAATGAACTCAGCTCGTCGTCCTGATTAAGAATATATATAGTTTATGGGGTCGGAAATGAATATTTCTATGCGTTACAAACTTCTGGGCAAAATTAAAATACACTTTTCAAGTGTATAAAAAGGTTGTTTAACAATAGACCGAGATGACTCCCAGCGTATAGTAAATATTTCATCCTAATTTTTTAACTATGAGAGAGAGAGCCACGTGCATTGGAATGAAAATAGGTGTATACCATACGCAGATTAAGTTTGTTACTGGTTAGAAAAATTTCCCCCCATCACACCCATAATTCAAAAGTTACAACCTTGTGACTTAAATAATATTAACTTGGGCCTAATATCTATCTATTCTAAATCGCACAATCTGATCGGTTGAAAAACACGGGAGCTTTGTAGCCATCCAATAGGCAGCGTAAAACATCATACAAAATCAAGGGCTTAGGGTATTTCGCAGTGCAGCGCCCATACTTGTAAGTTTTCTCGTAGGAAGATACGACCTTGGACCTTATTGGACCAAAGGAACTTAACATATATTGTCGTTTATCCAAAAATAGTATCACATTATCTTTCATTTAAATAAACTGTAATAAAACACCAGAGCTGATGACTTACAATTAAACGACTTTTAAAAGAGCGGTAATTCCATTAAAATGGAAAAAATAATTTAAAAGTTTTTAAATTTTGAGTTTTCTTTTATTATGAATAAAATATTGATAAAAAGTCGGTCAAGCCCGAGCTTGACTGTAATATACCCCGTACCTTCCCAAAGCCTTAATACTCTTACAGTCCATAAATGTTGATGTAAGAAAATATTATAATTACAGTTTTCTTAAATGGCACCTAAATTAAAAAAAAAAAATAAATTGCTAGACTGTCCGGCTATCTCTCAATTCAAACAAAAGTTGTTTAAGGGCAAATCATTTTCTCGCAAAGTTGTTGGTTGTTGTTGCCAGGTCATTTGCTTGCCAGAATTATTCAGGGAATTCGGGGCAATGCTAGCTCTCACCAGGCAACTCAATCAATTTAAGTTTGCATGCAATATTGCACACTGTTTAAAAGGCGGTGGGCGTTCAGTTCAATACGATCTCAACATCTCAGAAAATAGTTTTGCCATTCAATTCCCCGAAGTTCTAAATAAATATGTAGCATACTTATCGGGGCACTCCATTATGCACGCAAAGTGTAAAAATAAAGCAAAGTGCCACATCATTTGGCTTAAATACAGAATTTACATACCCATTGCAGTGCATTCATTTGATGCTAAAGCACAATAGATTTATCATAAATTTGCGCATGGCCACATTTTTCTTTCTCTTAGCCCACACACAAAACACAACTGAGTGTGGGGAATGCTCTTGTTGTGGCTTTTGATGTGGGCACCGCCGCCTTTGTCGCTGCCGGCGGCTCTGCCTAACTACAAGCATTTTCATTTCACTTCTCTGGCCGACGTTGTCGTTGCCTTTGACATAGTTTGTCCACCATACACCGTACCCCCCGCTAGCGACCAAGCACTCGAGTGAAATTGTTTGTCGTTTGTTTTTTGTTACATTTCATTGCGTTTGGAGTTTTTGTGCAATTAAATTAGTCGTTGTTTCTCATTGTTTTGTATGGGCTTTGTGGTACGGTCAAAGTTTTATTTAACAATGTGGTTATATTTTTATACCCTTTGCTGAGAGGGGTATAGATGTTTGATATATGCAAATGTGCATTAGACTTGACCTCAAAATGACCAAAAGCCTTTTTAGTAATTGAATAAATGGATTTTAAATACAAAAAAAATTATATATACTCTGTCACATTCAGAAGGAAGCATTTTCTTGTAAGAGTAAAAATCCTTCGGTTAGCTGCGCTTTCTAGTTTTGTATTTTTGTGTAGAAATTTAACAATAATATATTGGATATTTTATGGCTTTTCTGGTGAAATTAATGGTCTTATTTCATTTAAAATTGTCTTGGAATTTCCACATTTTAAATGCTTTGTAATAGTCCATTTTTGTTTTTCCCAACCAGCAAACTTTGTGGCTATTTTGTACATCTAATTTAATGGTGGCGGCTGTTTTCATAAATCTTTGATACTTGATGCGTCTTTGAAGTATTTTGCTAATTGGATTTTAACTTAAACTTAATTTATGGTTTTCGACAATTTGCTGACATGATGAAAAATAAATAAGGGGAAATTTAAGAGAATAGAAAAAAAGTTATTAATTTAATATTAATATTTTGCAATTTATTCAAATTAAAAACCCAAAAAACCCCGTTATTTATCTAATATACAATATAAATTACTTAGCTGTCTAATTTTCATTATTTTGTTCCTAAATGGTGATATCATTTCCTTATTTATCATTCAAATGTATTTTGCCACATTTTTGCTTTATTAATCGTCATTTTTTTGTTTTTATTGTTTTTTTTTCGGGCGGTGGTCAAGCGAAATAATATTCTGGGCTTGGCTTTCATTTAAGCTAATTAAATTAGAAAATTTCTTTGAAATACTTTTTATTATTTGCTTTGCCCTAATTTTCACGCAAAAATTGTTTGTTAACCAAACCTTTCTCCTCGCTCTAAAAAAAGGCCACCAAAAAACGCTTTTTTATTTACCCAAATTAATTGCACAACTTTCGCCGGGTCTTACAAATGCCCCAATAAAATATTCATTAAGCGTAAATAGGCGTCGCTTGTACCTGCCCGCGAGGAACTGTCTGGTGTTTGAAGTTCCCAGGAGTCAACATGTCAGACAAATAATTCTTTTATTTGACTTATGAAAAGTTGCTTCTACTCGGCCCACATCCTTAGACAGAAAGTTGCCGAGCAGCAGCAGGTCGAATGAAAGAATTGCGAATAAGAAACACGCTGACGCACACACACACACACACGCAAAATGAAAAAAATTCGAAACAAAAGACAAAAACGTTTAAACACGCAACGCACAAAAAAAAAGGCAGAAAGAAATGAGAGGGTTATGTGTAGACATAGGAAATACCCTAGAATCGGTTGTATGATTCTAAAAGGCTAGTTTATAATTATGCTATGTATGTAAATTCATACATTCATACTTTTAATGTATAATTATAATAAGAATACGATCTCAGCACTCCTTAAGTTTTACAATAACTAGAAAAAAATCGTCTTGAGAACCCGGTCAAATCAGACAGAGTTTATTATAAAGTTTAATCCGATTGCAAATTTTCGCTTTCCAAACAAATTTCTTCTTGAAATTCAGACGAAAAAACCCATTTTTTACATTTGTCTTCATCTACCCGCGCCGGTCTTTACATTTTTGTATTTTTCTTTTACGTTAGAGTTTTATCAATTTATCCGGCGAATCGCTCCACAAAGTTAAACATACTTTTAAAATTTCTGATTGTTTAGACTGGTGGTTTGCCGGACTTGTGGACGTGAAACCCATGTTTGAATTAAGGTCTCCCCACGCAAAAATTTGGGGGTGGTTCATCATTCAATCGTGCATTAACGTTGACGTGATCGTGAGAAGAGATTTGCGTCAAGAGATTTGAATTTCGTGAATCGTGCGTGACTTGATGGAAAAATGGGTGACGCGCTCACCTCTAGCTTAGGTTCCTGTAAGGAACAATCATACAAATATACTTTCACTTTTATATGTATAGATGTATAGATGTATATAATATTTAAACCAAATAATTCTATTTTTTCTGTCTTAAAGATTTTTTAAAAATTACTCATACGCCACGTACAACAGTTGAACATTTTTACAACCAAATCTATTATCCACTTAAAAGGTGGTCATCGTTTGAAATTCATAATGGTAATCATAGTAAAAATATGGGAGACCAGTCGAAATGTTTAAAAAAAAAAATACTTAGACAAATCCAACACAACACATACAAAAACCTTTTCTAGAATGCAGATTTAAAGTTGGGTTTCCCTAACTTTCGTGTTGTTCAAGCACTCATGGAGTATTAGTAATGAAGAGTTTATTATTTTTGATTAATTATTCCGCAAATGAAAAAAAATTCTTTGTAACATCTGAATTTTACCCAATTTGTTTGCACTTGCAATTGGGGTTCCACTTTGATATCTTGAGGGTATTTCCGTCATGGAATATTGAATCAATCATATTTTTTAAGACTTTTAAAAAATGTTGAAGGTGGTAAGAACCCTAAAAAGAGTAGATTGCAAAATAAATACGCAGGCCAAAGATTTTAGAAAATTGTAATATAAGTAGTTTGTGAAGGAACAACTTTTTTGAATAATTTTTCAGCGACTCTTAAAAATTGGTGTATGTAATTACAATAGGCAACAGTTTATAGATGGAGTGTTGGTGATTCTAGATGATTTTCGTGTGCTTAACAAGAATCGTTTTATCAAAATGATCCATCACGTACGAGCATTTTAAGGAATTTTTTGTGGGCAACCTATACGTTTTTTGACCGTTTGATATTATAGAAAAGTAATATTCTTTAGTTTTAAAATAAATTATCCCAAACATTTCTGCGATTTTTTTCAATCAAGATATTCCAATTTGAATACAAGTATTCGAACCGACCATATGATCCCTTGCCCACAAGTATACTTTGGGTGTCGTTGAGCATATTCAGCATAATTTAATAAAAATTACTAGGCGATGTACTGTATTAAGCTTAGCAAACTTTTAGACTGCAAATTTAAGTCTGACATTATGAAAATTCTAACACATGCATTTAAAATTGTATATCTTCGTTTAAAAAAATCACAAAATTATTTGGGATAATTTTTTTTAAAGCTAAGGAATAGTTCTTTATGATAAAGTCAAAGATATTTAATATAGACTAATTGATTGCGCACAAAACATACCTTAAAATGGTCAAAATATGCACTTTTACCAACTACAGGCTTAAATTACAAAAAATCTAGACGTGATCAATCATTTTGGTAAACAGATTCGTGTAAAGCACTAGAAAATCTTTTAGAATAACCACCACCCTTTCAGTAACCTAGAAAAAGTTTTATTTTGTGGCATTGTATTATTAATCTTTTTTTTTCCTTTTGAACCTGCGAAGTAAGTTATTGTTACTTACTTCAACAAACATTCCGTCAAGGTGGAACGTAAGTCTAATGTGTCCAAAATTAAAATTACATTTCGCCGAAACTTGAATTTCGTGGTATTTTAAAATTAACTGCGTGCTGGTCACACTACTCGATTTGAGTAGAGAGATCGGCAACTTCTCGTCAACAACAACTTTAAAAAGGTGCTTGGGACCGAATAATTATGAAACCTGTTTTGATATACTACACACCAAGCAAATGCAATATCGACTTTTTATTTTCTATAATCAAACTTTTTCGTATTTAATGCAGTGTCGAATTTAGTAAAATATCTAGATTTTTGCAATTTTTAGTAAGTTATTTATACATTTACAACTGTATTAAAATTTCCACACAAACAAAGTTAGATTTACCTTTTCGTCTTCAATTTAATTTCAGCTGTTTGATGATGGTGTCAAGGCGGAAAAAGGGAGAAGTAACAATTTGTGTGAAATTTTTTGTTACTTCTCAGGTTCGTAAAGGCCTAAGGTATGTAATTTCTTGTATGATGATTTGTCCCAAATGAAAAAGTTACTAAATTTTTGTGACATTGCTTTTTAATGCTAGATACTTTGAGATGGATCGAATATATTGGATCTTATACTCAGAAACTCATGTGTCTCTTTGCTTTCTTATCGGTTTTTTTCCTCAAATAAGAACTGCTGGTTAGAAGATTTCATGAAATAATTCATACTTTTTAGTGTGTTCAAAAAAAATGTCGCATAAAGGGTGAAAAAGGAGCGTCACTTGGGATGACACCCTTAAGAGTAATTAATTTGAAATAATGAATTTGAATTAAATGAAAAAGATATTTCATTCTTTAATCAAGAGCTTTACAGACTTAAAACCAAGATCTATCGTTCTTAAGTCCAGAGCTTCTCCAATGTATACGTAAGTTAATCAATTCTTAATCATTAGATCAACTGGTTTAAAAGTTAGATTTCCCATTCTTCTCAACATTACAGATTTTAAAACAAGATTTTTAAATTCCAAATTGATAACATTTTTAGCTCGTATTTAAGTACAGAATTCTAAAAAAATTCATAAAACAATAAATTTATTTTCAAGTTAAAGTTAGTTACTTAAATTTGTTCGTTTTATTTTTTTCTAAGAGGTTTAGAGTAGCTCGGCTTGGTTCTTTGGGGCTGTAACAGCCGGATTTACATTACATTTACTTTTTTTTAAGTGTATTTTCCTTGTTTTTGTTATTCTTCTCATTTTATTTAATTGAGCCAAAACTGTTTTTTTCTTTAAAGCTTTTTAACCAAAAGTTAAAGTAACTATGCATTTTATTAAGGGGAAAAACCGCAATCTTAAATCTAATGTCCCTCATCAAGCGCTAAAATATCAAGTAAAACAAAAGCCGATTGCTATGACACTTGCTGATAAGATTGGCTGCCCCAAATTATCTGTGAAAATGCACACTAAAGCCCAATATTCCCCGTATATATGTATATATACATATATAAATCATGCCCAGAGGGGGAACTTTTTTTTTTTTTTTTTTGTATTTTGTAAAACAAAAACATGAGGGAAAATGGTGGAATTGGTTTGGGGGCTGCCAAACAAAATTAGCATAAAATGTACGAAAAATTAACGAGCGACGCGTCGACAATGCGACGACGACGAAGACGACGAGGAGGAAAACAACGGCAACAACGACGAGAGTAACAACATCATGATGATGCGAACACGCCCCTTAATTGACTTGTTTTTCAAAAAGGGATAATCACGATTGTACTTGTGCGCCAGTATGGGTACGTGTATGTGTGTATGAGTCCAAATACTTACGCTTCATCTGCGGCCGAGGCTTCCACCAGTATGGATGAGGAGCGTTCGCCATGTGGCGGTGGCAACAACAACAGAAATGCGGTCAAAATGACAGCTAAATGTGTCATCAACTTTTCGCATGAATCAAACATTTTTCTAGCATTTTCCTTGCTGTTGTTGTTGTTGTTGTGGTTGTTTGAGGTGGTGATTGGATAGATTTGGTCTAGTGTTATGTCCAACCATACAACTTTCTGGGATATACAATTTTGGGTGGAGTCACAAAACGCCAACAGCGACGCCAGCAGCTGCAGCGACGGTTGCGTACAATTATTCACCACACACGAGAGCTAAAAGCAAGACACACGCGGCGTATGCGTAATAAATTTATATAGTATTAATAATGAAACAATTAATTATTGCATAAAAATTAACATTACTATAAAAAAAAATCTACGATTTTTCTTTCTTTTAAATATTTTGTTTCTTTCGTTCAGAGCTGTGCGTAGAATTTTCTATATATAAACTGCGGGGACCGAAGATTTCGTTTTTGATTACACATATGGCACACACACACTCTCACGTACTTGTATTCGTGTGTATATGTGTGTGTGTGTGTGCGTGTACACTTGAGTTGTACCGACTCGTGTGAACCGTCCGGATTGAAGAGCTGCGAAAAACTAAATAGGAAAAATCTGAACATTTTCATTTTGAATGCCTGGCTGCCGCATTCTTTCGCTTTCGCTCTCAACTTTCTCTTGGGCCCCTCTCTTTGTTGTCCTATTTTTAGTTGCTCTCCTTGGACGTTGCTCTGTTTACATTTTGTTCAACAGCTGTTTTTCTCATTTCTGCTTTGTCTATTGATTTTGCCATGGGGGAATATGACGATAAATTGGCCGTTTGCTTTTGGGCCGCATATTCATAACAGAGAGCGGTACAGCTGCTGGCTTCCCATTTCTATGGCGAGAGTTCCATTTGTTGTGGTGAAGAGAATTGGACCAGGAGATAAATTCTTAAATTATATTTTGTATGGCCATTAAAATGATTCTTTTGAAGAAAATAAAAAAATCTTAAATAAATAAGTAAATTATTATTACAGACCTAAAAAATTACAACATTAACTTTTTGAAATTCGTAAAACAACAATGTTTTTGATGATAAACTCAGGGAATAATACCGTACTAAAATTAACAGAATTGATGTAAATTATTTGTGAACCGAAAAAAAAAATCAAGCAATACCGAAACGGTGCTACCGAAACTATTTATACCCTTGTTATTGGTATTACGTGGGTTTCTATTTAAGTTTCTGGCCTAGGTCACTTCTTCCCAAAAAAAGTTTGGACTTTTATCGATAAAAACTCCATACAACTCTTTCATGTGTGACCACGTTTGATATCGATTAACGATTAATCAAAAACTTACCTCGGCAGAAAAATGGAATTAACTCGTGAAAATTTTCGTGCAATCATTTTTCACAACTTTTGACGTGGATTATCACGACAAGAGTGCAACGATGAATTTAAATCTTTGTATGGCGATAAAGCACCATCCTATAGCACTGTGAAAAATTGGTTTAATGAATTCAATCGCGGGCGACGCTCGCTCGAAAACGAAGGTCGTGAAGGTCGTCCAAAAACAGTCGTTGTGCCAGAAAACATTGATGCCGTGCGTGAACTGATAATGCAAGATCGTCATGTGACATACCGTGAGATAGAGGCATCCTTGGGCATTTCTTCCACCAGCATACATTCGATATTGCATGAACATCTGGGCGTAAAAAAGGTTTGTTCTCGTTGTCCCCGCACAATTTGACAATCGCTCAAAAAAAGGCTCGTGTGGATTGGTGCAAAGAAAAAATTTTGAAAAATTATAATCGCGGTGTTTCAAAAGACGTTTATAAGATCGTCACAGGTGACGAATCATGGATCTATGCTTATGAGCCCGAAACAAAACAGCAATCGACCGTGTGGGTCTTCGAAGACGAGCCAAATCCAACGAAAGTCGTTCGTGGAAGAAGCACTTCGAAGCAAATGGTCGCCTGTTTCTTCGGTAAAACTGGTCATGTGGCGACTGTTCCGCTTGAGCAACGTAGGACGGTCAATTCAGAGTGGTACACCACAATTTGTTTGCCTGAAGTCTTCGGAAAAATTCGAAAAACGAACAAGAGAAGACAGATCATTGTGCACCATGACAATGCGAGCTCTCACACATCAGCTCACACCAGCGCCTTTTTGACCGCCCAAAACGTCGAATTGATGGGTCATCCGCCGTACAGCCCTGACTTGGCACCCAATGACTTCTTTTTATTCCCGCACATCAGGGAAAAATGCGTGGTCAACGATTTTCGTCGCCAGAAGATGCTGTTGAAGAGTTAAAAACCATGTTTTGGAGGTGTCTCAATCGGAGTGGAAAAAGTGCTTCGACAATTGGTTTGAGCGCATGCAAAAGTGTATAAATTTTGCTGGAGAATACTTTGAAAAACAATAAAACCATTTTTGTTCATAAATATTCGCGTTTTCATTATTAGGCCAGAAATATAAATAGCAACCTACGTAATGTCATAGAACACATTTGATTTTAAGTTAAAAGGACTTTATAATAAAAAAACGAACTTGAATTGAGAATTTTGTTCTCAGATTTGGAAATTCATTAGTCAGCTTTTGAGATTGTTTGTACTTGAATTTCCCTTGTTTAAGTACGGAATTCTTGGTTTTATTTCTGAGCGTACTTATCTACCTCGCCAACCAAGTGATGAGATCTATTTTACCATATGACCAAATAATTGTAGTTATCTCTGCACACCTGCAGAAATAACGAGGAAAAGCGTGGAATTGATCAGCAGGGTATATTACAGTTAAGAAGACTTAGGAGGAAAGACGAATCTTCTTCACTAACAACGTAGGTACAATTAGGTTGTAATTGACATATTGGGAGTATCCCACTTCATCACTTAGGCCGATAAAGGCCCTTATTTACGCTATGATCGTAGAAAGACTGTCTTCCTTAACAAACCACTTAAAAAGTAGCTCGATTTGAAGCAGTGAGACAACATGAATTAAAAAGATACCAAAACCAAGCTTAAATATGCTATAAAATTACACCATGACGAATCTTTCGCGTTTCACGGCGGGCCAGTTTAGAGTACGAGTTCTATTTTTATACGGAGGCACACGGCTACCGGCATCCCAGCTTCTAAACGCAAAGAGAGGGAACTGATTTGCGTAAGAAATTCTACAATGTATATTTAGTCTTGTCCACTGCTTTTGTTTATAAACTTGACATAGGTAAATCTGTATGGGGCACATCATACTAGTCAACAACAATCAGCTGTCAAAACAAAACTAAGGGCTGCATCGCGCTGAAATGTAACATGTCTGATAATGAATAGACTATAAGTCACCATAATCTTTTTTGCAACAGCAGAGCACTCTGGCGGTCAAGGAGGATTACTTTTCACCCCACCTAGTAAATATATTTTTTGCTACTGGCGTAAGATGTCAATTCCTTTTTTTATTTGATTTATGCTACAACCTTCATCCTAAGTTCAAGTTACTTGCTGTTTAATTAAATTTTCTCCAATGGCCTTAAATCAAAAACTTTCCTTAAACAGAATTATCTTTTACCCCCCCAAAGACCTCAATATAACACGCTTAATCATTCATTAATTGCTTTGTCCCATTAATAAGCTGCTGAATATTTCATAAATCCAAAACAGACTCTTGGGGGGGTCGACCAGGACTACTGGTATCATTTGCCATCATCTCGGTTGAACCATTTTCGGTTTCGTTTAGCACGAAAATCCAATTTTGGTGGGTAGAATATGTAATTTCGCACACAGAAAAAACAGAAGCTGCAAACGACAAAGTTCAAGTGCGCCTACCGCATATCACACACGTACACACACACACATAAAGGATGACGGCAAGGACATGTAGGAAGCAAAAGTACCACACACAGAGCCAACTTCTGACAGTTATGAGAGGCAGTAGACGACCCCATGATGATGATGATGATGATGATGATGACAACGCACTTAGTCGAATTTTTAATGAACTCAACAACGTTTTACTTTTAAAATCCCCAACAGTAAATGAGTAGTAGCAGCAGGTTTGTACCGCCTGAAGGACACTTTTGAACTGCAGTCTGCAGTTTTTTTTTTGCCAAAGACAAAGAGCACAAAACAGAAAAGTGAAACTCAGTGGCACTTTTTGCCCAGGTAGGCTTAATTATGAGCATACTTTTCCGCCCCATATGTTATTTATGGCAGGTGTGTGGGCACAAGCACTCAACTATCCCAACACGTCCGGTTACTTTTTTTATATTTTGTAGGTGCCACAAAATGTGCATGCAAACTTTCAACAAACTCGAGTAAAAACTCACTTCACTTAATGAACGAATAGACCAGAAAAAAGCAAGTACCAATCGAGTTCGAACGCCTCGAAGCATATAATAAACTTTAAGCAATTGAAAACTTTTTTTTTCACATTTGCCCTCCTCCCCGGAGGGCAATTGATTCGACAATATTTCGCAACGTCAACTTTCGTTTTAAGGTTTTATTTTTTTTTCTTCTCCTGCCGTGTATAAAGAGAATTGATAATCAAGAAAGTGATATAAAAAAAGTGAAAACAGGGAAATCGAAGTAAAAGGCACCTTAGTCGTTTGTACAGGGTGTTCCGGTGGGCGAAATTAGAAAAGCATCTGTAGAAAATATTGAGACTTAAAAGTTTCATATATTTATTTGATGACACCATTTCATCCTTCTTAGGGATACAAATTAAAGCACATACCTATATTATCGAAGTTGATCCGTTCCTTTAAGTCCCAACATTTTTACTACGCTCAGAAAAAAAATCAAGAATTCTGCACTTAATCAAGGGAAATTCAAGTCTATCTCAAAAGCTGACTAAATTCGGAATTTCCAAATCTAAGAAAAAATTCTTATTTCCAGTTCGTTTTTTGATTATAAACACATTTTAACTTAAAATCAAATGTATTCTACGAAATTATTATTATTCTAACTTTTATGTTTTTAAATGGAAGACATTTGCGTGATTAAAAAAAAAAGAACAAAAATATTTTAAAATTTTAAACGGTATAAATTTAATCACGAACATACTTAAATTTAGATTGCCATTTTTTCTGGATGTACCTTTTAATTCTACTACTTATTTCATTTTAAAAATAAAGTGTATTCTTTTTTATTTGACCCGAAGTCCAAGAGCTCCTTCAGAGGGTGTCAAAAAATCAGGTATCAGCACGCGTTTAATACTTCAGCTAAATTTTGAATTTTTAATGAAACTTGATAACAGACGAGACACATTTTACACTTTGTGGCAGTGTAAATAAGCAAAATACTCGTTACTACTAGCTCGCTGAAAATCCAGAAGTGATGCATTAAGTTCCTCTATATTCGCCTTGAGTCTCTGATTGATAAGCTGTTCGGACATTTTTTTTTAAAGAAATTAGGTAAGATAACCCAATTTATTGCATATTATTCGTGCTTCATTTGATTTTAAAAGAAAGTCACCCTTCAAGGGCGCTTTTTATCCTATTAATCAAAATCGAGATGCACCATCGCACACGCGTATTGTCACGAGCTTAAGAGTTTAGTTATATATTTTTGCACTTTGCTTTCGATAAGTAACACTATTTGTCTCTTTCCTTAGTCACATATTCTATAAATAGAAAGCTTTAGGGGCGGAAAATTTTGAAAGCGGCAAGTTCTTAAAAAAAATGTATTGATGATTTTTTAGTTTTTTTTTCCTTGATATATTTAAATATGTCGCCCCTAAGAGGAGCATAGGGTGAAAGTATTAATGGTACTCTCCAAATAATAATAATGTAGAGGGAATTTCAAATGAACCGTAGAAGCCAGGCTTATGACAATGCTGTTGTTATGGCTGGAAAGCAATTAGCATAGAATAAAAGAACTAATTCCTTAACCATGCTCAAACCATTCCTTAAACCTGGCATGTGTTTGCTCAGCGTCAGGTGGGACATGTGTTAAAATTATTTTAGGTATTTTCAAACGTTGCTAGTAATTATTTGCCTTACCCACGCATCGCTGGAAAATTTTTGTGTCAACTACTGGAAAAAGATTTATAAGGTACAAGATACATTGATGCATTCAACAGGTAACATGATGAAATCAAGGTGGAACTTCGAACTTCGATGGAGCGCGTATGTCTTCGAGCCATTTTAGCTGCTGCAGGAAGCACTAATGACATGAAAAATGAGGACTGCCTTGGCTTATTTAAGTTTATAATATGTTCGAAATAGAAAATTCCGTACCAAATTAAATAGTGATGCTTTAAATTTTAAAAGGAGTAAACGGAGTTTTTCAAAATTAAAAAAAACTTACTTAGGGTCGACCAAGAGAAAATTATGGCGAACAATCTAGCTTAACAAGTAGAAATAAGTGATTTAATAGATACACTAAGCAACAATTTTGATACTTTTTTCTGGTTTCATGTCGAAACTGATTTCTCTTGATAGGTGTGTGCTTCCAATAGACGGAACATTTTTTTCAGATCAGTTTTTGTAGTACACAATTTGTGTGAAAAATGCCAAAAAATCTTTTTTTTTTTTTAATTTTTTAGCTTAATATCTCGAAAACAATTCACTTTAAGTACAAAGTGACTTGAACTTATTTGTAGGCCTATTTATTGGCAGTGATTTCGTATACTACATTTTAAAATCGGCATTGAATATGTAAAACCACGTACCAAAACTTTCTAACTTAAGGCCTATACTCAGATGAGATAAAAATGTAATTTTCCACAATTCTTTATATAAATAGAAACACTTTCAAGCAGCTTTGAAAGTTGAATACTATTGAATAGCTTCCTTATTTATATGAAGTATTGTGAAAAACTACATTTTATCTCATCTGAGTTCAGGCCTTTAATAAAAAAAATTTGAAAATTCTTGAAATTCTTCAACTTCCGCCCGGGCGTCAGAACAACACGCTACGCTTCTGATATCATCGCTTTAAAATAAATGTTCCCAAGTTTTTAAACACCTGATCTCAATAAATCGCTTTCATTTCGGTTCTGTTTCTAACTTTTGCATTTTGTTTAAATGGTGATATAGAGTGTTGATTCATGTTCCGGTTTGATTCACTGTCAATAATAAAATACAATTAAGCAGATAAAATGAATAAAAATAAACTGATTTGTAAAATCATAAATATTGTTTTCTGCTTAAATTAAATTTAAATGTTAAAATAAGATGTAATTGCTTACTGATTATGTAAAAGATGGTAACAAAGGCAAACGACATAAGAGTACAGGTTTGCAATTGCCTTTCCATTATTTTTTGATTGTAAATTGAGGTAAAGAAACTTCTATTTATTCAAAAAAAAAAATCCCAATTTTCCCCATTACCCTGTTTTATACAATCCTATGCCCATTGAATTCCTTGAGCACCAAAGCTATTTCATTTTTCTGCTGCTGCTCCTTCAGACAACGGTCACCAAATGCAACAACAAAATAAGCACAATAAAAAAAATAAAATAGAATGAAAGAAAATAGGTTGACACCAGTGTCAGTTGTCATTTGGAATTTTCTGCCGCTTTCTATTTAATTTTTTTTTTTTTTTGGGTTGCCGCCAATAGCGCGAGTAATTTTATTTGTATCCTTTTGTGTCAATTTAGTGTATAGTATATTTTGGCAGCGTGTCCATAAATGTTTTATATAACCATTCGTTGTTCTCCACTGAAGTAGTTGAACTTTGTGTGGCATATGTATTTATGTATGTGTGGAACATACTTTTCAGCAGGATGGAACTTAAATTTGATACTTCTTGTTTTTGTCGTCTCTCTTGTTTTTCACAGATGACTGGCCACGTTTTATGTTTCAATGGCCGCCAGCAGCATCAATTCAGTTTGACCGCAAGCCCTTCCGAAAATTCTGCCTTGGTATGTGTACACTCAGAAAAATAATAAAACGACTGTCAGAGTTTGGGTCCTATAGGGAAGGAATTTATACAGTTTTGTACTCAAAATTTAAAGCAAGTTTTGTTCTTGGCTTAAAAAAGTACAAAAATTTTAAAGTAAGCACAATAAGATCGGTTTAAAAACACGGAAATTTTGGAGGTAAAATGCTGCCAAAAGGCAGCGGGTGGGGCACCAGCGTCGCGACTGGGTTTTATTACTTTGCTTATAGAGTGATTGTAGAATTAAGACCTTTAGTTATAATTTCTTGATCTTTGGTTAATTCATGTCCTGTGAAATTTTTTTAACTTTTTAGAGCAATTCAGCTTAAATTAAGAACATTTTTTACTTACTTTATGTACTCAAATTTTTGTATCAAGAAGATCTTAAAATACGATTTTTATACTTAAGTTGAAGTTTTTCGTACCTACTTAATTTAAGTTAAAAATTCTCGACATTTTTCCCAGTGCATCCAGTGTGTGTTCATTGAGTGGAAATAACCGGGGCTCCCCAAGAGCGCATAAAAGTTCGAACCAGTTAACATGTTTGAAATAATCTATAAAATGGCTGTCGTTGTCCTTTGCGGTGACATTGACACCCAACACAGACAAATTTAAGCTTAAACTGGCTTAAGTTGGCCAAATTTGTGGCCTATCTTTTAGAACAGTATTGGGACTTAATTGCATTTAAATTTTGTGAAGTGTGACAAAGGTTCAATAAACACTTGGCTAACCAGGAAAATAAGTTAATTACACTTTAGGCAAAAGTGTCAGCTTATGGGCATCAGCTTATACAAAAATGAATTGCTAGTTATGCAATCAGAATTCAATTAATTTATAACACACACTTTTCAAGCTTATTTATAATTCATATTATTTGCACGAAATTAGCTAAAATCCTTGGCCCATGTTTGACCTATGTCAATTATGGGTTTTGTGGGCATTTGGTAAATGGATGTGGCTTTGAGTGAAGTAAAACCGCTAATTAGTTGGACATTAATTGTGTGACATTTAAACAGATTAAATTTAAGCAGGTAAACAAAAGCAGAGACTATATAATCAACACTTTTATCAAGGTACGAAAGGTTATTTGGTAGGGGCATCATGCAAATTCATACACCGAAAAAAAATTAAAATATCTAGGCATAAATTAATCCTTAACGTTATCGAAAGTAGTTCGATCCTTGATTTTCTCAAATCAAAGTACAAATAGATTGATTTGAGTACGAATTTGTAAATGTAAAATTGGCTGTTACAGTCCCAAAGGGCCAAGCCAATCATCTCTCAATCACTTATTTCTAGCATTAGTCTTGACTTTCAGTATTTTGGTGAGAACAATTGAGAGCAATTGCTGTGTACTTTCGTTTACCTCGCCTGGGCAAACATATAGATTCGCTGCAGCATGAAGTTGTTATTGTTATCAATATCCGTACTAGCTTGAAAGCATATAATTTGTGTGCGCAGCATTGCTTATAAATTTACATATCAAAAAAAAGTTATCAATTGATGGCCTGAGGCTCTGCTTGTTGGTCATGGAAATCACAAGTCAAACATATTGTCTTAGACAGTTTTTAAAAAAATCTTGACGAGGCTTACAATATATAATACCCTTGTAGAGGGTACACTCAGAAAAAAATCCGTGAACTTTGTACTTAATTCAAATACAAACGTTGACGAAAAAACTTGATACAAGTACAAAATACTTGGTTTAAGTACGATATGTTTAATCCCGTTATACTTGATTTATAACTTAAGACTAAATCGTACTTAGTTTAAGTACAACCAATTAATTATACAACCAATTATACTTGAATTTTTAAGTACAAAACTATATAAATTTTATTATCTTCGTTCTAGAACGCTGGCAGTCGTTTTTTTATGAGTGTATATTAAAATTTGTGTAATGTTCTGTTACTCATCGAAGCACCACCGACCCCATAAAGTATATATATTCTTGATCAGCATGACGAGCTGATTTGATATAGAGCTGTCCGTCTGTCTGTGTCTATGCTATCTCCTTTCTTAGTTTTAAGTTTTAAAGTGACGGAATATAATAGATATTTTCATAAAAGTCTTATAGAAATAAAACAATGAAGCTTATTTGGTAATATTATTCGAAATACACAAAAACGTGTGTTTTCCTTTTCGCTATCGATATCCACAACAAAATTTTTTTTGCTGACTTTTATTGTAATAGTCAAAAATAAGTCACTGACTGAGATTTATTTACTGAGTTAAATAATAAAAGTCTTTCGATAACTTTTATTTTATGAGTAATAAAATAAAAGTCTTAAATAATTGATATTTCTGTGTAATTAATCAAAAGTCATTAGTAACTGTTATTTATTGACTTTTCAATAAAAGTCTTTCTAGAACTGTTATTTACAGAGTGATATAAAAAAAGTATTTAATAACTCGTATACACGGAGTATAACACGTATATACAGAGCGTAGAGTAAAAAAAAAGTCCTTAATAACTGTTATTTGAAGCCTTATAAATTAAAACTCTAACAATAACTCTAAATTGTGGACTTTAATAATATAAGTTATAGCTGTTACCGTCCCTGCCTAAAATACATATATTCTAAATATTTTTCGAAACCAGGCGGATCGGATGACTATATCAGCTATCGGTCTAAAAACTAGATCTTGAGAGAAAAACTTTTTGGTTTTACTGGTAGCATCTCCGTACTTGGCATTTATTAATTTTAAATACATTTACACAATTACAACTATATCGTTTAGCTGCCCTACAACCAAACGGTGTAAAATTGGTCTTAGTGAGAAAAACTTTTTTGCTTCTATTAGTAGCGTCTTTAAACTTGTTAATCGTGAATATTATGAGCTTCAACACAATTTTGCCGAATTGGATCCAAATCGGTTAAATAAACTCCGGTTCAAGTTTATAACCGCACCCATTTTTTTCAGTGTACGATTACTCAGAGAGGGGATAGCAAAAATTGGTGAGTGCTGATAAAGAGAGAAGTCAAAATAAGATAAGCAAAAAACAAAACAACAACACTAGCAATGCAAAACCGTTATATTAAACCGTTATATTTAAATTTTCGTTTTATGCTAGGTGCAGGTAAATAGCCGCACTTAAAGAACGACAAACAAACGATAGACAAATGATTAGGAAAAATGTTTCTTTATTTATTTTAGTAATGAGTATGATCTCCCTTTACTTTATATAACGTATAGCTCCCATACAACAACTGTTTAAAAGGGTTATAGAAAGTAGCGCCATCTGCTGGTCTGCATTATAATTGTCAGAGATATCCAAACTCTTTATAATGTATGTTTACAAATTTATTTGTAGAAAAGCCGGAGTGGAGCACAGTTTTCCTTCAGTAAGTAAGGTTTTTTTTTTTGTGTACATAAATAAAAATTCTTATACCAAATATTTTTGCTTCTTCACAGTTTTTTGTTTGCATAGAATCAATTCACTAAACCTCCTCTACATTCTCCCGGCAAGTTGCCAAAACCATCCGCAATAAATTTCTTTAACAAACTTAAATCCCACTCAAAGCTCACTTTGTCCAATCCCTAATCTCAGACAATTTAACAGAATTCTAATCCACAAAATTGCTGCTACAGACAATATTTTCAATGGCTAAGCGAAAAGCTGCTTGTGACATTCTTTTAAGTGCGCTTACGGCCAAAATTTGTAAGCCTCAGCCTGACCATGCTCAATGTGTTTTGGCCTTAATGAGGCTTTTCATTCAAAGTTTTTTCGTTGTGGCTTTCTTTTTTAATTAGGCGTGAGAGGTTTTTTTGCTTAGTAAACCGACTTGGATTTGGGTTGCAAATCGATAATTCAATTTAATCAAGTTGAAGTTGAACCTTATCCTTTATCGCCGCAGCACTTGGACATTACACGTACCTGTAATTAATTCTCTTTGTCACCATCCATCGCACATTCCGATGACAGGCAGGTGTCGAGGGAGTATACTCACCTAGCCAACACACTCTGGCCCGCGCTTTCATTGTCCCCTTGACTGATGATGGGTGACGTATGATTTATGAGGCCGGGTACAGCTGCTTCGCATGTTGACGACATCCGAGAAAATCTATTCATTTTTTTTCCTTGCAGAATTTTGTCATCGACACAAAAAATCGTTTCATTCAGCTGCACAAAAAAAAAACGGTGAAAGCCTTTTGCTTTAAGCCTTGTGAAGAAAAAACGTGCCTGTCACAGGACGAAATTGGGTTAGTGAAGTCTTTTAAAGTGACAAGGGGTTTCTTTTTGAACATGAATGCAAAATATGAAATTGCGCGTTGGGTTGAGGCTATCACAATAAAGAACATTTTTTAAGTTCATTTATACAGAATCTACTTTGTCTATAATTAATATATATATTTTGGTTGAAAATGTTTGAATTTCTTTTTTCTTCTTTGAATTTTCCTTATCCTTGTTAATTGTGAAAATTTTTTTAAAAATTTAAAAAAATTTAAAAATTAATTACTCAAATTTAGGTTCCAATTTAAATTTCACATTATCAAATTAATAAAAAAATATCTTGTAAAATATTAGTTTAATTCTGAGTTGAAATTGCTGCTTAAAAATGCAATGTGCCTGATTAGGGATATTCTTCAAATATTATTATGAATTATTTTGCACATAAGCCAATCTCTACCATTATTCCACTGCCCTTTGTATTTTGATATCATCCCCCCGAAAACTGGGTAATGTCACAACCAACTTCTCATTACATTAATGCCGACAACAAAAAAAAAGCTCACCTGACATTTTCCTGTCCACAAAAGCCAAGTAAAAGAGAATGCAAGGCAAGATACCAAATACAATGTCCACCCTCTTGACAAGTTCTAAGATTTCTCTGTGCCATTTTATGCACCTAATTAAAGTGTCAACAATGCTTTCTAGCTGCAACTGACAAGGATGCTGAATGCGACTTAAACCTACTTAAATGGCGTTCTTTATGCCCAGTCGGGGGTCACCTATATAGGCAATTTGTGGCTAAGTGCCCTATTAAGACCGACGTTTGCATAAAAGCGATTGACAGCATTGTCAACACTGATGTGTGAGTGTGTGTGTGAGTGTGTTTCAACTGAATATTCATTTGCGCTAGAGGAATCGCTAGCAGCTCAATGCTCATGCATTATGCAAGCCCAACAACAACAGCCAACAGCTTACAACAAAGCAAATGGCTTGGCCAAAAGAAATGAACAAAGATTTCAATTGCTAAATGACAATTGAAATGAATCGATTCGTGGGAATAAATGAATATGTAAGAGTGTAGGGACAGAATTACATATTCTGAGAAGAAGGGTTTCGCATAAAAACTTAATGTGTTCATTTTATTAATAATTAATTTTCAATATAGTCTTTAATCAGCGACTCTTTTACTTTCAGTCAGCTGTTAACGTATTTATTTCCTTGAAACTAATGCTTTTTTGTTTTGGGTGTACCTTAGTTAAGAATAAATATCTTTTAAGTTCTAAAAATATCGTTTATATCCTTAAAACAAGAATTATTACCTCTTGAAGGTCATCTTACTATAAAATAAAACATTTCTTGGATTGATGCTCAATTCAACGAGCGAAGCTAAATCAGGGAATAATACCGTAACCGGAACCGTTAACTGAAATAAACCGTTTTAAGCCACCTACCGGTATCGAAACCGGAACCGATATTAACATTTTTTCGAGAACCTAAAACCGTTAACCGTTATAATAGGAACCGATAAAACCGGAACCATACCGAAGTCGCGATGTTTGAACGCAGAGGAAGCATTTCCGACTACATAAAGTTATATATCGACAGCATGAGAGCTGAGTCATTTCCGTCTGTCCGCCGACGTCCGTCTGTCCGTCTGTTTCTATGCTATCTCCTCCCTCAGTTTTAAAGCTATCTTGACCAAACTTTGCAAAGTCTTTAAAAATTTGTCGAATCGGCCGATCGGATAACTCTATCATATAGCTGCCATAGGAACGATCGGTCCAAAAACTAGTTCTAATGAGAAAAACTTTTTTGTTTTCCATCGTAGCGTCACCAATCGTGGTATTTATAAGATTTATATGCTTCTGCTTTATATGCCATAGGAACGTTTAAAACTATTTTAATGAGAAAAACTTTGTTTTGGGCTTTCAAAACGCAGGTATATAAAACATCGGAGTAGCCGATGTTAGCCTTCTATTTTTTATTTGATTGATTTATGGTTATTTCAAATATATTTTTCAACTGTTAAAATAGCAATATATACACTCAGGAAAAAGTCTTACAATTTAGAAACTAACCCTTAAAGAATAACCAGAATCAAATTATTTTTTTAAGATATGTAAGATGTAGAAAACAATTTCTAAAAAGGAGGAAAAACTTTTCTTTCGAAAATTTATTCTTTTTAATAAATGTAACGGATTTCTAAATCTTAGAAAAATCCTCCCATAAATATAGAAATGTTAGAAAAACTGTTTTGAGAATCAAATTTCGCTCTCAAATTTAGGAATATTATTTCCAATTTAAAGAAAGTTTCGTTTTAATATTTAGAAAAATTTAATGAAAGAAAAGGCTCTGGCAGATTTCCAACTGTTTTAGAGCGTTATTGGAGCACCCATTTAAGTATTTTACAAACATATTATGGTCTATATTGAAACCTAGTCTTCTAGTATGGGTTCAAATCTATCCAAAATGGCAAAATATCTCTATTTATGGCAGGAATACAGCAGATTTAAGGACCGATTATTTCGAACCATAATTAAGAAATATTATTCAGAGTGTTGGAAATCCACTGAAAGCGAGGACAGAAGCGCTTAGCGAAATTGTTTGTTAGAAATCGGTATATTTTTAAAAACATTGTTTCATGTGGCATATTCTTAAAATACTTATTTTTAATTCTATTTTGGATATCATGAAACAATAGTAATTTTTGAATCTTAACAAAAATTATACTTGTACCGGTACACCGAAATAAAAATCTGGGTACCGTATCGGAGCCGATAACCGAAATTAACTGAGAACCGAAATAGAACCTTTAACCGATATTCTCATTTCGGTACGTTCCGGAACCGGTACCGGAAACGATATTAATTACGGGATTAATCCTTGATTTAAATCATACAACATGCAGCGGCAGCTCTTTAATATTTGCAGAAATTAAAACTTACTTCATGTAACTCGGATGACAGATGTCAAAGTTACATTCATTTTAATAAAAGAAAAAGTGTGCTAATGGTACAAAAAAAATGGGCAAATATAAAATTTTATGTTAAACTTGCAAAAAAATTCGCTGAGACATACAAATTAATGAAAAAAGTTTATACTGATGAATGTATGAGTCGTACTCAAGTTTATACATGGTTTACACGATTTAAAAATGGTCGTTTTCAGAAGACTCGAATCAAGACAATGTTGATTACTTTTTATGATCCGAAATTAAACACGGAATTTGTTTCGGAAGGTCGAACTTTTACTGGAGTATACTATTGTATACTATTTGAGCATCTTACATCGTTTGTGGAGAAAAATTTGTCGAGTTAGACCTGAATATCCAGCAAGACAGTTGTTATTATTGCACGATAGTGCACCACCTCACTAGACCCAAAAAGGGAACGGATTTTTGACGAAAAACGTATTTATCTTATTTATCGACTGCGACCATTTTCTATTCCCAAAACTTAAAACCAAGAAAGGAAGGAAGGAGCATTTTATGATGATATCCCAGCCATTCAAGCAGCCTTAACCGAGGTGCTGAACAATTTTCCTATTAATGCGCTGGTTCATCGTTGTATTAGGTTCAATGGATCCGATTTTGAATAAATAATAACTTCTAAAATAATAAGTGTATTTTTTCTGAGTTTTTCTTGCGCCCCGCGCATCGTAAATAAAAGGCATTTTGTTACGCGTCTTTGCTCTGAAGCAAAAAACATTGCGCGCCCTCCATTGATATTGACGCAATACGATGTAAATAAGACCGCATTACACGATGAAGTAAACTCATGATGTTTTTCTAAAAGCTCTTGCTTGTAGAAAGGGGTGTGGTGGGAGCTTGCCCTCACACCTCTTATCAGTTACCTTTTGACTCTTCTGCTGAAGGAGAGGGCAGCCACCCCCCCCACCTCTTTCCTACAAGCAAGAGCTTTTTCAAAAACATCATAAAGTTTGCTTCATCGTGTAAATCCGGTCTAAGAAATTTTCTTTAAACTGAGGAAAAGCTTTGGGCGACTTTTACACGTGCACATAATTTTATGCCCAGCAAGCTCTTAGACCATGCTTGAATTATTCAGGAAAACTTATTGAAAGGATTTAAGCTTTTCAACAATGTAGCTTGGAAAAGCTCAAGCTTAACTTTTCTCTGCAAAGTCTTTTGAAAAGTTGTAAGCTTTCAAGCCCAAGCAGGAGTATATGCTACCCCAACTGGTCGCTAGAGGGCGTTTCACTTAGGCTAACTGAATAAAAAAAATTAAATGATTATAAATAAAATAAATTTAAGTTAATAAAAATTAAAGTTATATTAAAGAAATATTTGCATAAATTAGCTTAAAGAAATTAAAGAAATTAGGATTTGAAAAGAGCCCAAACTAATTTAATTTAATTGTGGCAAAACTGAATACCGTTTTATGGAAACCAATGGAGCATATTTCAAAAGGTACGCAACAGCAGAAACTGCATCAACAATAACAACACTTTACAAAAATGACCTCAATTTTATTGTTTTCAGGAAGTGCAACGGTGCGTGGCAGCATGTGTGTGAGTGTGAGTTTGTGTGTGAGCAGGTGAGATTCCTGACAAATATTCAATTATTTTTCATTAAAGCAGCATTATTGATATAAATGCAATTTTGGTATGCGTAATTAAATTGCATTCTACCAATTCTGCAAAGCATATCAAACATAATTAATCGCCAGGTTAAGCCATTATAATAACATATTAATGATAATAAATCAATCACACGTTTCTGCTTAAAGAAGGCTAAATGTACATTTATTATGCGATTGTTAGCTGAAAATTAAAAAAAAGTACTGGGTGTTTTGAAGATTTCGGTAGGAAAATGTGGAAAATTCAGTGAAACCTGTTGTAGAAAACTTTTTTGTTTATATGAAAATTCACCCCTTTACCTTGAAAATTGGTTGAATGGTCGAAAGTTTAGTTTCCGAGCGATTAGTTCATACATTAATGTGGAGTACGTGACATTAAAATTTTTGGAAAATCTACCAACAAAATCTAAAAATGGGCGGAAAACTATTGTAAGAATACACCGTTTCATTCAATCAGAACCAAGTTTCTACATAACAAAATCAATACGCGATATTCAAATTTTGGAAAATCTGGAAAACTTGAAACAACTATTTCCTGTTTGTTTTCTATTCGATTTTAAACTCTATATAAAAATTCCATAAAGATTATAAGGGGTCTCTTAGCCAACTTCATAATATCTAGGTTTGCTAAGTTTTGAGAAAACATGGTCAAAAATAGAGACAAAATATTGCTCTTAAATTAAATTTTTTTTAAATGTTTTTACGACTCCAAATTTTAATAATGTCAAATCAAGAAGGTTAATTTAAAGGAATTTTTTTATAAACGCCGTGGTTGAACAACAAAAACTTATTTTTTAAGAATATTTGTTTTAAATGATTTCATACAGTTCATGAACATCAAGAAAGCCAAAGTGTTTTCTATTTTAAAAATAATTTTTCCGCTTTACTTAAAAAATCTTTATTTTAGAAAAATGGTTTTCCTTGCGCATTAATTGATGGTCCCATCGTGAGAGTTTTTGTAAAATATGTATACGGATATCCTTAACCAAAATAAAAATATTTCATTAAAATATCGCCATTTGAAAAAAAGACAAAAAACCAGAGCTGCAGACCCAAATCATTTTTTCGGAGCTCCGGTTCGCGGGTTCGAACCAAAGTTTACCAATGGTTAAGGTTCAGAAATTAAAGGTTCAATGTTTTTGTGCTAAGGCTTTGGTTAGAACCTTGGTTCGTTCGAAGTTTTTTCAAATTTGTATAAAGGAGTAATTAAATTGTTAAAAATATACAAAAAATTACAGATTTTCTGAATTTTCGTATACTCGAACATACGAATTCAATTAATTTCAAATTAAATTTTAAAAGTTTTATTTCTTCGAGCAATTTTTGGTCTATACTACTTCTCTTATCAATAAAATGCATTAACTAACTTTTAACTTTTTTTGAACCGAACCAAAAGTATTGGTTCAGAACAGGTTCAGGTTCAGCTTTTTTTTAAACAGGTTCGGTTCACAGTAAAAGAAAAGTCAAAAATCCGGGTTTTAACCGGTTCGGTTCAAAACCGGTTTGCAGCCGTGCAAAAACCATTAAAGATTTTAATCTTTGAACCTAATTTTTTGATTTTTTTTTTGGATAGAATACATGAAAATTGTAAATTTACAATTTGGTTCGCTTAAATATGATGCACCGTTGTGATTCTGAATGTAAATGATTAAAAAAACAAAGGAAAGCTAACTCCGTGGCCGAGTTTTAATACACTTAAACTTACTCAACTGTTTAACCTGTAAAATATATAGATAGATATTATATTAAAAATTTTAATATTGATAATAAAAATTTGATACCTAAACTTTTCTTATAAAAATTTTCGACCGTCCGTCTTACTATTTTTGTTCCGTTTTGATAAATTTTTTCAAATTTGTAAGATATAAAATATCTCCGTTGATAAAAAAAGTTTTTCTCACGTCTTTTTTTTTTTCTTTATTGAAGTGTAGTCATTCCGGCCTCCAATATTATTGCTGCCCCTCAGCTCGTACTTAAACTGAGCTTCGGTGAAACGACGACGACGACGACGCGACGGCAGCGACGACGGACGGACGGAAATTAACTCACTCTCGTCCTGATCTATATATTTATAGGGTCGGAAATGAATATTTCTATGGTTACAAACTTCTGGGCAAATTAATATACACTTTTTAGTGTAAAAAAATACACAAAATGTATTTACTCTCCATTCCTTTATAACAGGATAGTATTGGTCGATGAGAGAAAAATATAATTTTTAGTTAGGTCATATAGCTCTTCTACTAAAACTTAAACACTTATTGCTAGTACATACAAACAAAGTTGGAAGACTATTTGAAGAATGTGTTAGTTAATTTGGATTCATTAAGTTTCTCCTCAGTTTTGTAACAATACCACTATTAGACCTCGAATAGCAATATAACAGCAATTTGACCCAAGTTTAATATGTCCACCGTAGATTGAGAGTAATTTGGAAATACTACCACTTGTATTCATTGTAGATAAAATTGATTTTGAAGTCATTTCTCATTCTTATCGACATCTTGTCGATGTCCTATCCAAGTTCAGCAGATCTATCGAGAGTGTATTGATAATACAAAATAAAGCTGGGAGTAGTACCGATCACAACAAACACATAATGTTACACTCTCTCTTTCCTATAAGGTTGTCATTTTTTTTTTAAGTCACACTGCTAATTTTCTTTCGTGAGTTCTGTTTTCTATAAGCAGCAAGCAAACGTTCAGACCATCAATTCAATAATTGACAACAACAACTTAATGCAGCATCGAAACTTTTCGCTTGTACTCTCTGTTTGATTTCTACAAAAGCATTTAAAATTAAAGAGAATATCAATCGCTCTCAGTTTTTGTCACGAAAGTTTAATTGAAATCAGCACGCTAAGACTCAAGCACCGTTTGTCCGGGCAATTGCTTAGAGAATTGCTTTAAATGTGCATGCGTTACTTTGAAATTTAATTTTGCTCCTACCATAAAATCTTCCAACCCGAAATTACAGATGTTTCACATCAAAAAATTCTCATTTAGATTGTCCTTAGTTTTCTCGCTACATTGCATTTGAATCATCATTGAGTTTATCTAGTAAGAATAAAGTTTCGCAAAAATTCCATAACCAGATTCAGTGCATCGAGTGCAGAATTAATGATTTTTCAATGTAAGGCAACCGATCGCATATGCCCAAAATTAGTTACTCGTCTGCAGAATAAAACGTAGCTTAACAACCCTCTTACCCTCCCAACTAAATACCTTGAGAGTCAGGCACAACTGCTGAAGATATAAGCCATTCAACTGAAATTCCAACAAATACCGCCATTGTCACTGAAGTGAAGCCAAGCTGCGCAATGAAATATTTTACAATAATAAACAACATTTTCACAATGGAATTTGCTGCATGCAACACGTACTACTAAATAAAATGTCGTGACAACGAAGATGGACAGAAATGCGGTATGTATGTGTACATACGAGAACATACATAGATATGGAATGAAAGGCAAACAGCGTATACAGCATACGACAATCAGCAAAAGTAGTCAGAGACTAGTGAGCGAAAAATGCAGGCGAGTGAGTCAGACACCACAACAACTTCAACTTCAACGATTATCATTTATTTACCCAACAGACACACACACACACATAGAACGCATCTACTCCAGCTGTGGGCAGCTGGACTAACTCAAGTTGAGGGATTTTTTAAGTTAATTGCATTAAAGTGAAGTAAAGATACGAACAAATAAAAATAAGAAAAGCTACCCTTAAAAGTAGGCCACACTTTTTAATTTCAACAGAAATCTATATTTGCCAAACCACTAAAAAGTATTTAAAAACTTAATTTTCATTCCACTATCCCCGCTGACTCAACACACAAATTCTTCACTGGTCAGCATTTGAAATTTCCGGAATTTTTCATCGTCACGTAGGCTTTCTCGCACCCCCCAACCACTTATCTGCATACTTTATGACCAGCAGACGACGATGAAAACGATGAAAACTTTTGCTAGCACATACTCGTACATATATTTTATGCAATTTAATGCAGCTGATAATAAAACGAGGGACGAGTGATGTTTGTGCCAAAGTGCAATGAGCATAATTCATGGGGGAAGCTTAAAAGCGTTAAATAGAATGGACCCAAAATATAGAGGGGGGGGATGAGGGTTTCCCTCTAATAAGCCTAATATGTAAATGGTGCATGGCCCCCGGACCCTGGGAACCTAAAACTGTGGCACATTGCACAGGCCCTGGCTACCCATTTTGGCATACCCTAAGTCGGGGTAAGCAAACAAATTGATAGCGTTCACTTTGCAACATTAATTAAATCATTTTTTACTTAATAAAATATTAAAAGGAAAAAACTTAAAATATTTAATCCAAGCAAAAATTTAAATTTTTTTTCAATTAAAAAAATTTCGCGTAACATTTTCTGAAGTGGCAAGATTAAAGGGCTTGAATTTGCGCTCAAAGCCGTTGCCATACTCATCTAAGATCTCCTTATTAGACCCGGCACCAGAAGCTGTCCGCTCGCCGGATGGGAAGTCTTTGGAATGACTTTCTCTTGTTAGATTTAGTGCAAGACCTAGGATCACAAACGAGTCAATGTTTCGGAACTTCTTGGGGCCAATTACTAATCAGGTTAGTTAGATTTTAGATTTGTCTTCTTGGGAGTTGCCAGTGGAAAATTCGATGTAGTCTTCTTTTGGATATGATGCCATTTACCCTTTGTCCGTCCCATCCGGTACTGATATCCTCTGATCTGTTCAAGGTAGTCTGCAGATTGTTTGCTTATGATATCACCTTTTGCTCCAACCTTCTCCAGGGTGCTTCTAAAAGTTGAAACAGTACCCTGGCGGATACCCTGGTGGATAGTGGTCCTGTAGCCACAGTAGTCATTCCTGCATACCCCAGGGTATTCATCTCTTATACTAGTTACTGGTGTCAACTAAATCACAACTATAACACAACTCATTGCCTCTTTCCAAACTAAATATTTCAATACTAATATTAAATATTATAATACTAATATTACAATAATTAACATTATTGATGATTGTAGGTTCCTTAAAGGGCTCTTCTTTGAAAAATTTGTTTTTCGTTTATTTTGTTTTACATTATTATTAAAGCTTGGACATTCACCTTTCATCCCCTTCAAACCATTTTCAAAAATGCAAAATAGTTTAGCAATTATAGCCTTTTAAGTGGAGCAATGTTTTTGCTGTGAGGAGTATTTTATACGTTGCCCAAATTTTTGACCTGGTAGCCATGATAGCGCCAGTTTTACTGAACCGAGTTAGATAAGCCATATTGCAATCTACGCAGAATTGATGTAATTCTGGCCCGTACCTCAATCATGAGGAAACCATTTATTTTTAGTATTTTTTTTACACTAAACTACAAATAAAAACTTGAAAAATCGATTTTTTTTATATTGCCGCCAAATTTTACAAAAAAAATTTAAAAAATATGATTGAGGTATTGGCCAGAATGACATCAATTCTGATCATCACCTCATTTACCGTTTTTATTTCCGATAACCTGGAGTCCCGGAATCATGACTACCACCTCTATACCTTTTTTTTGAAGACCTTAATTGGCAGGCTGATAACATTTGAACAGACCTCGAATTCCAAAACATTTTTTTTATTTCTTTATTTGATTAATATATAACAGTAAACAAAAAAGCAAATTGAAAAAGCTCTTACAAAACACTAAAAAAAATCTGTTCAAAGGTACCCCTTCAAATCTAAGATTTCAACATAAATCTAGTCCTCACTAATCATGTTGCTATATTCTAAGATATGTAAATCAACCTTAAAGCTATAGCTTAAAAAAACTAAAAACAGAATGTTACCCACAAAAAATTTATCTGCGTCATCGATGTCAGTTGGTGACCTTAACTTTGTGTCAAGATTCGCCAACTGCTTCAATCTACTCCGGAAGGGGGAGATTTTGGACTGCTTAGGGAGGAGTTGAGGCTTTGCCTTCAAGGCAAATATCTATATAACACTCTAATAATTTTCTAAAAATATAAACAAAAAATTATCAAACTCTTTATTTTCCGAAACCGGGGGTTTGTGCAAGGCCATTATCTTTCTCATATACGCAAAATGTATGCTTAATGAATGTGTCAATAAATCAGGCATAATTTGGAGTATTAAGGGGAAACCTGAACATCTTTTCTTAAACTTATCTTCTTCATCATATTCCGTGTATCCCCAGACCTTGAGAGGCATACATTTATTATGTACTGTACCATCCTATATATGATGCTCTGTAGCACATTCCCGTTGCATAGTAGATTTTTTTTTTTCGAATTCGAAAATTTTTGTCGAAAGTGAAAACCGGCCTGATAGTCTTTTACTTGCTTGCAGGAGGGAGGTTGCGAAAGATGTAAGCACGAAGATTGCGTCTACCGTTGAAAATCCTTGTCTGAATTCAAATTAAAATTCGTTTAGTTTCGAGTGTATGTTTACCCTTTTTTTCTAATCTGGTGAGAAGAACCGATGCGAGGATTTTGGCTTGGACTTTTGTATAGGATATGTCCCTTTAATTACTGGTATCTTCGAGGTTGCCTTTCTTGTGAATTGGAAATGCAATACTTCGTTTAAAGCTCAGTAGTAATGCAGAGTAATATTTCATAATAGTTTTCCGAATTCTTGCACATGTTTCTTGGTACTTTATTTTATCAATGACGTTTGAAAAACGCCTTAACGGAAGAAAATTTTTAAAAGTTGATATATAGCGAACTTTTCTAAAATTTGCCGAAAGTTTGTTTGCAAGAAATTTTTTGTGAGCAATATTAAAAAAAAGAGTGCATTTGCAAGCGAAAAAGTATTCTTTCATTAGCAGTGGCAGGTTGTGGCAATCAAGTCTAAATATTTCGCAAAGAAAACACATCATATTATGAAAAACAAAAAGAGTTTTACCAAATACAGTCTGATCAAGAAAGTTACATTCAAGGAATGTCTAAAAAATATCGTCTTAAAATTTAAATAAAATGTAAAATAATAACTGTTACATCATTTTTTTTTTTTGCAATTTGGAAACCAAATCTGTGCACATTAAAAAAAGCATGTGAAATGTTTGCTGGTGCCGCTGCAACACAGAGCTGAGCGAAAAAATTTCAAAAATGTATCGAAAATATCGATAGGATCAGTGGTTTATTGGTAATCGAATTCAAATCAAAAATTGGCGGCTGTTTCGCCCAGTGTCTGACGGAGCGAAACTCCCTTTCCTTCTGCCTGTTACATATTTGCACAACTTCATGATACACCCAATAGGTAAATAAACAAGAATCACGACAAACTGTTTGCAGGAGTGTTGTTATCTTCTTTATCTTTAACACAAGCACAAACAAATAACGTTTTCAAGTCGAAACCCTTTTGAAAGTGAAATTAACATTGATTTAATAGGGTACAAAAGATTAAATGCAATTGATACATATAATACTTTTTATGGTCCTTTCAAAAGCTAAAAAATTAATATAATTAATAAAAGCTATATCGATATTCATTATGTAGTTCCGATTTAACAATATACATAGATATCGGTTCGAAAAGTTGTGTTTACTTAGTTACTTTAACAACCTAACCTTTTCAATCAGCCACTTAAGTAGGTTTTTTTTTTGATGTTAGCTCTATAATTAGTAGAATCATTTTTATATTCCAATTTTTCCCATTTTGTTTTAAATAAGGGCATGTAAACTTCCTCATGCTTTAGGCAATCTTTTTCCTTTCTTGCCCTACAATAGTCCTAGGGGATCTCTTTCACTCTCTCTCTCTCTCTCTCCGCTTACCCACGCCGGTTTCCAGCTTAGTGTGTGTCCAAAATTTATGTGGCTTGCGTGACCTTCGTGCGTTTGTGCGTGATAAATCAATTTCATTGCAATTTGTAATTGTGTAAAATGTATTTTCAATTTGAGAGAGAGATGCCATGCCTTTTGCGGAAATGCATGATTTTGGTCACATTTCCAATTGTCAATGAGATTTCAAATCGTTGAGATTTATGTTGTGGGGTTTTGTGGGGAGTAACTTGCTCCCACTGTGCGTTTGCGGGTTTCATCATGATTTATGTAGACCTCCTCGCAATGCACCCATTCTTAGTCCAGGACTTTTGACCAAGACTAATTGCATTTCGGTTAATGCTCAACTTAAGAAATTTGTGGTTCAAATTGCATTAGGCCGGGGCTCTTCAGGGAGATTAACATGGTCAATTTGATTGAAAGTTAAGGCAAATAATTGATGATGTTTTGCTAAACGAAGACGAAAATTAAATAGAAATTGCTCATTGAATTTTAAATGTACGAAATTTTGCTACTTACAGACGCAGCTGTAAATAGATATATGGGCCTGGGGATAAGTGACATACAATTTTGGCTGTTGACAGCTGAGACAGGCGATTTAAACAAGGCGACTTAGCAGGTGGAAATTGTGGTCTTAAAGAGAAATTACAAAAATTGTGTCAACAATTTAAATTACCAACAAAATAAAAAGCTCTCACAAATCCTTTAAATGTCACACATAAAATAATTAAAATACAAAAACCAATTTCAATTAAAAAGCCTTTCACATTGGGTCAATAGTTGATTTGTGCAAACATTGACATTTAAAATGAATTGCAATTTATTATTAACAGAAATATATATATATATTGTAAATGTCAAGCTCAATTGTTTCACACATGTTGGCTAAGCTCCTTAGGATCAGATACGAGTACTTAAGCAAAAGTTTTCAAGTGTCGTTTCTTGTCTACTTGGCTCATTAAAACTAATAACTCTTTTATGACTTTTTTCGTCCAGCCAACATGTGTTGAAGCTCATGGCCATGTGACCAGAACAAATAATGACAGCAAAATGTTAAAAACGTGGGAATGGGTATATAAAAACAAGAGAATGATTACCAGCATGTGTGGGTAAGACTATTAAATCTAATGACCATGGCTAGACAAACTTAATAGAGAGAGAGAGTTTATTTATTTGGGCAAAGTTGGTAGTTAACCGTTTTATCTCATAAATATTTGTCATAGGTTACACTAGGAACATAAATTGGTCTTATGTTTGTAGGGGGAAGCATCACCTACTCCAACTTTTTTCCATATAAAAGAGTTTAAACTGACTGACTAGTGACAGTCCAAACCATTAGAGATAAAAGGCTAAATTTTATCTCTAAAACGTGGTACTACTAACTATGCTTTGCATGAACTCTATTGAGTAATTAGCTTAGAAAAATATCTTTCTGGTATTAGAAATTATATTATAAAGTATTAAGCCCGTAGTTTAAACCAATGTATTGTTTTTCTACGCGTTTTCGTGTCGCACGTTTGTGTATGGCAAACGTGTCTTAAAATTTTGGGAAAATCTACCCCCTTAATCGAAGAATGTGCGAAAAACTGTTGTAGGAATCTCATAGGACTTTCATCCAAACAGCTTCAAACTTGTTTGTTTTTAGATTTTGGAAAATGAGAAAAATTTGTGGAAATTGCCAAACAGTTTAAAAAAAGAACGCTTTTGATTTCCATTTCATTTTTAAAGCTTTATAAGAAATGTCCATAAAATTTATACTTATTTTTACCTGCGCACACTGGCCTAAACAGCCAAAACTTCGGCATAAATTTAAGAAAAAAAAAAATCGAGGAATATAAGAAAAAAACTTAATTGCTCTTAAAGACTAAATAACCATGAGGCATAATTACAGGGTCAAATATTTTCCAGTGCATCCCTGGTATTTTTGTACGAGCTTGAAAATAAGATCTTTTCAGCACTCAATTTTGCCTGCTGTTGTTACTTTTAGCAGAATTAAAAATAAAAACCGTATTAGATAAATTATTGTCTTGAAATGGAAAATAAAGCTCAAGGTATGTCAAATTCAGAAGAAATAAATAAGTTTTTGTTTTTTATATGTTATGTGTTATGTTTCTGTTTTTATGTGATAATGTTTTGTTCTTTTTTTTGTTTTAGACGTACCTAACCTAAAGGTCATGTATTTCATGGAGTTAAAGTTGTAAGCTGCTCGTGCATTCTCGCTGCTAAAGATGCAATTATTTCATTTGAATGTATTAAATATAGCGTAATCAACCGATTTTGCTGATTTTTGCTCGCCAACTTGAGTTCAGTCACCTTGAAATGTTTCAAAAGTGGATTGTAGGTGTGCGCAAATCACACATAATTTCTGATTGTATCTTTAAATTATTTGGTATAAATCTTAAACCAATGAAAAATTAACTAATTCAAAACAAAATTTGTAATTTTACCGCTTATATCAAAATTTATCTGCCGAAAAGCAATAATCTTATTTCGAGGTTCAAGTAAGATCATCATAAATTTTAAGATATAAAATTTATAATTTATAGAATTGTTTAATACATGTTTAATATTTGGGAAATAAAAATTAACAGAAAATCGGCGTGGTCGTATCGGTCCAAAATATCTTACATTTTCTTATATAGGCCATTTAAATGAAATATTCCAAGTTACAGAACTCTAAATATATTCTTTTAATTTATGCCAAAATTTTACCATGAGTAGATAATTTAAAAAAAAGATATAAAGAAGACCAAAAGGCATTACAGAAATTAATTGGAGAACTTTGCGGAGGATGAACAAGTTGCGGTGACCAAAGTGGGTCTAGATGCATCTCAAATCCTTCAGCGCTACCCTAAATGCTCACATGTAAATTACCATGTCAATGCCCATGACCTCTGAATTTCACATAGAGCCTCTCATTTTTAATTTTAAAAATAACCACAGTCAGCTGTTTTTCCTGTTGCCTTGTCACCCTACGCTTTCAGAGTCCGCTCTTTGAATTAAATGAGTGTCTGAGTACCCAGCTTTTCATAACAAAATATTACCAACGCGATTTTAAAATCTTAGAAAAACTTTAAAATTTGCAGAAAATTGTTACAACATTTTTTTCTGTTTTCTATTCCATCGGAAATAAAAACATTTTTAAAGCTTCCTATGAAAATTCTTTAAAGCTTATATTAGCATTTTTTTGGGAAATCCTCCCATCTGCGTTAATATAGACGATGTTAAACACAAACCAACACATACAATAAATATTGAATACTTGACAAATTGTGTAAAATCTATCCCCAATACCGAAAAATACGCGGAAAAATGTTGTATAATTATCTTTTGCTTTTTATCCAATCAGCTTGAAAGTTAGGCTGGGTTCACACTGTTTGACGAATGAGGCATGATAATCTAGTAGGCCTTCATGTTGTCTTGTTTTTAATGTCAAACGACAAGATTTTCACAGTAAAATCAAGAAAACACAAGGGCCTACTAGATTATCATGTCTCATGCATCAAACAGTGTGAAACCAGCCTTATTTCATAAATAGCAAAATATTACCAACATTAAATTTTGGAAAAAAATACATTTTCGATTTCCATGTTTATGTCAAGAGCCTATTTTGGACTTTGCAGGATGATTTCGAATTTTTTTTTTAAATTATTGTTATTATTTTTGATATGGTGTAAAATAAGAATGTCTGCTATCTAATATTCAACTTATTTAAAAATTAAAAAAATGTGTTCTTGAGGTTAAATCTAATTATCTAAAAAACAAGGCTCAAACCACGACCCTCAATAACATTTTAAAAAAGATTCAGTCCTTCTCAGCAAAGCCGGCAGGTATAAGCTTGATTCAAGAACGGGTGATTCTTGTTCAGCTCTTAATTCAAGAATGGGAAATTCTTGGATATAAGTATGATCAGCTATCAATTAAAGAACGGGAGATTCTTGGATCTTAGAATGTTGAGCTCTTAATTCAAGAATGGATGACTCTTGGATTTGAGATTGTTCAGTTCTTAATTCAAGTATGAGAAATTCTTGGATATAAGTATGATCAGCTCTCAATTTAAGAAGTGGAGATTCTTGGATCTTAGAATGTTCAGCTCTGAATTCAAGAATGGGAGACTATTGGACTTAAGAATGTTTTGCATTTTATTTAAGAATGGGAGATTCTTGAATTTGAGTATGTCCCGCTCTAGATACAAGAATAAGAGATTCTTGGTTTTAAGTTCTGTATTCATGAATTTTTTACTTTAAAATAAGATTTTTTCATACTTAGATCAAGAATAAAAATTCTTCTTCCAAGAAATTTGAACTCTAAAATTAATTCTTGTATCAAGAAATACACTCTTTAATCAAGAATTTTCACTTTTACTATACTATTGTGCTCAAATGCTCTTGATCTAAGTATGAAATACTCCATTTTTTCTATGAGTAAAGTCATGATATACAAACTGATCAGGATTCTACTACGAAATCAATGCATATAATCTTCAGCTGGTTTCGATACGTTGGCATCAACTATTTAGGCCCTTAGAGTTAAGAAAAAGACTTTAGCCACTACTCCTACACAGAGAAAAAAATCAAGATTTCGTTCTTGAAACCGTGACCAAACCGTTTCAAAATTCAACAGAGATCGAAAAATGCTAAAACAAGATTTTAAATTTCATATTTTATTCTAGATTGGCAAAATGTGGCAAAATAAAAATAATTTAGTTTTAGTTTCACAATATTGGAATTTGAGAAGAAGATCTTTAATTTTTAAAAGTTAATATATATTAACCTACCAAAAGAGTTTTTGTAATAAATCAAAACAAAGCGAGAGTTGATAAATCTTGATTTTGAGAATATAAATCTTAATTTGGGATTATTTAATCTTGATTTTGCTTTTTTAGATTTTGATATATTTGATTTTTAGACCGATTTTTTTTCTCTGTGTAGGGTTAATAACCATTCCACAAACTAAATTCTGCACTGTGTAAACAAAACGACAAATTTGAATGTCCTTTTTCTAAATATATCATTTAATTTCATCGCATTATTTCAATTGAACAATTTTCACACTGCCAACACACAATTTCCCCCTGGGGCCATTTTTATACACTTGAAAAGTGTATATTAATTTTGCCCAGAAGTTTGTAACGCATAGAAATATTAATTTCCGACCCCATAAACTATATATATTCTTGATCAGGACGACGAGCTGAGTTCAATTCCGTCTGTCCGTCCGTCCGTCTGTCCGTCTGTCTGTCTGTTTCTACGCGAACTAGTCCCTCAGTTTTAAAGCTATCAAGCTGAAATTTTGCACAGAGTCTTCTTTTTACTGCACGCAACTAATATGTCGGAACCGGCCGGATCGGATTACTATATCATATAGCTGCCATAGGAACAATCGGTCTAAGAACTAGTTCTAGTGGGAAAAACTTTGTTGTTTTCCATCGTAGCGTCACTAATCTTGGTATATGTTAGTTTTATATGCTTCCACATAATTCTAGAAAAATTTATCAAAATCGGATCACTGTAGCATATAGCTGCCATATAAACGGTCGGTCAAAAAATTAGTTCTAGTGAGAAAAACTTTTTTGTTTTCCATTGAAGCGTCACTAATCTTGGTATATGTTAGTTTTATATGCTTCCACATAATTCTGGAAAAATTTATCAAAATCGGATCACTATAGCATATAGCTGCCATATAAACGGTCGGTCAAAAAACTAGTTCTAATGAGAAAAACTTTGTTGTTTTCCATCGTAGCGTCACTAATCTTGGTATATGTTAGTTTTATATGCTTTCACATCATTTTGCAAAAATTTATCAAAATCGAATGACTATAGCATATAGCTGCCATAGGACCGATCGGTCGGAAAAAGTGTTTAACTAAGAAAAGTTTTTTTTATGGTATCAAATTTTTATTATCAATGATTTTAAAATTTTAAATATCTGATATCTATATCCTATATATATTTTACCGGTTAAATCAGTTGGAGTAAAGTTTTTCAAGTGTATTAAAACTTCGGCACAGTCGAAGTTAGCTTTGCCTTCTCGTTTTTTCTTGATTAGATCTGTTAGCTATTTAGCAGTTGCATAATTTTTGCTACTGATTTGTTTATTCTGCTTTTTATTTTGTTTGTTTTTAATCTCTCTCTGTGCTGTGCTGGATTATTTATGAATTTTTGTGAGCAACAAATGCATTTTACTTTAATTATGCAAATTGAATTCCATTCATGCATAAATAGAACTGAGCAGCAGCACAAACTCATGACTTTGATTTCCTGCTTCATATCTCGAACTCATTCCAGTGTCAGTGCCATTGCCACACACACAATTTGCATTTACTTTTGAATTTTTATTAGGAAATTAGCACTTATGTAAATTTTTTCCAGCTCGGAAATAAAATGAAATATTTTATATGTTTGATGTTTGGCAAAAACTAAAGTTTTTATATCTGCAGTCAGCAGGAAAATTGTTGACTTAGTCAGGAGTGCATGGCAGCGCATATGAATATGCTTAGTTTTTTGAATATGAGATAAGACTTTTAAAAGGTTTTTTTTTTTTATTTATTTGGTTTGCTGAATACTGGCTCTTTGACCTGTTTTTGGATACTAATTTGACACTCATCAGTGCCAGCTGGCAGGCACTTAACTTGCTTTGGCACTACCCAAATAGAGAGGAAAAACAGAATGTCTGCTACTCGTAGACTCAATTGACATATGTCCTTCAGGCCTTCCTTCTTTCTTTTTTTTTGGGCCATTCATCAGTTTGGCCTGTAAACAGCAGTTTGTCTTTTGTTGTTTGGACAGGGCTGGTAGTATGTATGAAGATGTTCCCTTAAGCCTCTTTAAGCTGTTGATTTTACAGGTGTTTTACTTTTTTCTGTTGTTATTCTTGTTGCAATGAGTCATTTGGTTGCTGGATTTTAACAAGCGAAAACTGCAATTAAATTTCAAAAGTTTCATTTCACCAAGCCAGTCGAGTAAAGTGGAGATTGGCTTGATGAAATGCAAATATTTAAATATACAAAATATTTAACTCCATTAAATATTTTATTTTACCAAAATTCTGTTCGTACCTTTGCTTCCTTTTTGGAGCAATTTTTAATGCCTTTAATTGCAATCTCCACTGTACCATCACTCTTCACTCTGTGTACATTTGCCTCCTGCTGACATGTTTCGCGGTAATATTTCTGCAGTTTTTAACCTTTTATTTGTGCGCAATTTACGTACAATAATAAAAATGCAGGTCGCTGGTTGATGGCATAATTTGGTTACTGCTCCGTTGTATGTTTATGATTTCCCGACTGATAATTATGCATAATTATTTTAATGGTTATTAATTTGGTGAAAAAGTTCATTTAGTATGCATTTTCACATTTTCACATTTGGCACATTTTTTGTTAATTAAAGTTAAGTAATTTGGGCAGAGTGTGTGTGTATGTGTATGTGTAGTATTTAACGTCTGTTTATTTAGCTTATTGACATTCATATAACCCAAATGAACATTTTTGTTGCATTTAATGCCTTCGCTTAAATCAATGGCATAATTATGATGTATGAATTTGCCTTTTTGATTAATGATTCGGATTACATTTATTGATTTTTTTCCCTGGTTTCTATTTAAGTTTTGTTATTCAGGTCTTAATTGCCTAGATCCATATTGTTTAATAGAGTAAACATAATTTGCATAAATTAACAAAAGCGAAATGGACATCAATTGCAATAACTAAATGACAAATTTATGTTGGTATAAATGGAAGATTGATATTTTTTATACATTTGATTCTTTTAGCCTAAGGATTTCAATTTCAATTTTTTTTAAACTTCGCTTTCCATATAAAATGCAGATATATACGTTTTTAGTTTTCTCTCTATCAGTAAAAGATTTACAAGTAAGAGCGCTCCCAATCTACGAAAAACCGTGTACTCTAGATTTGGTGTGTTTTCATACGAATAATTATGTGAACATTTTAATGCATAAATGGAAAATTACAAAGGCAGCTTCCTTAAAGAATTCTTTTGAACATATAAATAATAAAATGTAAAACAGAAAAATGTACTGTTCAGTTTCAAATGGCGCGACGAGGTCACAAAGCTTTAACCAAGAAAGTATGAGTATACGCGTATGAGTATACGCCTCGTAAGCAATAACAAAATTTTAACAATAAAGACTATACTATATTGTTCTGTTTGTCCATTTTGGAAATCTGGCATATTATTTCCATTTTGTTTAATGAATCTTTTCAAATTTTAATTTCCGCTTAACCTTATCTACTGAATCTTTAGCCCAGCGAGTTGAGGGTCATGTCAGAATTTGACGATTGCATATGGGAGACAATGTTTCGAGTCCCCGTTTTGTTTGAATATTTTTTTGTTTTTTTATTAATTCATCCCCTATTTTTCACAAACTATAGTTTGAGTCGGAATTACCTTTTGGAAGAATGAAAACCTTTTTTTTTTTGGATATCCATCCCAACTACAAAAACTTATATAGATCAGGGCCAACTCTACTTTTAAGTGATAACAAAACCATTAGAGCCTTGTCGTGCCCATTAAATCTTAATTTTTTCATTTGTTTTTTATATTCATTATATTTTTATATTAAAAATACACCGTAATCTTACGAATAAATTGGCGACAGTATGATCTTAAGTTTTCCATACAAAAACAAGTAAGAAAGTCGGTCAAGCCCGACTGAAATATACTCTGTACCTGTGTTTGTATATAACTAATAACTTTAAAGTGTGGAGTCACACAATCTGTGCAAGTGCTCTGCCCATCACGATTATGGGCAGTTTGATTTAATTAACTTAAAATTCGAATATTGTTCATCTGATCTGGAAACGGTGTATGGTGGATCGATAAGTAATGACTATTAAAATATATCCCTAAAAGGTTCAAACAATCTATCTTTAAAATTGTGGAAGATATTTGATTTTGTTCAAATTGTGGGGGTGGCAACTCTGCCATCATTCATCTGATCGGAAAACAATGTATGGGTTCTCGATTAGTAATGACGAGTAGAAGGTTCGATCAACCTAACTCCAAAATTGCGGGATATTTGAGGTGTTTTTCAAATTGCGGGGGTGGCAACTCTACTATCGTTCATCTGATCAGAAAACGATGTATGGGGGCTCGATAGGTAATGATGAGTAAAATATATGTCTAAAAGGTTTAAACAACCTAACTCCAAAATTGCGGGATATTTGAGGTGTTTTTCAAATTGGGGGGGTGGCAACTCTACTATAGTTCATCTGATCGGAAAGCAATGTATAGGGGCTCGATAGGTAATGATGAGTAAAATATATGTCTAAAAGGTTTAAACAACCTAACTCCAAAATTGCGGGATATTTGAGGTGTTTTTCAAATTGGGGGGGTGGCAACTCTACTATCGTTCATCTGATCGGAAAGCAATGTATGGGGGCTCGATAAGTAATGATGAGTAGAATAAATGTCTAGAAGGTTCGAACAACCTAACTCCAAAATTGCGGGATATTTAAGGTGTTTTTCAAATTGCGGGGGTGGCAACTCTACAATCGTTCATCTGATCGGAAAACGATGTATGGGGGCTCGATAGGTAATGATGAGTAGAATATATGTCTAATAGGTTTAAACAACCAAACTCCAAAATTGCGGGATATTTGAGGTGTTTTTCAAATTTCAAATGTATGGGGGCTCGATAGGTAATGATGAGTAGAATATATGTCTAGAAGGTTAAAACAACCTAACTCTAAAATTGTGGAAGATATTAAGAGGATATTAATTTGCGGGGGAGGCAGGGGGCGTGGCAAAAAAAAAAAACTAAACTTGATCTGCCTGCAAGTATAACAAATATATGTTCCATAAACCTCAAATCTCTATCTCTTACCATCTCTGAGATCTCAGCGTTCATACGGACAGACGGACGGACAGACGGACAGACGGACATGTCTATATCGACTCGGCTGTTGATGCTGATCAAGAATATATATACTTTATAGGGTCGGAGATGCTTCCTTCTGTCTGTTACATACATTTGCACAAACCCAATATACTCTTTGTACCTTCGGTACAGAGTATAAAAAAGATCGCTCTCATGTACATATATGCACACATTTGTATGTAAGTCAGACTGAACGTGCCCAGTATCAAGTATCCGTGATAAAAAACCAAATCTTAATATATTCCGGTATAAAGTGCTGCCGTGGCTTTTAAATTGCAGTTAAAAAATTCATATTTCCCTTTTTCATTTTACTTATTTATCAAATTAACTTTTGAGCTGCAACATTTTTATACACTTGAAAAGTGTATATTAATTTTGCCCAGAAGTTTGTAACGCATAGAAATATTCATTTCCGACCACATATATATTCTTGATCAGGACTACGAGCTGAGTTCAATTCCGTCTGTCCGTCCGTCCGTTTGTCCGTCTGTCTGTTTCTACTCAAACTAGTCCCTCAGTTTTAAAGCTATCAAGCTGAAATTTTGCACAGAGTCTTCTTTTCACTGCACGCAACTAATATGTCGGAACTGGCCGGATCGGATGACTATATCATATAGCTGCCATAGAAACAGTCGGACCAATAACTAGTTCTAGTGAGAAAAACTTTTTTGTTTTCCATTGTAGCGTCACTGAACTTATATATGTTGGTTTTATGTGCTTCCACACATTTATGGAAAAATTTATCCAAATCGGATCACTATAGCATATAGCTGCCATAGAAACGGTCGGTTGAAAAACTTGATCTAGTAAGAAAAACTTTTTTAATTTCCATTGTAACGTTACTAATCTTGGTATATGTTAGTTTTATATTGTTCCACACATTTATGGAAAAATTTATCAAAATCGGATCACTATAGCATATAGCTGCCATAGAAACGGTCGGTCAAAAAACTATTTCTAGTGAGAAAAACTTTTTTGTTTTCCATCGTAGCGTCACTAATCATGGTATATGTTAATTTTATATGCTTTCACATAATACAGGAAAAATTTATCAAAATCGGATGACTATATTATATAGCTCCCATAGACACGGTCGGTCAAAAAACTACTTCTAATGAGAAAACGTTTTTGTTTTCTTGATATATATTAGTTTTATATGCTTTTACATAGTTTTGAAAAAATTGATCAAAATCGGATGAATATAGCATATAGCTGCCATAGGACCGATCGGTCGGAAAATGTGTTTTACTAAGAAAAGTTTTAACAGTCGAAGTTAGCTTTGCCTTCTCCTTTTGTTTGTTTTAGCATTTTTCGTCGACGAACTCACAGCTATGGCCACGAAAGAAATTATCAAATGTATTTAAAAAGAATCTTTTGAAACAAGCTATTAGAGATTACCAATTCGACATGAAAATCTAGAATTATTTCTAGGAAATAATATAATAGTTATTTATTATTTGTTTGTGAAAAAGCTTTATCTTTTTTAAAGAACTGGAAATTCTAATAAACTTTTTAGACTCTAATCCGGAAACATGGCAAGGAAACGATGAATATACCGCAACCCAAAAATTGTTATATAACCCTTAATTTTTGAGTGATGTAGCAATAAAAAGGGTCAAACTAGTTAAGGACTTCGATGCGCTTATTATAAAAGGGGATCAACATCACCTCCTCCAATGCAAAGAAGACCACTGAACATTTTTTTACAAATTCCTTAAAGAATACTTTAAAAAATAAATTTTAATAACTGAAATAAAGCTTTTTTAATTATTTTGCATTTAGCAAACATTCATTTTGTCTAATAAAATAAATAATAATATCAATAATTAGTTTTAAATTCAACAAAAATGTTTGCAAGGTAACAACTTACTTTGATAAAAAAATAAAATGAAAAAAGGGGAAATAGAATTTTTATTTAGCAACTTAATAGCCTCGGCGGGACCATATACCATAATATGTGAAGATTTGGGTTTTCATAACGGAAACTAGACAATTTTGTGAATTTTTTGAACATTTCCAATATTTCTATTTGCATAATGGTACTATTTATATTTCGGAGTACGATCCTTGTCGAGTCCATGGTGTAATTATATGAGAAGAGGTCAGTAAAACATCCATGCAGTAAAAAATCTGAAAAGTATTGGGCTGTTATATTTATTTTTTGGGACGTTCACTAAGTCATTTCGTGTTTTTAGTGCAATCTAAGCACGAATTTTATTTATTGTGTTAAACATTTTATGAAATTATATATTCTCCATTTTGATCCAATACCTTTTGCCATCTTTCGGGCAAGGGATTGATTGTTGAATGTTTAATCCTTGAAGGCAAAAAACTGGTCCAAGAGGTTTTTGTGGTCCTAATTTGAGGTAAAGGTTCTCCCATCCAAAAAATAGTGCAGAGACCGGAACAAGTAATAGTCCGAAGGTGCCAAAGTCTCGAGAATATGGTGGAGTGGTAGCACATCCCATTCATGCTGCAAATTCTTTTGGAGAGTCATCAAACAACACCTTTTCTATTGATTAATTCTGGTCTCTTTTGTTTGAGTGCATCACTCAATTTGTCCAGCTGATCACAATTTACTTCAGAATTAATCGTAATAGTGTTGGTCAAAAGCTCCAAATAAACGATCCCTTTGAAATCCCACGAAACAGACAAAATAACCTTTTTTTTTGGTGATTATCGGCCTTCGAAGTGGTTTGAGCTTGTTCATCCTTTTTACACCATGATCTCTTCCGCTTTACGTTCTTGTGAACAACCCACTTTTCGTCGCCGGTAATAATGCGCTTGATTTAAAGAAATTCGAGTCAATACTAAACATTTACCTTGGAGTGTGTATTAATTACACAGGGCAACAAAATGACCATCTTTGTGAGGTGCAGCCTTGTTGATCAAAAAGTATGATTCATTTTCCTGTAGTACTTTGAGTCGTCGCCCGCCTGTAGAATGGCAACCGGGTTCTGACTGACATAATTATGTACACTGAAGAAAACTTCATCACAGAATTTGCTTCTACTACTTTTTACCCTCACAAATTTCTTGTGGTCACAATAGGAATAAATTTCATGATTTATATGGCCACCTATGCTTCTGTAAAAAATCAAACGCGCAATATTTATTCATGTGAATGTGTCCAAATTGGACATTGAATTATGGTTTTCATTTTAAGGGGCCACTAAATCTTAATATTTTGAACTGCGAACTCGTGATGAAATGAAATTCCGGTTGTACATTGCCTGCGACATTGTCGCCCAATAGCATCAAAATTTACGAATCTTAAATATCAATTATTTTTCAGCTAATAAAAATAAATTTCAAATCAAACCTTGCCCTGTTATGAAATTCAACACGAAATTGCATTCACAGTTGTAAAACGAGAGAAATATCTCAATTAAACGCCAAACAAGCATCTTACACGTATTGCATGACATTAAGAAGCCAATTAAAGTTAGAAATGCAGCTCAAGCGGATTAAATGATGCACAATTATGATTGCACAATTTGGTACTTACATATACATAAACCGAAATTTGGAGAAAAAGCAGTTAATTAAATTATAATAAGCAATTTAAATAAGCTCAACAATCAATTCACAAGCCCACATTCCCAAATATAAGTGTGTGTGTAACTTTAAACTGAAGGGGGTGGGGATGGAAACTGAGCAGCTTTTAAATAAAATGAAAGTAAATATGATGGTCAATAAATACGATAATAAAATGAAAAATACAACTAGTTAAACATCAAATGCTACCCCCGGGGATAAACCTAGTAGACTGCTACAACAATGGACCCGCATCAGTAACTCATCCTTCCTTGGAACTTGGCTTCGATTATGTTAAAACGGACAAATGCCTGGAAGGTGACCACAGAAATGCTAGCCAAAACCCAAAATAATAATAATAATAATCGTACGCATAAATAAAACATTCTAAATCAAGTGGTTTGGCTCCTCATTCGAAACAAATAACAAACCGAACCGAACCGAAATGTAGAAAAGAAATTGAAAGTCAAGACATGAAATATTTATGTATTGTGGTTTGGGGTCTTTGGGTGCGTTTTGGCCTGGTTTGCTATTTGTGGTTTATATGCCAATAAATAAAAACCTTTTGAACCCCTCTCCGACCCACACAGAAGAACACAACAAATTTTAAAGTGTGCCCAACAAACTGTGACCCCCTGCATCGCCTGCTGCTAAATGACCAGCACAGAGAAATCGTTAGTTGAATTTCGGTTCTGGCCAGGCCAAATTCTATGTTGATTGAGCTGTTGGTTTTTGGGGTCTACTTTCTTACCCTGTGCTCTTTGGCTATGTCCGCAAAACTATTTGCACTTGGTTTTGGCTATAAAATTGCATAATAAATGTATCTACCATTCTTCTGTGGCCAAACAAGTGTAAATTAGTTTCCAAATTGTTACTCCTGGTTTTGCGTAAGGGATATTTTCATTTTCATTTCTTTTTTTTTTTGTTAAATGTTGAAGAAATAAAGTGGTTTTCACTTGGAAATGAAATGATTGAGAGAGTTGCTTTGACTTGCTTGGGGAATCGGTAGATTCAAACTCTAAAATCACAAGTCGAAATCGGTCCTGAAACGAACCCTGCAGAAGTGATTGATTGATTTTGTGATTTTGTGAGACTCTCGAACCGGACCTTCTAAATTTTCTGAGTCCCCTGGCCTACTACGATAAAATTCAATCCGAAAATATGTAAAATCCGCTGTCTTTTTATTACTACGTTTATGCTTATAAAAAATCATGCTTTTTGTGCCTAAAAGTATGCAAACTTTTTGCAATTATTATTTTGTGAACGAGATAATTTAAAGTCAGCATTTTACATAATCCACTTCAGATTGTCGGACCTGTCAAGGTATACAAAAATAATTTAAGTGTTAAGTTGCTATAAAAAAATATTTTCAGCTTATTTTATGTATATTTATGAAACTTAGCATAATTTTAAGGGCAAAAATCATGATTTTTTTTTAATTGTGCATAAACGTAGTATATGAAGATTAACAATAATGATAAATTAGACGCGTACTTTACAACAAAAATAATGCCGAATAACTTCTCTTTGTGTACCGATTCCCATGAATCCATTGAAAAATTGGTTAAAACTATTACAACGATCTAAGTAGTTATATTTCAAAACGCTAGGTTCACTCTCAATGTCTAATCAAACAACCCTCCTAGTATTTAATTCCCTTTGCCAACTTGATTAAAAAAACTAACTGACCCTCTCTACCTGCAACACTATAACAAACTGCTTCTTTGACCTTACCCAAGGCTACACAACAAGTCAGACATTTTGTGCCACTAGCCAACCTCAACGGTAAGTCAATTTCACATTTACCAGCCAAACGGCTACTTGGCCAGAGACCGCAAATAAATTACAAAGGCCATGTTGAAGATTTGTTAATAAAGATAAATTTACTTATCGTTTATCTTGATTATGCAAAAAGCCTAAGTGAAAATTCAAAGGCCGTCAATGGGAAGGCCACCGCCTCCTTTCCCCCCACCAATTCACACAAAAAGGCAAAAACTGAAGAAGCAGCTGCGCCTCAAACTTTTTCATTTCCTCAAGCGATGCGGCTAAAGGAGGCCAGAAAACACATTTCAATGTTTTATAATAAATTAAATACAAGTTGGTCGATCTTAGGAAAAGCGTTTGGCATGCCATTTGGGCTAGAATAGTTTCTGCTTTGCCAAATGGCTTCCAATTAAGTCCTATACTAGGTCTTAGGTAGGTGGCTAGGATGTCAGGTGGGTGGTAAACCCAGTTTTTGTCAGTCAATTGCTGAATGCACATAAAAAGAGAATCAAAAATAAGATAAGCAAGGAACAAAACTATGCAAAATTTACCGTTAAGATCTAATTTTCGTTTTAGGCTTGGTGCATTACTATGGCCGCACAATTTAATTTCTCATTATACTCTGTTCTGTATTAGGTTAGAGATGCTTTCGGTTGTGCAAATATTTTTGATAATTCAAAAAAGACATTTTTGTGGAATTAAATAATATACCAAGTGGAACTTTGCTTTTCGACGTCGAAAAGGTTAAATAATTACCCTACGACATGAATATGGCTCATTTCGGTAAAATGGTAAACAAATTGTTTCGCAATTTTTCGAAGAATCAAGATAATTATGGACGGAAAAAAACCGGTGGACCCAAGCCAAAGCTGACTAAACGAAATCAACGTCAATTAGTGAGCTCTGCAAGAACTTTGTTGCAGAGCGCTAATCAGTTAGCAGCTCAATGTGGCTTACTGGTGTCATGTTGGACGGTTTAAAGAAATAAAAACACATTGGGTAACAAAAATTAAAGGTGGTATCAAGCGTGCTGGACCGCCGTTAAGTCGACCGGGTCGAATTTGTCCGAAAAAATTTAAAAGCAATAAAAATCAGGGACCGAAAATAACAGTTATGGAAGTAAAAAAAAAATTACTACGAAAAATGGATCCCCTAATAAAATGGAGTACATACATGAATCTTCATAATTTTGAATGGCGAGTCCTAAAATGGAATAAATTTTTATTTGCAATTTTTAATTGTTATTTTAAAATTTTTATCCAAAAAGTTATAACAGTTAAGGTCCCTGATAAAAATATTAATTTCGATTTTTGAAGGACATGTTTGTTGATGAGAAAAATTAATTTGCACGGTCCCGACTGGTTTTCCCAATACTGAAGAGATTTTTTAAATATACATTTAAGAGGTGGTTCTTTGATGGTTTGCGGTGCCCACAGCGAGTCTGGATGCTTGGAGCTAGCATTTCCTAGCACTTATAGGAACTCTACTCAGTACACGGAGATCCTAAAAATGAATCTATTGCCTTATTTGGCAAGGCGCAGGAAAACGCATTAATGCACTTCAGTTGTGAAAGGTGCGCATGCGTCCAAGGCAAAAATGTGAATGTTTTGGCTGACTCGAAAAATATTCTTCCAAAACAAAACATTATAAGAAAAAGCTAAAATTGACAATATTTAAGGCATGGGAAGATCTTTCCACAAATTGGCTGTAAACAAGAGATGTTCGCGGGCCTCCGTTGTAAGGCCCGGCCCGGTCCAAACACGAAACAAAATTTTGAGACCCGGCCCGGCCCAGCAAGGTCATATTTCAAGAAGGCCCGGCCCGGTCCAGGCCCGCACGAATTTATAATATTCTTATTAAATGTTAAAAGATCGTCTTTTTATTTCGGAATATAATAAAATTATTTTTGTTCTTAAGTCTAAATACATTAATCAAAATCAATTACATATTCTTATACAGGAATATAAATTGACCTTAATTAGAGCTTAAGAGTCTGGTGCGTCTATCGTTTAAAAATGCTTCCTGGTGGAAAAAAATGGTTCACTCGTTGCTAGCTCACGTAAAGAGTACGTGGCTAATAATGTTCTTGCAATTTTTTTTATCATCTAAGAACTCTCTTACCCCTTAGGGTTCAAATTTTAGTTTAAAATTGTCATCAATAAAGAAATTGGATTATTTTTCACAGCTTCCAGAATATTTTCTTTTGACATTTTGATTATTTTTGTGGAGTCGGGTTTACTCTCCTTCTTTTTAAAGAAGCCAGTAAATAAGGCGATACTTCTTAGGCATATTGAGATGTAAATATTTACCTGCAAATAATATTGCATTAAACAGAGTTCAGTTCGTTTTGTGACTATCGGGCGTTTTCGTGTCATTTACATTTGATTTCGTGAATACGCTGCTCGTAGCTGCTCCATACAAAGGGCGCAGTGTAGCCATGATAGAATTAAGGTCCCTCCACTCAAAAATTCTGGAGTGTTTGATCGTGCATGATCATTCGTGACCCCTTCTTTAATCGTGCATGAACCGTGTGTTACGCAAAACCCTCAAAAAATTGTGTGCGTATGAGATTTTCAAGGGGTTTTTATTTCGTGAATTGTGCTCACGCGCGCACCTCTAATTTAAAGCCCGAATACGATTTGAGGCACGAAGCACGGTGTTTTTGGCAAGCGGCACGGCCCGAGCCCGAGCCCACCTCTACTGTAAATACTGGTAAATAGTATGCCGAATCGAATTTCTGAGTTAATTAAAGTTATGGGAGTTGTTACACTCAGAGAAAAAAGCGAGCAGATCGTGCTTGATATTAAGCAGATTTCGTGTCAGAAGTTCGGCAAGACAGAATCTTCTTGGATCCAAAAAGAAAATACTGAAATTCAGCATGAATTTTGAAGCTCGATCTGCTCGGTTTTAAATTTAGTGTAGCATGCAACGTGCAACAAAATGTTGCATCGGGACAGACACTCGAGCTGATGGAGGGGTAGCAGACTTGGAGGGGGCACGCGCTTGTTCCGGCTATTATAATCGGTAGTGGGATGGGTTCCAAAATGTTTTCCAAGTAGCCACTTGCTCGCCTTTTTATACAACAATTTTATAGATAATCGCGTGCTGAATCTTATTAAAACCGATCGCTCATATAGTTTGGAAAGAATAGTTAAAGGGAAGAAAAAGATTTATAGATAAGGACAACTACATATAATCAGATGGCCTGAACTGTATTCAGGTCCCGAGTCACTGTCTTGTGCTGTGCTGATGTAGTTGCAACAGCCAATGCCCACCCTACCATGATCACCTATATGCCAAGGTCAAGCTATGACCGGTGATCCCTAGAACAACGACTCTATACTTTCATCCGCTTTCCTAAACGCCGCATGGTTCCCAAACACAACACAGTTTAGCAAATCATCATTTCATTCCAAGTTCTTAATTTATTGCTAACAAACTCCATTGTGTGGTTCATTATTATCTGGGCAAAATTTTAACATATTGTAGGGGATTAAGTCTATGATTATAGGAAAATAATAATTGTAAAATATAAAAATAGGTAAGGTAGAGTAAATATAATATAAAGGTGCATAGGCAAAATAATTAATTCAAATTAAGTTTAAATTTCAAAATAGTAATTCATTATTAAGTTTTAATTAAGTTCTAAAATCAATGTTTATGTTTCGTTTTATTCTTTTAATTCATTGAATGAGCTGAAGTTAATGATAATTAGTTAAAGCTTTAAGCAAAGTCAAGGCAAACGAAGGGCCAGCCAAAAGAAGAATAAATTTAATAATGATCATTAAAGGTCATAAATGCATTTGCTTATCAGCAGCTCGTTGTTTTAAAGCCATAAAACATACAGCTGTTCACAAGACATTGAATTGAACAAAACATGTAAGTTAAACATATGTTTAAGTTGCATGTTCATATTAACATGGTTTTAATTTTCTGGCCTAGATTAGGATCATTGGTTGCCGGGCAAATAAACAATATAATTTGTAACAATTTTGGCGGCTTAAAGCCGATCACTCACCGAACAATTATCCAACGATGAAAGCGCTCTCATAGTTGATGTTGTTGTTGTTGCTGTAAATTTGGTTTTATTTTGGCAGAAAATATATTGTTTTTATATTTGGCAAGGCAAGTTGAATTTAGGCAGATCGTTTAAGTGTGGCAAAATGATTAATAAACTTTTACTTTAAGATTTTGAAAAATATTATGAACTTCTTTCAAATGCATTTTTTAAATTGTCACCTTTTGGCATGGAAATTTTGGGCAATTTCTTTTCCCAGGAAAATTCTTAAAAAAAAAACATTAATTTTATGACACAAATATAGAGAGAAGTGTTTTGAAATTTTGAAAAATAACTAAGGTAAATTTGACTTATTCGCAGGCCCCATAAATTTCTTTTGAGTTGCTTAGAAGAATTTAATGTGACTGCAAATTTTCACTTGGCACGTGCCAGGCCATTACGTAATTCTTGCACATGGGAGGGGTTAGGTTATGGGTCACAAAAAAAATCAATCTGCTCTATTTCACTAGCGTTAAGCCGGGGTTTTCCTTCACCGTTTTGGCCAATATTTTCTCCTTTTTGGGGAAGATCACTTGGTATTGATTTTACGAGACGCGACGTCTAAGACCACACGTGTATGAGGCTAAGCAAACGCGAGGGCACTGCTCTCCAAACCAAGCCAATGGTCAGTGGAAGCTTGCGTTCTCTCAATTTCGTGGTGAAGAGGGGGTGGAGAAATTTAGAGCGTAATGCCTGCGCCTGGGGCTTTGAGAGGAGCACTCCGTTGGGTGTGGGGATTTCTGTCCAACTACCAGAAATTACGATGAGAGTGGCAAAAAGCGAACAGCTGCACTCCAGTTGTCTTCAATAAGGTCAATGAGAGCCTTTGCTTATGCCAGTTGAGGTACACCAGGGGCGTACTCTGGGAGGGGAGTTTACTGGCCGCCAAACCTTATGAAGGTTAGATAGCCACTTGGCGTGAGACACACTTGCTATAGGAAATATTCCATGGGAACGTTTAGCGAGATTTTGATCCGGTTTTTTGCTTTATGTCAACTGCTACTTTTTGCAGTGCTGGCACTTTTAATAAAAAAAGTAAAGATGTTCGGCTAAAATTTTTTTTTTTAGTTTAAATTGAATTGCATTTGAAATCGAGTTTTTCAGCATTAATGAAAATTTGTTGAGCAAACAAAAATTACTTTTTTTTTTTTTCTGAGTCTTACTATTTGTTTATATTTTTTTCTCTTTTTTTTGAGAGTTTCGTTCCTTTTCGGGTATTTCTGGTGTTTTCGTCTTATTTCTCCGTGTTTTTTTTTTTTTTATTTCTTCTGTTTTTTTATTTCCTCTTAATTTTTTTTTGCTTGTTATTTTTCCACATGTTTTTCTTACTTTGCTTTGGGGTAAAATTAACTTTGTAAATTTTTCACTAATAAAATTTTCGGTGAACTGCACTTATTGAAAGTCAAAACGGAAGTGGAAGGGCTACTTAGGTTATGGGACCATGAGACTCCAATAACCGAGCCTCGGTTGCAATTTTGATGAAATACCAACTTTGAGTCTGTTCTGAGCGTTTTTGGTTCGATAACATATTGTTGCTCATTAAATATCACTCAACCATCTTTCTATAGCATTCTTTTAGGCATGGCTAATATTGGGAGTTTGAGTGAAATTTAGATTTAGCCCAATTTGACGATTGATTTTATTGATTTTAATTTGAACGACAAGCGCCCTACATTAGTCGGCTTCATTTCAAGCATGATTTATTCTCCAATTCAAGAATAGATCTTCTTGAATGTAAGCATTTTAGAACAAAGTTGCCAGAGAGCGAGAGAACGAAATGCTCTCGTTTTAAACGCCTCACCTCTCTTGCTGCCAAACTCAAATCGAGCGCACAAGACTTCTCGATTTCAAGCAGATTTCTTCTTGAAAATTCAAGACGAAAAAAAACTAAATTGAAGCCGATTTCAGTCTTGCCTAATCGTGCTAGATTTCTCTGGGTGTACTCATTACAAAAATTATTTTAAAAAACTGTTTCCGTATCATCGTCTATCGATTGTCTGACGTTCTTGAAGTGCGGCTATAGTTATGCACCAAGCATAACACGAAAATTAAATTTTAACGGTAAGTTTTGCAATTCTAGTCTTCTATGTTTGTTTCTTGTTTATATCATTCTTCATTATCTTTGTATTTATAAACGCCAATTGTTACTCTTCCCACACTATCTATGCGTAAGAACGACGAGCTAAGTTATTTGAGATGCCAAAAATTCGCTGCCATTCTTAATGCGAATCCGGTAAACTCTTTTGGAAATCAAGCCATTTGAGTACCGATTAAAAAATTGGTTTAATTAAAGCTAATAAAAGTTTTATTTGTTCGTTGAATTTTTCACCAAAAAACTTGTTTCACATTTTCATTCTTTCGTGCCAAAATAAAAATAAAATGTGGAGCAGCAAACACGTTCCGCGGAAACAATCATGCTTGCAATAGTTTCCTGTCTGATTGTAAAGCGATTATCTATATGTATGGCTTAAATATGTGGAGAGTCCAGCCTGTTGGCTTGCTAGCATGCAGCTTCTCCAATTTTTTCTCAGAGCGCATAAAGGATGCGCAAGCCGGCACACATGACTTCCGTCTGATGGAAAATAAAGAAAACGAATTGAGTGCAGGACGGCGGCAGCCGGAGGAAGGCAGAGGAAGTGCATTCAAGAATGCCACTGATTAAAGTCCGGCGGTGAGCAGGGAGTGGGGGTGGGGGGAGTCGAGCAGCAAAAAGGTAAGCGACTAAAATAGCTTTGGTATTGGTTTACTTTGGCGTCCACCTATAAAGTAAATAAGGAATTCGAGATGCAGTCAGCTTGGATAGGAGCAGCTAAAAGGCATTAAAGGATTACGTAGTTTGGAATTTACTATAAAATAGCTCTCATTTTGTTGTCATTCGAGGCAATTTATAACAAAAAAAATGCAGGAAATTGGTAGAAGAATGAAAGGGTTAATAAACCGAACTTGAACTTCTTGTTTAACTTGATAATATCCAGAGCCAAATTCAATCAGAAAGTAAAACGTCAACAACACGTCATTCAGTTCAGAACTCAATCCTTAATCACTCAACACCAAGGCTGGGGGGTGGGATGTCCTGGCGAAACAAAGTATAAAGTGATAAGACCCAGAGACCGAGTGGGAGAAGACGCCTGTCCAGGAAACGAAAACAAGCCATATAAAACATTTACTCATACGCACACAAAAGGAATGAAATATCCTGCACAGCGTCGTCGTCCTTTTTATTTGGCCGCAGCTAATTGTTTTTCGTTACGCTACGCATACCAATGCAATTTAGCCATTGACCAGGACATAACTCTTGGAATGTTTTATGGCCTCACGCACGGCAGGACAATATCTTACCGCCAGATATCCTGGCAGGAGCCAACACAAACACATGTGAGTGCGTGCGTGGGGCCAAGCCATAAAATAAACCATATACACGAATTCAAACACTTGGAAATTTATTAATGTGACCTCCAAGATCTGCTCTGTGCTCTGACCCACCTGCAATATTGGCCAATAAATTAAGCAGGTAAAAGACGCAATTAAACTACAATTTTATATATATAAGTTTTAAGTTTGAAAAGCATTTAGAAGAATCGGGGACCTAAATATAAATTAAAAACAAAGTCACAGATAGATTTATTTTTTTCTGTAGATTTTGTTTTCGTTTGTGTCATGAAATTAGTCAGATCGACCTGATAATTGGGACAACAAAATCTGAATCAATTACAATGTTATCCATTCTATTCACTTTTCAACTTACTTCTGCATATTTATATTCAAGAAAATATTTTTTTATAGCGATTACTTTTCATATATATTATTTATATATAATTTATATCTCATCTTATTTTCAGCCACAATTTGTCCCTCCGCATGGCCATATGTGGATAGCCTGCAATCCCTTTAAATGCACTTCCAATTTTAATTGTCTCCATTTTTTCACTCAATTTAATTAATCAAAAAAGAAAATACTCCAGCATCATGGCACTCTTGTGAAGCCAATCATCTGCTGTGCTGCGCTGTGCTGTGCTCGTTCATCGTAATCTGGAAACAATAGATGGGACATAATTCACATGTCTTTGTTGAGCATGTCCTTACTTTTTACTACATGCCTCGTTTACTTTGGCTTCTTTGCTTTTCTGTCCCCTCCTTTCCCTCGTTTGCTACTGTTGCTTCTCCTCCGAGAAGAGCAAATTTTGTGAAATGAGCCGTAATAAGCTTCTGGTCTCAAATATACTTTATGTTCATATAAGTAGTTGACTTTATGGTGTTAAATTTGTCGGCAGCAAAAAGATATTTCATTGATGATATTACTTGATAAGTTAAGCAGTAATTAATATTTGAAATTATTTAACAGAATATAGTTTATTTATAAAATGGTCTAATAACAAAATGTCATTGAGTTGAATATGTTAAAAAATTATAAATAATTATTAGCAATTATGTTGAATTAATCCACAGCTTCACTTATAAATTTTTATTAAATTTATGTATATTTGATAAAATAGTGCATATGTTCGAAATAAAAGATTTATCTAACTGATATCGTTCTTGAGTACTCCAGTTTAACGTAGCTTATCTAATCACTGATTGATTGACTGACTTTTTAAATGAATTTTAAATTTTAATTTGATTTACTGCATTATTTTGGTGCAGCTAGTGATGAATAGCATTCAGGCCTGTTCCAGTTTCCGATTTCGATAAAATTATATGGAATCGGTATTGGTCAATATTCCTGCTTTCATAACCCGATTTTCTTATTCCTCGAATAACTTCAAATTTCCATTTATCTTCATCCGACTGTCTTGATGGCAAAATATATAAACCGAATTGTCGAATCGGTTCTTGAAAATAAGACCCTTCATCAATTCAGATTGATCGAATTTGAAAACGAGAACATACCAGATTATTATTTTATGAGATTTTTTTAAATTACACAGAGAAAAAAATTGATATGAAATGGCATTCATTTCCAAATTTTTTCATATCATTTCATCCGATATGACGAAGATTAACTTGATATGATAAAAATATAAAAAAAAAAAAAAATTCATTGACTTGTCTGGAGGATCGAACTCGAGACCTTGCATGGAATGACGTCTCAACGCAGTCAACCAACGCACACATTCTTGGAAAGACGTCTAAGAAACTATTTATATTAAGTATGAAAAAATTGATATTTTTAAAAGATCATTTTAACCAGCAAAGATTAAATTGATCTTGAGCTTTTTTTCTCTGTGTATTCAAGTAGATTTATTTTTGGTTTTTTGGGTCTTCTACCTTTGGACTTAAAAAAAGTGAATAGCTTGGACATTCTCATACCATCTTTTTGATTTCATTTTCATGAACTTAAAATAGTTAAGCAGTTATAGGCATTTTATTGGAGTAATGTTTTTGCTTAACTGAGACATTTATATACCTACTTATAGTAGATAGCGGATTTGAGGATTTTTTTAGATTGAATAAAATCCTAGTGGGCCCAAAAATGGCAAAAAGAAAAGGGGAATAATTCAACAATTTTAAAACAGTTAAGTACGCCAGGCAAGTACATACATATAATGCAGTCGATTCCAAAGTTTTCTGAATCTTTGCACAAAAACCGCCAATCTGAAACTTTCAAGTATCAACCATTAAACGCAGCTTCGATATAGCACGTATATTGGAAATGGCCACCAAACGCTCGGTATTGCAATATTTGTATACATTTTTTGAGCTAATGTTATTTCTTGAGAAATCAATAAAACTCAAAATTGATTTTCTTAAAAATTACTTGAAAATAGGGCTTGCTGGATTTTTAAATGCTAAGGCAAAGGATCATTTTAGTATATTTGCCTGACCAGGTCGAGCTTCTTTCAATCTCTTGGCTTGTGTGCTTTTTAATTTTCGGACAAGAGAAAGGGACCTACAGTTTAACGCAGAGTCCGAACGGAAAAGTTTGAGAAGCTTTTTCATGCTGACACGCCAATAGCTGGTGAAGGTGACCGGATATGTAAAAATTTAAACGAGAAGGCAAAGCTAACATCGACTGTGCCGAAGTTTTAATACACATGAAAAACTTTACTCCAACTGATTTAACAGGAAAAATATATAGGATATAGATATCAAATATTTATAATTTTTTATTCATAGATAATTAAAAATTTTATACCATAAAAAAAAAACTTTTCTTAGTAAAACAGCTATATGCTATAGTCATGCGATTTTGATAATATTTTTTTTTTGAAAATTATGTGACAGCATATAAAACTAATATATACCAAGATTTGGGACGCTACGATAAAAAAAAAAAAGTTTTTCTCACTAGATCTAGTTTTTTGACCGACCGTTTATATGGCAGCTATATGCTATAGTCATCCGATTTTAATAAATTTTTTTCAGAATTGTGTGGAATCATAAATAATATATACCTAGATTGGAACGCTACGATAAACAATTTTTCACTGATCTAGTTTTTGATCGACCCTTTATATGCAGCATATATATATCACCCATTGATAAATTTTTCAAGATAAAAACTTTATCAAATTGTTATCTTGCAAAATCGTAGCTTTAAAACTGAGACTAGTTCGTAGAAACAGACAGACATTTATACTGCACACAACATATGTCGGACTAGCTGCCATAGAAACGGTCGGTCAAAAAACTAGTTCTAGTAAGAAAAACTTTTTTGTTTTCCATTGTAGCATCACTAATCTTGGTATATATTAGTTTTATATGCTTTCACACATTTCTTGAAAAATTTATCAGAATCGGATCGCTATAGCATATAGCTGCCAAAGAAACGGTCGATCAAAAAACTAGTTCTAGTGAGAAAAACTTTTTAGTTTTCTATCGTAGCGTCCCCAATCTTGGTATATATTAGTTTTATTTGCTTTCACATAATTTTGAAAAAATTTATCAAAATCGGAAGACTATAGCATATAGCTGCCATAGGACCGATTGGTCGGAAAATAGGTTTTAATAAGAAAAGTTTTTTTTTATGGTATCAAATTATTATTATCAACGATTTAAAAATTTTAAATATCTGATATCTATATCCTGTATGTATTTTATCGGTTAAATCAGTTGGAGTAAAGTTTTAGGTTTGCCTTCTCGTTTCTTAAATATTTTGAAGAACAGGTTTCACCGAACTAAATTATAATATTGTGAGCTATTAACGCTCAGTTTATAGCAATAAGTGAACTTTTTATTTAAAAAAAATTTAATTGTCGGTACAGAATTTGTGCAGAATTTTTTCGCTCATTTGCTCTGCGATCTGCGGTTTCGTCAAAACTTAAAGGCAAATAATGGAGGTAAAATACGTAAAATTAAGAGAATTCGTCAATTTTTCTAACTCTACTTCAAATGTCTTGGAGCGATGCTCACACTACGAGAAATGTGCGGTTTAAATGGTGCTGTTTCTTTTCGGTACAGTCCTTATAAAAAGAAAAGTTGTGATAAATTGTATATTAAAAATCATTTGATTTACCAAATACATTTGTTTTGTTGTAAATATATAAATAAAAACTCATTTTCGCCCCCTTTGTTCCCTTCCCTTCAACACAACAATCACTTAATTGTTTGCGCAAAAACTTTATTGCAATGTTAATTGTGCAAATTAAGCAGGAGGAAAAAAAAACACACACACAGTTTTGCCGCAACAAACTTAAAACACAAACACAAATACGGAATAGCAACAGACCATGGCAACAGTGAAAACCACATGCCAACACTTAATGCCAACCATGTGGAGGCAGCAGCCGCTGCTGCTGTCCAGAATTTGCCTCCTATTATGCTTAATTATAAGCGTAAATGCACAAAAGCTTCGTCCGGGGTCTGGACAACAGCAGTGTAACCTCGCATAGCTCATATTACACGCTAGTCTAACGGTTCGCATAACCTAAAACAGGATGCACACGGACACACAAACACATCGTCCCCTGCATTGACCAAAAAGTTTGGCGCACCAAAAAGTTTTTGCTTGCTTGCAGTTTTATGTCAATGCTAGACGGCAAAATAACAAACAGACGCTGCAACTGGAAGTGCTGGGTGGCGAGGGGTAGGGGAAGCGGAAACCAGGACTTTGGGCTTGTCTTTGACCGCATAAAGTTTCAAAGTTCGCCGCCTTCTTATCAACATTAGCCGCAATGCAAACACCAAAATGCTATTAATGGTTGTTGGCTAATAACTCTAAAATTAGACAATAGAAATAACGGGATTGCCTTGGAAAGTGTCTAAACTTTAAAATGGTTTATAGCAAACATTTTAAAAGTTAATAAAAAATTAATAATAATTTCAAATAAATATATTTTATTACTAATTTGATGTCACTTGACTATATGAAAAATATTAAGGGCATTCATATTAAGAATATTGATGAAGAATGATAAACCCTTAAACTATAAACTGATGAAAATATGCTTTAAAATTTTCCATTTCTGAAGAAAATTGTGAAATGAATGGGTAGCAAATCAATCTATCTCAATGGGCAATAGTTTTAAACCAACGTATAAAGAATATGGACATAATTTTCGATAAGTATTTTTACAAGATTTTTTTACCGTCATAATTTACGATTTTTATATTTTTCATAATTTTTCATAGTTTAGAAATTTCATCAAAATAAAAGGTTTCGGCTCTAAAAAAACGATTCGGACCCAACTGATTCTAAAGGATTCGGTTCAAAACATTTTTCAGTCTGCATTTCATGGATTATCCCAATAACAAATACTCAAAACTCAATCTTCCAATTTCCCTTTACATATTGATACATGTAAGTGCCTCCCTATAAATATCGTTAACAACAAAATTGTTTGCATTTTAAACAACTTTTCCTTTTATTGCAAAAATGGCTAAAATGTTTTCATTGGAGAAAAAGTAACTGTGTTTGTTACTAGCATTGACGAGCAGACAACTGATTTAGTTTACTGTAAATTTATACATGTGACGCGTGTTGAAGAGCTATCCATAGATGTGCACTAATGTTATCTAATGCCCTGTAATAGAGGAAAGTGTTATGGCTAGCAAATTCTCACTTTTTGTGATTTTTAATCTTTCCGATATTGATCTTAGCCAACAGCATCATCCAGCTCAAAGTCAAGCACATTGCTTCATTTAATAACCATCCTTTGCCATGTGCAAAGCAATTTGTCCATCTCATGCCATCAATCGGACCAGAGTACTATGGGACTAATTTGATACAGGATTGTTTTTTAAAAATTGCCAAAAAAATTTGCTAACTATGAATTTCACTCAGTTTAAAACAGGGACCGTAACGGTTATAAGTTATAACTATAAAAATCAATTGTATTTAATCATTTATGATTTATATTTTTAAAAATCAATCGAAAAAATTATTTTTGATTTTTATTTTAAAAATTATTTTTAAATATTAATTTTTGATTTTTATTATAAAAATCAATTATAAAACTCATGAGTGATTTTTATTTAAAAATCAAGATTAGAAATCAATATTGATTTTTAAAATAAAAATCAAAAATAAAAGTCACTCATTGTTTTTTATTTTCTGGATCGAAGGAAAAATATAGGATTGTACTAAAGTATATAAAAAGAATAATACATTTATATAAAACATTTTTTTTATGGTTGATTTAATTTTAGAAACAGTAATTTTTCAACAGATTCAAACTGAAGTATTGATATATTTAACACATGTTGATTTTTATTTTCCTGATCCAGAAAATAAAAATCACTGAGGAATTTTTATTTAAAATATTTTATAATAAAAATCACTGAGGAATTTTTATTTTTGATTTTTATTTTTAAAAATCAATCTTGATTATTATTATTGATTTTTTAAAATTCAAATCACTCATGAGACTTATAACTGATTTTTTAAAATGAAAACCAAAAATGAATATTTAAAAATAATTTTTAAAATAAAAATAAAAAATAATTTTTACCAATGATTTAAAAAAATAAAAATAAAAGTAACTGTTTATTACATATTTCCAAAGTCCATAAAAAACGAATTTATTCATATATTTGATTTATGTGTAGGACATCTGCATCCCAATGATTTTTTTGAGTGAAAAATTACCCCATAACCGTTATTTTCGGTCCCTGGTTTAAAAAGTTGTAAACATTTGGAAAATGTTTTTATAAAAAAGATCATTTACGTGTACATAATATCAGGAATGCAAGCCGCTCGGGAATTAAGACTGGTTCGGTTCAGTGGTTCATGGAATTTTAATACCACCGGTTCGAATCATTAATGGTACTATCATCACAATTAACATGTTACAGAAGAAAGCAAAAGTCCATCGCTTTGTTATCCGTTAACATGAGAAATGTGTCGCTATTTGGTCCATGCAATCGACGCTCGCTTTAGTCGAATTGTAAAATAAAATTGTTTCAGGCTTTATTGCTTCTCCGAGACAAGTTTTTTGGTAGTGCATAGTCGACACCAAGTTCATGGCTTTATTTATTTTGAAACGTAGCAAACATCTTTTGTTGGACCGTATTGTGCTAACAAAGAAAATACCGTTATTGGCGATCCGCTTACAGCCATTCAATGTTGTAAAATTATTGCCGGCAATAATGAAGCGGTCGATATTTAAGTAGCGATTTTAACGCTGGAGCAAAACGTCTTCGGCTTGATTTGTTTCCTGTTCTCATCCATCTTCTCGGCCCGTATACCATTTTCCTTGAAGAGGGTACTTGGTTTTTGAATCGCAAAAGATAAAGGTCTGACCAGACTCCTCTGCCAAACTGAGGGTCAAGTAGTGCAGTAGATAGTACATTCCTTGCTTTAGTGAGATTAAATTAGATTAAACAGAATTTAGGAAACGTACTCAAATCAAATCACAACTTTCAATTGAAAAAATTCCAAATTATGATAGATATATTGATAAAAGGGATAACAATAGCAGTAGATGGAAATCAGATCAAAATCAGATGATGTGGACAACCTATTGCAATCCAACAACTTTTAGTCCTTTAAAAGGTAGTTAGAAAAACTCTACAACTCCAGAATTATCCAAGGAGTTTCTTTTCGTTTATTTTCCTAATAAAATTAAAAATAAATTAAAATTTTTGTAAGCCCTTAAAACACGAACCAAGCCGACATTACTTGAACATTTTTCTTTATTGGTTGTTGGTCACACTTATTTAAAGTAGACTCGGGATGATAAAAGGTAGGTAGCTAGTTCCGGCTGGCCCTAGAGGAACAGACCATGAGTAATAGTCTCAAAGATTTAGGAAGGCTCTCAGAATTGAGTGGTGTTAGGGGATAGTGCACATGTTAATACTTTACTCACATTATAGTACGAATAAGGGAAATGCGGTTGCTAGAGCGAGACGAACATTGTTATGAATTTACTTAGAGAACGAAAATGACAACAAACAGCTGATTAATTTCTTTATCTTCTCGACCGAGCAATCTTTAAGTCTATATACTGTGTCTGTGCTGGAGGGGACCACACATAAACCGATTTGGTACTTAGTGTGACCGTGTTTTCTTTATGGACATCGTTTCGTAGTAGTCCGCAAGGATTCCTGACGCTTGGCGAATGCCAGTATATTCGTAAGTGAAGCAATCCATGGGTTGTGAATCAAAATAGGTTACATATATTTTCTCAATAAGCACCTCGATTTACAAAAACTGAACATTAGAAAATGACCCTTACAGTTATACCTGCATGGCCATGAGTGTTTTTAGGATCATTTGATTTAACACTCGTTTAAAGAACAAATTCTCAATAGTTTAAGAATTTTATTTGCTTATGCCCGTCCATAGGTCTGACAGATGAAATCTTAAGAGCCTACGAATACTTCTGCTTTTGTTATTGACATTTTTCACTTACTTTAGGTATTCACTTGTTGTATTGACTGAAGATTTATTAGACTTAGACTAAGGATACTTTGTTAATATTTAAGTACGTAAATTCTTGTTTTAAATATCTTTCTATTTAGAGTTTGGGCCCACAGTGCATTGTTGCATACTGCTAAAACTATGTTATAACCTCAATAACAATGCATCAAACCAGAAGCCAGGAGAGCAGGAAAACCTTGAATGCCACTCAGGGGGGCAGAAGATATAGAACAGCCCACACTGGCGCACAGGTGGATTAACCTCGCATCCCTTTTGCCGGCAGGTTGACCGAGTTAAATTGAGTTGAGTGAGAGTGGCTGGCTAACAACAACAAATGGCCAAACAAAATGGCTGTCAACGGCAGCTGCTGGTTTTTCTGCACATATTTTGATTGATTATTGCTAAAAAAAAAAAAACACAGTAACAGAATTGCAAATAAACCGATTAGAGTTTTCTTCCTTAATCGGCGGCTACTGTAAAAATCTATAAATATAACGAACTTTTGGCCATGCAAAAATGGTTTGACATAAACAACAGGAAATGAGCAAAAAAAAAAATATATATATCAGAAGAATACAACGGATGGATGGATGGGTGGATGTTGAATTGGATTGGATTCAGGGCCATTTTGTGGCATTGTTGTGCGGAATTGTGGGCTGCACGTTGATTACAATTCGCTTCCGGCAGTCATTAATTTTTATTTAGCACATTTTCGGTGTGGCCACAAGAGAGAGAGTGAGTCTGAAAGAGAGAGAGAGGTAAGAAAAATGGCACAAGGACTACCGAGTTGAGAAATATGAATAAATTAAGCCACATGTGTGGGTGTCCCTCTGTATGTGTGTGTGTGCTGTCTGTATGGCTGGCGGAAACGGAAAGTGTGTTAATTTCCGACAGCAAAATGTTTACGCTGATGATGGACGTGAACTGCAATTGATTTCAATGGACAAAAAATAAACGTGAGCCCGCATAAAGGTGACTTAATGGAAAGTGGACGTTTCGATTGCTGTGAAAACAAATTAAGGAAAATCTTTAAATTGTTAAAAATCAAATACCTACGTTTTTAAAGAATTGAGCACTAGATCTTGTCATTTTTTGATTCGATTTATTGGTGCCTCTATTTTCAAAGTCTGGTAAATAAACATTATTTATCAAACAGTACCGAACCGGAACGCTTGATTTTTGATTGAAAGAAGCGGCTTGTGGAACCGAATCCCTAGCATAGGGATTAAAGGAATTTTGAGCCCTTATAAAAGCATCAGTGGGATACCTGAAATTGATTTGATTTGCTTTCGTTAACGGCGCAGTGTGGCCATTCAAACCTGCCGAATCCAAATTAATTGTAGGAATCCCATTATTGTTGTCTGATTGTATGGTTGATAACGCTAAAAAAAAAATAGAAGTAAAATCCAGAGCAGCTCGGTGTTGTTTTTAATTAAATTTTTTTATAGATTTACAAAAAAAATACTTTTGAACTATAAGCTGAGGTTCTTGCGCCATTTTAAAATATATACAAAAAATAATATTCTATCTGAAAAATGTGTAAAACGTGCAATCTTTGCTGTCTTTTAATTAAAAGAACAGTTTAAGCCGTAAAAAAGTCAAAATTATTGAAATTGACAGCTCGCACAAATGTGTTGCCTACTTATGAGGGCAGCACCAATTGACATTCCACATACGCCCTGTTACCTCACTTTGATTAGTTTTTTGAGAGATTTTTTTTTTCTGGAGAAAAAAACCATAATATATTTTTTATTTTGGTTTTGTATAATTTATTAATTAAATACAAAAATTTAAAAAAAATATTTTGGAACTCGAGGGGTGTTCAGAAAGTTATCGGCCTGCCAATTAGGGTCTCAAAAAAAAAAAGGTCAAGAGGTAGCCATGATTCCGGGTCTTCAGGTTATCGGAAATGAAATCGGTAAATGAGGTTATGATCAGAATTGATGTAATTTTGGCCCGTACCTCCATCAAATTTTTTAATATTTTTCAGAAAAATTGGCGGCTAATTAAAAAAAAAATTCAAATTTTTCAAGTTTTTTTTTGTAGTTTAGTAAACCAAAAAAAAGTAAAAAAATGTTTTTCCTCTTGATTGAGCTACGGGCCAGAACTACATTAATTCTGGGTCGATTGCAACATGGCTGATCAAAATCCGTTTAGTAAAACTGGCGCAATCATGGCTACCTGGTGAAAAAAATTGGTTTCAATAAAAACTCGCTTAAGGTTTTGAGTAACTTGAAAAATACTCACTTTAGCAAGTAAATTGCTCCACTTAAAGGGCTATATCTGCTTCACTATTTCGAATTTTTGAAAATGGTTTGAAGGGAATGAAAGGGGAATGTCCAAGCTATAATAATAATGCAAAACAAAAAAATCGAAAAATAATTTTAAAACTCAGCAAAAATTAAATCTATTTCAGGAATCCCACTATCGTTGTCTTTGTATATTTATGATCGTTAAAAAATAAGGGTAAAATCCAGTGCAGCGCCTTTTAAACACAGTCGCTCGGTTTGGGTTTTCATGCAATTTTGATTAGCTGTTAACAAAAATATTTTGAAACTTTAAGCTGAGGCTTTTGCGCCATTTTAAAATATAAAAAAATAATATTGTAGCTGGACAATGTGTAAAACGTCCAATCTTTATTGTTTTCAAATTAAAAGAACATTTTAAGCCTTAAAAAAATCAAAATGATTGATATCGGCAGCTTACACAAAATTGTTGCCTACTTATTGTGGCAGCAAAAATAGGAATTGCGCATACGCCCTGTTACCTCACTTTCTCTCATACATTTTCTTGTTTTGCAGTTTTTAAGCAATTCTTAATGATTCTATACTAAGCTAAATCAGCAGCTAACCCACTTGATTATTTAAGGTCCATCAAAGTCATTTTTCCAAATTTTTTGGTTAGGAGGTCGTATACTTAATATTTACGCTTTAAGTATGCAAATACCGATTATATGCAAAATTGAAACATTTGAGATAATTATAAACTTATTTTATAGAGAAAGAACACATTAGTGTACAAGTGGGAAACAGCACTGTTCTTTCCCACTAAAGCACAGTAGTTTGCCATAGAGCTCAATGAAGAACATGTGCCAGATTGAAGCTGTATCTAAGAACCTAAACAATAAATCCGATCTTCTGAGCGGCGCTTTTATCGCGATCTTTGCAACTCCTTATTTTACTTCAGATTGCATTTTTAATGAAGGCGGCAGTCTAGTCTCAAAATATAAGCAGATTGAAGGGTATATAATTTGTATAAGGAAGTATGATTGCTCTGATCATAACGCAGCTCGTTGTTTTTTTTTGGTTACGATGAAGTAGCTAAAATTTATACCTATGTGTTCTACAAATCACTTTCGTCCCCCAAAATCACCCTATTCCCATACGATTTGGGTCGTTTTTGGGGTCGAAAGCCATTTGTAGAACACATGGGATAAGCTTGTTTGACTGCATCGTTTTCATTTCGGCAGTGCAAAATAAACCGGTTTCTGTTGACTTTGTTTGGCATAATAAATAAATATTATTGAATTAAAATGGTAAAAAAAAACAAGAAGTAACTTTGATGTGTCGAGTTCTAATAACTTGAAAAACTTCAACTGATTTAACTGGAAAAATTAATAAGATATAGATATCATTTTAAAATTTTTAAATCATTGATAATAAAAATTTGATACTAAAAAAAACTTTTCTTAGTAAAACACATTTTCCGACCGATCGTTCCTATGGCAGCTATATGCTCATAGTCATCCGATTTTGATAATTTTTTCCGAAATTATGGAAAGCTATATAAAACTAACATATACAAGATTATTGACGCTACGATGGAAAATAAAAAAGTTTTTCTAACTAGTACTAGTTCTTAGACCGATCGCTCCTATGGCAGCTATATGATATAGTTATCCGATCCGGCCGGTTCCGACATATTAGTTGTGCGTAAATAGAAACCTGTGCAAAATTTCAGCTCTATAGCTTTAAAACTGAGAGACTAGTTCGCGTAGAAACAGACAGACGGACAGACAGACGGACGGACGGACAAGCAAAAACAATAATGCAAGTTTTAATCAGTTGATAAGGAAAATAACTCCGAAAATCATTCCGCGAAGTAACAAGGGCTCGGCGACAACATCAACTCGACCTATTAAGAGGCTGATGCTGCAGGGGATATCATCTTACGGCCCTGGAATAGACAACACCATGTAAGCTTCTACTATAACTTTAAGGCTCATTTTCTAATGTTCCCTTTTTGTAAGTCCAGGTGCTTATTGATAAAATATATATAGCCTATTTTTATTTAAGAGAAAGAAAGAAATGATACGTTATATTATATATAATAAAAATGATTAAATTATTTTATTATTATGTTTTTTCCACAACTAAAGTGACTATTTTGTATTCCAACACATGACAGCTTTATGAATTTAAATGAATGCAATTTATTTCATTTATTTGTGTTTTGCAAATATCTGACACAACAATTAACCCATGTTTGAGATTCCAGTTTCAAATACACTTGACCCAGCGCTGCTCCCCCTCCTCCCCCTACAAAAAGCAATCAACAAATATCAAAAACTTGGCTCATTCCTGTCGTAAACAAAACAAAACAAAATGCAGACATTTTCTCCCATTGCTATTCAAGTGCAAAGGCCAGTTAACAGTTGGCCAACCACTTCACGCTCCAACCGCCCCCCCGCCAAACAATCTCAGTCCGAGTGTCGACGCACCAAACCATGAATATTTTAGTAAATGCCGCGCCAGGCTTTGACTTTGCCACTTGGTCACCCTTTTGGGTGCCTTCACTAGTTTGGTAAAGGGTTCAGGCTCTGTGGGACTCGACAATTTACGCCATTTTTGGAAAAAGTTTCAGTTTTTTTCGGTTGTTTCGTTTGCAGCCCAAAAAATAAAAATGTGCAAAGTTTTCGGCTGTCGCCGTCTACGGGGCGTTTGAATTACGTTATTGCCTAGAAGTATGCTTTAGTATTTTGCGGTTGAAAAAGTTTCAATTGCGTGGGTCGTCGACATCGCGTTTTTTATTAAATAAATTGCAGCGGGACGTCCTTCGAGTGCAGCCCTCCCTGCCGCTCTCCTTTTTCCTTACACCTTTCACAGTCTTATCGTCCCTGTCGCTTTGTTATGCAAAAAGGGTTTCGACAAGTGAGCGAAGTGCTAAAGGGAAAAGTGTTGGTATTGAGAAAACAAGTTGGCAGAGTTTTTCATGCATGGCTGATTTGAGCGAAAGAAACAACTTGTTTATAATTTGGAACTGAAGTATGAAAATTTCATTAATAAACGAATCGAAACTAAATTGTAACACTACTACAATTTCCCAAGTGGAAAAGGGTAAGAGGTGGGTGAAGTTAAGTGGAAAGGGCAGAGAGTTGGTGGGGCGCTCCACTGTTCGAACTTTTTTAAATTAATGTTTTCATTTGGCTTGAACTAAATGAACGGCTTTAAATAATGAGTGACTTTGCGCTAAGCAATAAATTCAATACAATTCTCAAATACTAATTTCGTGGCAGGTTGTTGTAAAATGGAATTACAAATAAACTTGAAATAGACTGCAAAAATATTGCTTATAATAAAACCGGCAGGCCCATGAAATTGTACGGTGCTGACTACCCTGTACTCACATGTAAATAATACTAGGAAAAAATCTATTAAATTTAAAAATATTAAAACAATTTGTAAAATACTCTATACCGATTGGGCTTGTGTTATTGGACTAACTGGAAACCATACCAAATACAGCTGGAGCAAAAACATCCACAAGGTCGCAAAGTGGCGCCGGTAGAACAAAGTAGGTTCCAAAAAGCAAAAATTTCATGAGCGCCGACGAAATTTTGAATGAACTCATCTTATAGGAAATTGTTCAACAATTTCAAATATGCACCCTTAATAAAATGAATGAAATTATTTTAGAAGATACAACCCGTCCTATTTTTAGTTAAAAAAAAAACACAATTTTTGGGTATTTTGGTTCGCTTTCAGTAGGAATATCTCGAAAACTAGGCAACGAATCGTCATAACTTTTTTGTCTACTGATTAATGTATTCCTTAAGAGTATGTTATTACTTTCTGTTTCTCCAAATAAATCGCTTTTAAAAAACTATCCATTTTTTCACTAAAAATTTATAATTTTTTATATTTGCCATATTTTCAAAATATCTTCTTTGATTATTCCCTAACCTATTTCAAAAAGCTCCAGGTGCCCGTCGCCGCCTCTGCGATTTTTAGAGGAAAAATTGGTAAAAAAGACATGGCAAAATGAGGGCCTCTTCAACATGTCGGCCCCATCTTCCGATTCACTTTTTCATCTCTGCGGCATTTGAAGTCACGAAAGAGTTAGAATCTAAAAGTTTTAGTTGAAGAACTGTTAATCTATTAGAGATACCTTGTCTTATGAATAATAAAATTTTTTTTTTAATCTTATTAATATAAAAAAAAAAATTTTTTTTAAAATTTTTTTTATAAATTTTTTTGGTAATAATTTTAAAACATAGAAATATTAAAATAGAAACAACATATAATACAAAATTGTTGCAAAATTTTTTGGTTTTTACCAAATAATTGATTTTTCCACAAATTTTAATTTTGTTAACCCATATTGGTACATATAGGTTTCATGGGTTAAACAATTATCTATCATTTGTTATTTAAATTATTCAATTATCCCATTTGGTTCAAAAGATATGATTTTTGAAACGAAAAAACTTTCTAATTTTCTATTGCCAAGTTTTCAGTTTTTTTTTTAAGTTTTAGTTTATTGCAATAAATATTAATAATTTTTTTTTGATTTAAATGACTTGATAGAAAATTATACGATTTTAGTTGGTTAGGCAAAATCTCTTAATAAAAATACGAGAGGTTTACAAACATTGGAATTCGGTTGGAATTTGATAGAAAGAGCTATCTGTGGCAACCCCGATATTCCTCAACATCTTCTAAAGCCGAGTTTGGTTCTGGTTCTATATTCAGCACCTTAAAAATTAGGGATATATTTTTTCCTATATGGCTTTATACCTCTAATAGGCACTAATTGGCTGTTCTCGCCCTTGCAGTCCGGCCATCTGAATGCTTTGAATACAAAACTACTAATATTGCTTTCATTTTAAGCCTAGCTAATTTTGATCCTATTTGTGCAAAAACTTTCCTTGGCAACATTAAAGTTCATTTCCAAACATGTCCCTAATGCAGCTTACTATGCCTGGGCTTGCCATTTTGTTGCTGCATGCAAATATATCAAACTTTAGTTGTCTATGCTTGACTTGAATCGTCGTCTCAGTTTTCGTCTTTGTCCTTGTGCCAGCCAGAACTTTAGACTCCTGGCTGATGTTAAAGATTTATTATTTATCAGTGCAGATTGTGCAGCTACTTTGTAGCTTCCGTTTCCATCCTGTCTCTCCCTGGCTGCTGCCTCAGCAGCATAAGATTTCTTAGACATGTGGAGGGTCCTGCTACAAGTATATCTATATATCCTTTGGCAAAATGCCGTATGCTTTGTTGCTGTTGTTGTTGTCTCAAAATGCAGATTGTTTACTGATGTTGGATGTTATTTTCAATGGCTCTCTCTGCAATGTTTCGCATTTTCAATGAAAATTGCCTTGATTTTGTTTTTCCTGTTTGTTGTTGGATAAGTGAAGTATTTGCATTTTAGAGTGAAGGTCATTTAAAGGAGTTTCGAGTTGATTTTTGAAACCAAAGTAAGCCGTATTACTCAATAATTGTTCTTGGTCAATAGTAAATTCCACTTAAGTATCTAACAAAAACCCACATTGGCCTTATCCCCCCCCCGTACAAATGTCTGCTAAACAATTCAATTACAGGAATAACAACCAGAATAAACAAAATAAAACAATGGGGGGGAAAATGAAAATGAAAACAAGACACGCAGACAGCAAAACTGAAAATTATCTGTACATTTCGTGCAAATGTAAGCAGAAAATTCATTTTTTTTTGCCGCAGCCAGCTGACTTTATCTAGACTTCCTTCTCACGATTCTGTCTAGGCTGCATTTAACTAATTGCGATAATTAATTAGGACTAACAACAGCAGGGGAAAAAGGAGAATGCAGCACCACGCAAAAGGAAAAGCCTACGAAGGAAAACTGCTGCTCCACAGGAATGTGTGCTGATAGCAGGGGATTACCAACCAAATGGATATATAAAGTTTGTCTCTGAAGCTTAAGCATTTAATGGTGTTAATGCATGTTTCTGCCAAAGTTTAAAGGTTCATTTCTGTTGTGGTTTGAATTTTGGTTAAAATTAATTCAATGTGAGAAATGGCAGAATTTTGAATGTAAACTTCTATTGTGTTCCATTTGGGGGCCAATACCAAATGTAAAATAAAAGAAATTTTAACTTCTATGATATATTTGGGATCAGCAAGCGTTCAGTCTGCTAACCTAATCCTAGCCAATCAGCGGAGTCCGCAGGGTGCAGCTTTAAAATTTTCTATAAGGAGACGGAGTGATTACTAAGTCCCAGAATACTTACACAGATAATCCGCAAAGACTCTGAGCGGTCTCCTCTATTCGCCTATGATTTTTTTAAAGGTCTAAATCACCTAAAGATAACCCAGAAGTGTTTTAAGATTACTTTGGGGCTCCGATAATGTTTTGAGGAGAAGGCCCTACCTAAAAATGTAAAAAAAACTGACTTTATATTGTGTGCAGGTCTCTTAATGAGATGGCTCAGCCTATGAATCGATGACAAACGATTCACACATCTGGCCGACTCCAAATATAAACGGATCTAGGGCGCTGCTCCATCTAGGAAGAGAAAACATATCCTTATTAGTTGGTTCCCGAACTGGACACTGCCAAAAAGGCAGACACGCCGCAAGGCTCGGCATTAGGCACAACGACTTCTGCAGAAGCTGCAACTCAGAGGATGTAGAATAGAGTGAACAACACCTGTCATTGCCCAGCGCTCAGCAGAATGCGACTCACCGTTTTGGGTCGTCGATTTCTACAAGTTCTTTAGGAAATCTTTGAAATGGATGTTTCCAGTGAACTGTCAAAAAAGTGTCGATAAAGTGTAAATAAAGATGGAAAGGGAATCAAAAATATCAGATACGAAATGCAAGACAACATCAACAATGTCGTCTCCTTATAGCTTATCTGTATAAATTTGATTTTGGGCTGGTGCACAACTATAAACGAAGTCAATGGAAACTACAAAAAGATTTTTTTGTCACTAAAAATTTTTAGAGAATGACTAATGACACCATTTAATTCCAAAACTCTATTATACTGTGCATAGATGACTATGGTAAAACTTTTTCTAAAATGCATTTTTTTCTCAATAAAAATCAGGGACCGTGACAGTTATAAGTTTTATTAAAAAGTCATTATTTACCAGTTATTAACAAAAGTCATTTATAAAAATCATTCCGAGACTTTTTTATTTTAATGTCTTTTGCATATATCGCATGGAACGAGCCATTGAAAACCAAAATGTAAACCTATTCTTGATCAGCTCGACTAGAGTAATCGATAAAGCTCAATGTTTTGAAAGTAAGTTTTGCGTACGGTTTCTTTTCTGTTACCCAAAGTAACAAAAAAAAAGTTAAGGACAGAATCAATTTAAACTAAATGTCCCAATGTCTTTTTAAATGCGAAATATGCAAATGACTTTTATATTATGAAGTCAAAAATAAATGTTTCTGAACAATTTTTATTATAGCTTCTCTTAGCATTTGTAGAAAGAAATCAAAAATAATTGTTATGAGCAGAGTAATAAAATGGAAATCATAAAATAATTGTTATTTCCGGAAATCTAAAACAAAAATATCGATGAATAATTCTTAAATCAAAACTTTTTTTAACGAGAAGGCAAAGCTAACTTCGACTGTGCCGAAGTTTTAATACACTTGAAAAACTTTACTCCAGCTGATTTAACCGGTAAAATATATATAGGATATATATATCAGATATTTAAAATTTTTAAATCATTGATAACAAAAATTTGATACCATATAACAAAACTTTTCTTAGTAAAGCACATTTTTCGACCTATCGGTCCTATGGCAGCTATATGCTATAGTCATCCGAATTTGATAAAATATTCCTAGAATTGTGTTAACACATATAAAACTAATATATACCAAGATTGGTGACGCTACGATAAAAAATAAAAAAGTTTTTCCCATTAAAACTAGTTTTTTGACCGACCGTTTATAAGGCAGCTATATGCTATATTCATCCGATTTTAATAAATTTTTCCACAAATATGTAAAATCATCTAAAACTAATATATACCAAGATTGGTGACGCTACAATAGAAAATAAAAAAGTTTTTCTCACTAAGACTTATTTTCCGACCGATCGTTCCTATGGCAGCTATAAGATATAGTCATCCGATCCGGCCGGTTCCGACATATTAGTTGCGTGCAGTAAAAAGAAGACTCTGTGCAAAATTTCAGCTCGATAGCTTTAAAACTGAGAGACTAGTTTGCGTAGAAACAGACAGACAGACGGACAGACGGACAGACAGACGGACAGACAGACGGACGGACGGACAAGCGGAAATGAACTCGGCTCGTCGTCCTGATCAAGAATATATATAGTTTATGGGGTCGGAAAGGAATATTTCTATGCGTTACAAACTTCTGGGCAAAATTAATATACACTTTTCAAGTGTATAATAAAAATTACAATATAACAGTTTATTTATATTTTTCCTTTTTCCAGAAACTGTTATATCCGGTCACTGATAAAAATAAATCGAAAAACACTCACCTTAACACAAATATTTCCCTTTTTCAATATCCATGGTAAGAACAAAGAATATTGTTAACTGAATTAGTTATTAATGTAAAAGCTTGTTTTCAGCACATAAATATTATTTTTACAGATAAGTCAAACAGAGATAATAATGTTGTTGTTTTCTTGCAATTCTTAAGTGCTATTTTTGATTCCCTCTCACTCTTCCGATGGAAGCGGACTGCATTAATAGATATGCACCAGCGCTTTAATCGATCGAACTGAAACTTTCACTGTTGATTTGAAAGACCATACTGTGTGTGAATTGAAATGTTTCGTTTTATTACTATTTTATTTGAAAAAGTCATCTAAAATGGAATGGAATTATATTCTAAGAGCCGATTTCATAAAAATCATTTCCCAGCTTTTTTTCCCAATTCCCCTTTTCCTTCCTCTCATTCTCTTTCCATCTTCCCCATTTCATCTTTCTGAGTGTTAATTCTTTTACACACAAATTTCTAGGTACTCAGACACGAATAACATTCTCGCTGCTAGAATTGTTTCATAATTCGAAGAGCGGCCTCTTAGAATGTAGGGTGACCAAACCACACCGAAAAGGCTGTAAACAATCACTGAATCCGAAATGGTCACTCTGGTCTTGTCAGCTGTTCTTTGTTTACAAAATAAGCGGGCAACAGAGATTGTAAAATAAATGTTTATAAAATTGAAAATGGATGGCTCTATGTGAAATGCAGAGGTTATGGGCATTGCCATGGTTGATTTCTTGTGTGTATTTCGCGTATCACTGAAAGAGGATGCAATAACCTCAGAGCGGCAAATTGTTGGCCAAATCCCTTTAAATAGGTATCATCCTGACCGCTTTGGGCACCACAACTTGTTCATCCTCCGCAAAGTTCTCCAAATTGTTTTTGTTTTGCCTTTTGATCTTCTTTGAATCCATTTTTTCCAATTGTGTAGCTTGATTCTAAGAGTACCTCTTCGAATTATCAAACTGTTTCATAATTCGAAGACCTAGAGAATGTATCAGCTGTTTTTGACAAACGATCTGGCAGCCCCATGCACATTATACGAGCGCATTCTAGACGTCTGAGTACGGCCTCTTAGAAGGCTTTGAGAAAATTCGAAGAGCACATTCGAAGAGCTATGTAATTAGATAGGCAGCTGGAATGTTATTCGTGTCTGAGTACCTAGCTTAAACTAATAAATCACATTGTTAAAGTTAGTTTAATCTGACACAAAGCGGCTATATAGTAGATAAGAAATCCGCTCTTAAACCTGCTTCGAAAGAAACAACATTCTCCTATTTTTCAAACTGATTTAGAGTTCAGCGTTTCCAAATAAATAAAAACAAAAAACATGTCTATAAATGTGCATAAATTTTTATAGTACGTAAATTTGTGTAATTTCTTTCTAGGTTTTGGCACTTAATTCAACCATTTACTTATGTTTAAGACGTTTCCTAAAATTGAATGCAAATTTACTTTTTCTTTTCTTTAGTTAAAGTAAAAAACATTTTGGCACTTAAGGTTGAAGACATGTCATCTGCTGACAGTTCTAACTGAGTAATCATCCGCTTATCTCAGCTGATCATCTTGCCAGTGACTTAGCTGTACATTTTCTTCACTTTCTTCTTGTCCGTCTTGCTGTTGCTGCTGTTGTATATCTTCCTGCTCGACGCTAAATACTTCGCTTTCACTCTGATCTTCTTGTTCCTCATCCTGATCACCATCTGCCTGTGAAGCTGCCTCTTCTTCTGGGCTAGAGCTTTCACTTGATTCATCTAAGCAACATTGGGGAGCAGCCGCTGCTGCCAATATAAAGAAAACCAAAAGAATATAGCAACGCATTCTGGAATGAAATGGAACTGACTCTCAACTTAGGTTGACACTCGCTTATATCTAATTCAAATCGGCAGCTTGGCAGTAGATGAAGTCATTCCATAGTAAATTAACATCAGGTGTAAAAGCCGAAAATCAAACAAAAGCCAGACAAATCAATTAACAAATATGAAATTTATTTTAAGATGAATTGACATTTGAGTTGAGCTTCATATGCGTCATGGAACAGCTGGTTTCTAGTTTGGTGGGGTTTTCAACTTTTTGACTCATTCAAAGTTGAATGCGTTTCACATGTTGCATTTTTTAAGACAGAAAAAAGGGAAAAAGTGAAAAACGGGGGCGTACACGCCCCTGTCAAAGTGTTGAGCGAGAGAAACACGGAACCCCAAAAGCGTGTGAAATGCAAATGAAGTTTACTTGCGCACATACGAGGTGTTGTTACCTTTGTTATTGCATTGAGGCAGAGTTAAAGATAAGCATTAAATCGGCCAGTTATACAGTTGATAATTATTTTGGCTGCTTCAATTTAACTGAAGACTAAGTCACTTATAGCTTAATTCCCTTTTGTATTACAAGTAATATTTCCCTTTTCTACATTGTTGTATTTCCGCCTAACTAATTGTTACACCAAATTTAACCAAAGATTCAACACCAACAGGTGGCCCAGACAAATATAATAAATTTTTGTAGCTCCATGGTCCTTTTTTTCCCCCATTGCATTTTACGAGCTGCACACACACACACACGCACACTTGGGGCCGCACCGTTTCCGTTTCCGCTCAGTAAATGTTTCATTTTGTTTTCTGAGAGCGAAGTGGGGTTTGGCGGGGCTGGAACCGCCGCCTGTCACTCAGTAAAACGCCGCCGTGTGTGGCCAAAGTTAATGTCCAACGAGCTTGTCCATATGTCAGTTAGTTGACTGCCCTGCCAGCAGCAGCAGCAGCATCCATGTCACCTCCCCCCGCTTACCGGCTGCCAACCAATGTTTGAGTGTGTGCGAAGGTTGGCCATGTGTTGGCTTCCGAGACGAAAATGGCTTAAGTAGTCACTTTTTGTGCTTATGCCTGGACTTTGGTTTAATTAATTACAAGATTAATGCGACTATGCTCATGTTAGATGTAAGTATGTGTGTGTGTGTGTAAGTCAGCGTTGTACGTTTACTAAAGTGCGTTTGATATTGCGGTAGATGGGTTCATAAAACATAACCTTCTAGAAATGTAATTACATTCACACCCCACAAATTTGTCATTTATTATTTGTCAAGGTTATGGAATTTGGTAAAGGAGGAAGGAATCGAACTTTTACATATATCAGAAAAAGCAATCAATCCCCACACCCCATTTTTATACATTTTGGGAGGGTTGTTCCAAAATTAGAAAAATATTTTTCCATCTATTCGGCCCATAAAGCTTACAAACCAAATTTCATTCAGATCGGCCCAAAAATAACGTTTGGCCATGAACCCACCATGCCCATTTTCCGACCTTTGGGGTAAAATTTCCCTTATACAAAAATAGTTTCTCCATTTTTTTGAACCATTAAGAATACATACAGAATTTCATACATATCGCCACATAAAGAACGTTTGGGCATAAACCCTCATACGCCACCATTTTTCGACCTTGGATTTTTAAAAATCGTTGAAAATCATGTCTAACTGTTTCTCATATTATGCTCAAAAAAAAAGGGTTTCAAGTCAAAATTTAAAATTTCCGGTCATTTTCCCAAGTTGGGGACGGTATTTCCAAAATCAAAAAATTACTTGTCCTTGCTGACCGAGTTTTAAGTCAATTGGATTAAAATAGTTTTTTCCATATTGAATATTTCGGACATGTCTAATTATTTTGCATATTATCCTTACAAACCGAGTTTGAAGTCAATCGGATGAAAAATTTTATTTTCCATGAAGAATTTTCAGGCCCTTTTACCTGGTGGACGGACTTTCCGAAATGGAAAAAAACACGTGGCCCATTATTATTATTACTTTACTTCAGACGTCGTGGCTTAAGTCACAGGCGCCCGAACACATTCGGCAAATTCACACAGACACGAGTCGAACGCATGCCGAGCCCTTCGCAAAGAGAGAAAAAACGGCTTTACGTGTTCCAGTGCTTGCACAGAGCATTATTATTAGTGGGAAAGATTGCTCTGTCGACAGAAACTTAACAGCGAAATAATCAGCTGTTTTTTGTTATTGTCGCTCCCGCAACAAACTTAACAGCGAAATAATCAGCTGTTTTTTTGTTATTATCGCTCTCTGAGTACAGTCAAGACAATGTCCGTCTCGCTCTAACCACCGTGTTTTCCTATCTGTGTTAAAAGACCTTAGCAACATGTTGAAATTGCTGGCAACATTTTAAAAGTATCTCAACTCGTACTGTTACTTAACAGCGCCTCATTTTGAGAGCCGTCTCAATCTTCCCCTCTATCTCTCTTCCTCTGTGCAGCTGTTCTTTGTTATTGTCGCTCTCTGAGTACAGTCAAGACAATGCTTGCCAAGCCTTCATCCAGGCAGGTTCGAGCCGCTTTCACAGAGCAAGAGTATTAGAGTAAAATATTGCCTCTCAATTTGTGGCGCTGTTAAGAGATATGACCAATGTAGATCAGATGTTGTCGTCCAAGACCAGGCGCGCACATTCGGCAAATCACAACACGAGCCGACACAGCCAGCCCTTCGCAAAAGAGTAAAAATCCAAAGCCAACAGTGCTCGCCTAGCCTTGCCGCTATATTCGGACACCAATACATAAAGATAAGAAGATTGAGACGGCTCAATGAGCCTGTTAAGTAACAGTACGAGTTAGATACTTTTAAAATGTTGCCACCGTTTCAAATGTTGTGGTCTTTCACACAGTAAAACACGGTGGTTAGCGAGACGACATTGTCTGACTGTACTCAGAGAGCGAAATACAAAACAGCTGTTATTTCCTGTTGTTTGTCGCGAGCACATCTGTTAAGTTCGAGGACGATTTTACTCTAGCCAATAACTCTCTGCTAAGGCTGATGTAGATACTTTTGAAATGTTGCCAACGATTTCAAAATGTTGCTAAGGTCTTATTACACATATAGGAAAACACGGTGGTTAGAGCGAGACGGACATTGTCTTGACTGTACTCAGAGAGCGACAATAACAAAGAACAGCTGATTATTTCGCTGTTAAGTTTGTCGCGAGAGCGACAATAACAAAGAACAGCTGATTATTTCGCTGTTAAGTTTGTGGCGACCGAGCAATCGTTACCTCTAATAATATTGCTCTGTGCCGCTTTGTGTCGCATCAATACCACCAATACACTCTCACTTTTTCTCCTCGCTCTTTGTGACTAAGGCTGCTTTATTTACAAACCAAATTTCAAGTCAATCGAATAACAAACAAAATTTTTCCTATAGTAGCTTTTCCGGCAGTTTTCCACCGTATGGGGGTGGAATTTTTCAAATCCCCGCCTTATGGCACACTTTTAACGTATACGGAAACTTCTGTGAAAGTTTGAGCTTTCTACCTCTTACCGTTTAGGCTCTGCTTAGATTGCCTATGAATCAGAGAATCAGTTACTAAGTCAATAAGGATAAAACCCTTTTATATATATACAGGCATGTTTTCAATTCCACCTCTACACGATTTTGACGAAAGTGAAATTGATTTCATTTCTCTCAATCCCAAACGACGAAGAGGACCGGTTAAAAAAGTGTTGCTTGCTGGTCAATGGAAGGAAAAGTAATTGCCATGTTGCGCACTCGAACTGTTGATAAATGTACCCTAAGTAAATTTTCCATAATTCCTTGTTCAATTTGCCAATTTTTCATGAAATAAGATTTCCGCTTTGGATTTTAGTTGATTTATAAAAAAAAAACTCTGATCTAATTTTTTGATAATCGCCGCTGAAACCTAAAAATTCTGCATTATGACTTTTGCCAAATTGGTTCGGGCTTGGATTTTATGCTTCAGAACATGCCTGATAGAGATTTTTAGTCTCGTCTGACAGTATGTAGATTGACAATCAGTCAGTGAAATAAATAATCAATGAAATGGATGAATGAAGAAATTAATCAGTCTCTAAGAAATAAAATAGGAGGAGGCAAATGGTCCTAAATGGTTAAGGGAAGCCGGAATAAGCCGGAAATAATTTTTAAACACTTGAAAAGTCATTTTTGTCATCATCATCAGTCATTTTTGAAAAGTTTCTAACCTTAAAATGGCCGTAGAACAGCCAGTAATAGAGCTACAGAAATCTATCACTGCTTTTTGGAAACTTTGGAAGCTATCCTTTAAGACTACGTTCCAAGAAATATTTATTTAAAGCCGGAAATAATTTTTAAACACTTGAAAAGTCATTTTTGTCATCATCATCAGTCATTTTTGAAAAGTTTCTAACCTCAGAATGGCCGTAGAACAGCCAATAATAGAGCTACAGAAATCTATCACTGCTTTTTGGAAACATTGGAAGCTGTTCTTTAAGACTACGTTAAGGGTTAAGGCTGGCAACCTAAATAATTTTTTCGAAAGTCCGGCTCGCGGTTTCGAGCCAAAATTTCAAAACTCTGGGTTTTTAATTATTTAAACATACGATATAATTTATTTTCAAATTCAAATATTAAATAGAACTTCTTCACGTATTATTACTATTATATTTGATCAGATAAAACTTAACTAACGCTTAACTTTACAGGTTGAGGTTCAACTATTTTTTTCACAAGAGGTTCGGTTCAAGGTTCGGTTTACAGTAAAAGTAAAGACGGAATTCCAGGTTCAATCCGGTTCGGCTTAAAACCGGTTTGCAGCCATTATTCTCTTACCCAACCGAAATGTCAAATCGTTTCGACATAAATTTGGGTATGCGCATTTCTATAATTCTCTGGTATTTTAAGGCATATTTTATGATTATGTTTAATTAAATAAAAATCAGCAAAAGTCAAATTTCAAAGAATACCTTAAAGAGATGGAAAAAGTAAGGGAAGCATTTGATGATTTTTGTGGGTTCGTATTAACACAAAAATATAAAATCTGTAAAAAATAATTATTTACACACGTGTAAAAAAAATTTCCTTAGGAAGAATAGATTGGTTTTCTATACTACTAATACATAATATAATAATAATTTACTTATAATAATTAAAAAAATGAAAAAACAAATTATTACGAAATTTTTTACACGCGTGTAAAAAAAAAAAATTGGAACTGTTGACTTGCAGAGTAACTGATGTCATTGATGATAATATTCATGGCGTGAATATAACTTTTGTGCTTTTGACGAGCTATGATTAGCACAGGGACAAGACAAAGTTGACTTATGACTTCGAAATTGTTTTGATCGGAAAGTGTAAGTAGCCTGTAGTTCAGCTTTTGGTAGTAAGCACCAGAAACCAGCCAAACCACCCGCTAAGAAATTTGGCTAACGAATTTTGTATAAGAATGCCCGCAAAACGTATCGAGGTTCGACTTTGACTACCAGTTGTTAACGAGGTGACTGTTTGCGAAGCAGCTACTGGATTGCCTGATTGATTAACTGAAAAATATTTTAATTCTGCTTGTGGAATATTATTTTTTTACAAATTTAATAATATATCTTATATTTAAAGCCATTTAAAATAATTTGTAAAATTAAATCAAATGATTACTCTGTACAATAACTATTTAAATAGTCGATTATGTTTAGTTTTGTTTATCGCAAGCTTCTGACCAGTATTAAAATAGCTCGTTTTACATTTCCCAATTTTGGCATTTTGCTTTATTTACTGGTTAATTAACTTATTTCATTTATAATTGATTATCCTGTCGGCTGGCCTGCCGCTTCCTCTCTGACTGACTGCGCACATATGTACAAATTTATACCATCCCTGATTCTTTCGGTAGGTGTCAACATTTTAATTAATGCCTTACCCGAAAACGCTCAATTTCATTGCGTCGTCACACTTTTGCGGTTATGTCCTGCGGCATGTTCGCAAGCATACCCATTCAACGTCTCCATACTCCCTCTTTGACAACTGCCTACACTCATTAGTAGTATTTTTTTTTTTTTTTTTTGGTGATTGATGTGTCTGTTATTCAAATATTTGACAAAATCGAAAAAAATAAAATGGAAAGAAAGCTTTAAATTTCATGTACACATGGAAAACTTTTGTGACAGAGCGATGAGCGTTGAGTCTACTTAACATTCAAATGGTGTGCCATCCAATAGCACTCTCCTTCTTCATTTTTTTTTTTTTTTGTTCCTTTCGATATGTAATCCTTTGATTGATGCACACAAAACACCTACATCTACCGCCCATTATCAAGGCCTATGCAAATTTAGTCAAGAGACGAAAGTGCGAAGAAGTGTGTGTTAGACATATGATGACAAAGACGGTTTTCACATTTTTGCTTTTTGATTAGCCACCTGGCTGCAGCTCGGCTGAAGTTTCAGTTTACTCGTTTGTGGGTCTTAGGGTTGAGGTAACTGTAACCCGCAAAGCAAAGCATTTGATTAGCCCAGGCAGCAATATCCCCAGGCTACTTACATAGGCAACCAAAGAGCCAGAATGCAGTTGCCAATTGGCCAGCTATTTTTGGTCTCACGTCTCGAGTTGTGTGCAAGCTGGAAGAGCCCAATGCTGTTGTGGAGTAAATATGGCTTAAATTGTACTTAAAGTTTATAGTGAATATATGTGTTTGAATTGCAGATTTGCTGGAAATATATTCTAAGATAATAGTCATCAACATTTTGTATTGGTTTAGATGCTTGCTCTACGCTTTGCTTTAGGTATAATAAATTCAGGATTGTTTCAGCAGTTACGTTAAGTCGAAGTAACATTATTGCCACGTTCTCGTTTTTTTTTTTTTGAGCAAAAAATAAAGAACAACTAATTTTTAAAGCTTTCTTTTACTACCATAAAGACAATTGGACTTTACCTCTTTAGAAATATTTTATCAACTAAGTCTGACTTTACACTTTTCCACGCATAAGACATGAGATATATGGTCTAGTTTTCAATGTGAATAGCTTGTCATTTGGTATTGAAAACAAGACAACACGAAGACATATTTTATATTATCATGTCTCATGCGTAGAACCGTGTAAACTCAGCCTAAAATGGCATAATACTCTCTGTTGATTGTTTCTTAGTTTTCGAGATATTCAATAAAAATTATTCAATGTGCATACCAAAATAATGACACCAAAACCAAAACATTGTTCCCAGAGAAAACTACACCTGGAAATCTAGAAACTTGAAACGCCGCCTACCGATTCATTCAAAATAAGTCAGTTGTTCACTCTTCAAGATTCTTACGGATCACCTTTAGCACCTTGTTTTGCTGCAACATGTCTAGATCAATGTTCAGGGGTAGATCCCCAGAGTCTACAAATCCCTTAAAATAGTTCAAATACTCGGGATACTTGCCATCAATAGCTGGAAATAATGTTCAATAGTAGAGCCTTAAATTCAAATGATTAATCGGAAATTACAAAACAGTGTTTATTTTTCAGAGGGAATTTTTAAGGTCTTAACACGTCATATTCAGAGAAGAGACTTTTATACAATTTTTCATGCGATTTGGATCGTTTTTGGGGTCTAAAGGGATTTGTAGAACACATGGGTATAAGTTTTGTGGGCGACATCGGGTCTGCTTGATTTGTCCCACATTTCCAGGGCCGCTTGTTTGTCCATTTATATAAGTGATATTTGACAAAATGTCAAATTAACCAGCCCACATCAAATTGATATTGAGATTTTTTTCAGTGTATAACTTGGCCATTTATCCATTTATTTTAACGAACAATATCTTGTTTGACTTCTAACCAGGGACTTATCCCGAAACGAATATCGGTTCTAGTATTGGTTCCGGTACGTACCAAATTAAGAATTTCGGTTTTCCGTTCCCATGCGGTACCTAAAATTTTATTTCGGTATACCGGTACGTATAATACAATACAAGTATAATTTACTTTTATATTTAAAAAATATATTATATTAAATATTAATGGATGTTAAGAAATTGGAAAATGAATTGAAAGTGGTATCCCTACACACAGAAAAAACGAACAAGAATTCAGGAATTCTCTATTCGTTTGTCGCCAAGATAGGCTCGCCTTAGGGCCGACTTGTACATAGAACTATCTGTCGTGAAACCTTATATATAACATAGAAAATTTTAAGTTTATCTTGATTAATTTCTTTAAAATCTTTCTAAAAGTAGACAAATATTTCTTTATCATTTTTTTCGAAATAATCGGCCCTAAAATCTTCTGTATCCCAGCCAAAAATAAAATCTTTCTAAAATGCAGACAATTATTTCTTTATCATTTTTTTCGAAATAATCGCCCCTAAAATCTTCTGTCGCGATTTGCATAGATTTGAACCAATGGAAAAATACTCAAAAGGGTAGAATAGTTCTGAAAACGCTCTAAAACAAAGGGAAACATAAAAATCTGCCAAAGCTTTTTGTTACATTTCAATTTTCTTAATATTTAATCAAAACTTTCTTAAAAAAGGAAATAATAGTTCTTTCTTAACTAAGAAACTTAATTTCTTAAATTCATATTGATATTTTTTTTAGCATTTCGAAATTTAAGGGAACATTTTCTAAGACTTAGAAATTCTTTACATAACACTGTGATTATTTTTTTCAAAAAATAAAAAAGACTTGACCAATTTGAACTTATTTGGGCCTAAGAAATCGACTGGCATCATTAGTCATACAAAGTTTTTTTTTAGTTTTTAAAAAAGTAAATTGTTTTTAAAATTCCAAAAATAATTGTATCTTATTCCCTTGATATCTAAATCAATAGTCTTAAGTGTCCTTTAATTTACTACATTAACAGATTTTCGATATCATTACGCATTCAAAAGTTATAGATCGAAAGATTTACAAAATCGCAAATTTTTTTAACTAATATTTAATTTCGAAATTTGATTAAATGAGGAAATATTTAAGTAGAAAAAAGGCTATTCTTGATGAACAAAGAAGTAAACATTAACAAATTAATTTACTGTGTTTTTACTTAATTTTTGAAAATTTTAAATAATTTTTTGTAATAAATTTTATGTAAAAAATATCGTAACTTTTTTTTAGTTTTTTAACCATAACTTTTGATAACGCAATGGATCTATTATTTGAATCTATTATTGGGTTTTAAGGAGGAATCAGATATAATTTTTTTACAATTTACAAAAAAAATTTAACTTGTTGTTAAAAAAAAATATTGCATGAAGCGATCGTTATTACTCTAAAAACTAATAGGCGAAATAGGGAATAGGGAAATAGGGGAAAAACGTTAAAGTTTTTTTTTTCGACTTGCACAGTGTAATAAGAGAGTTTATATTTTCAAAGAAAAGCTTTATCGCTTTTTGGAACATTTTTTTCCAAAATCTTAAGATCTTAAAAATATAATTTAGTTCTGGTTTTTTTTTAAGAGCGAATTTCTAAAATGTAAAACTTTTTTCTGAGTGTATATATTTATATTTAAATATATTTGAAAGTAAAATAAATAATATGAAACCGACAAGTACCGGTATGGTACCGGTTTTTTCGGATTCTATTATAACCGTTAATTAATTTTGATTCTCAAAAAAATATTTATATCAGTTTCGTTTCGATACCGGTACGTGGCTTGAAATCGTGTAGTTCGGTTAACGGTTCCGGTGCCGTTTCCCGAGTTATTTTATGATCATGACAATAAACTGAGAGGAACTATTCTTTTTTTAATCCAAAATGTTGGAAAATTTTAAATAAACGTAACTTATTTCTTTATAACAATTAAAATACTCTCAACCCACTTTAGCACTTTAACTTAAGATCTAGTTCAGAGTTGCCCAGCCGTAGCCCCTGGGACCTAAACAAACACCTCAGCTCCTTGTAGATATTTTTTTCATACCTTTAATTTTTGCATACCTAGTTAATTAAATTTGTTAAAGCCAAACCCAACTAACGTCAATATTTGATGTCTGCACAATAACTAATCATTGAACATTAAACGAAAAACTATCTACCCAAAATGAAGGGAAAAGGCAATAATAAGTATTCTCTAGTTGTAAACATCATAATAATCCCAATAATCATAATAATAATGGCCATTAGGCAAACCCATTTTGGCCATTGAATTCAAGTCGTGCGGAAATTATTCATTAAATGAATGAAGAACAAGATGGTAGTGGTTGAGGCAGGGATAAGGGTCTCAAATCAAACGCACAACCACAAAATGCTGAAGGACTAAGGCATGCGAAAAAGTATTTCTGGAATTTAAGCGACTGACAAAGACAAAGTTGCGTGTCTATATCGTGTTACATGCAAAGTAAGAACAAGGAAAGAAAGAAAAAAAAAAAAAAAAGTAGAGCTTGCACAACTCGAGCGGGGAAAATGCTTTAAGCCAAGTTGAAGTGAAAGTGCATTTAACAGTTTAGCAACATTATGCGCAGCATAAGTCAGGATTATCACTTAAATGCTGCTGTTTCTGCTGGCACTCAAGTGAAAGTCACGCAAAAGTTGAGGAGAATAAGAAGATAAAAAAAAGGGAAGGGTGAACAAGAGAAATGGACCTTCCGGCCCTGCCTCAACTAATAGTCAAGGACAACTGCTTGGACCGCTGTTATCATCATCATCGTCGTCATCAGTTCGCTGTAAAAGACGGCTACGGCTTCATTTAAAGGCCACTTGTCAATGACGGAATGGGAATACGGTTGACTATGAGAGGCTCTTCCGCATCATTGTGACCCACAGCTGCTAGTGGCATTCAAGCCGAAGAATTTAATTTTTTTTTTTCCAACTATTACGTGCTTTTTTTTTTTCTTCTTGTTGCTTGGGGATTATGTTTTTTTCTTCAGATTTCCCTGCCATTATGCATTTAATGTAATGTTTATTTAATTTTCCGAAGAACTGTTCCGCTTTGAGTGAAGGTAAACGTGGGTTGTGTGTTGGAAAAAGGGAATATGTAATTGGTAGGAAAAATAATTCTGTAAAAAATATTATGCTTAAATAGCAGAGAAAATAAAAGAAGAGGGAATTAAAAGTTGCTGTGAGCAACAACTAATTTTTCTTCAAAATGCATTTTAATACATTTTATAAGTTCTTTGTGTGTTCACATTTTCTGTGTTTTTTCCTTCCTAAAACTAATAAATATATTATTGTTAAGTCGCTTCTGTCCGTTAAAAAAGCCACAAAAAGCCATCGATTTAAATTGCTTTAAGCTGACGCGTTCCACTGACCGCATTTTGATATTTACACAAACCACCAAAAAAGCCACGAAACTCAAATTGAAATCAATTAGCTAATTATGGCTGCAGAATGCAACCGCAATGTGACACAGAAACCATCGAAAGGCCTTAAATTGCTTCGCTATCTTCATATTGGAATTTATTGGCTTATGACCAATGCAGATTCTGGCCAATTTAATAATGCAAATTCCTTCATAAAGCCACGCGCCAAATAACTTGTCCATTGAACCAAAGCGGCAATTTGTGTGCTATAGCCGCTGGCAAAATCCCTATTAACCCGTTTGTCAGGCATTTCCCGGATAATTGAAAGCCCAAGCCGGGAGGCTGAGAGTCTAGATTGGCAGGTGGATCTAACTTTGCACTCTGGCCATAATATTATTGAAGGATTAAACTTTAAACTTTTAAGTGCAAAAACACTTCAATTCAATTCAATTGTTTGTGTATGTGTGTGTGCTTTAAGGGGCGGGTGTTGGTGCGGGTGCAGCCAAGTGAAGTGAAGTTATGTAGTTAGCAGAGCCTGCGAGAGGCGTGCGGCTGAGACCAGGGCGCACTTTTCAAAAAGTTTCTGTTGCGGCGGCTCTTCGACTACAACAAAAGCTACAAAGTTGCCCCCTGCTGGACAAAGTTTTTATTCTGTATTTAGTTTATGTAGGTGGGGGTTTTTTTTTAGAGCTAGGAAATGGCATATAGGTGTCTGTCAAATTGATTAGGAAAATTGCTACCTACATATGTGGGTCAAATGCATTGAAGAAAATAATACTTTGTCAATGGATCTTCCTACTTATAAATGGTAATGGTTAAAGTAATTAAGGGGGAAGTGTACAGTGCCAAGAGAAAAACCGGCCGATTTTACGGATTTTTTTCCTAACAAAATATGACTCGTACATTAAATTAAAGCGTTATTGATTAAAGTATTTTAAAAAAATTTAAGTCTAAATAAATAAACGGCACAAGCAGATGTCAAAGCTATAAAAAATATTCATTAAACATATCCGAATTCTACATTCAATTTGAAGTACGTAAAACATCTATTAAGAAGTTCCCATCGAATAAATTTATAATTAAAATTTCTAAAGAATAATTCCCACCTTTGTAACAGAATTAAAATCTCAATACCTGTTGATCAACAGAAAATTATCTTTCAGTGTTAGGTATTGAATATTTTAGAAAAAAATACAGTCACACTAAAAAAAATGTACCGAAATAAATTCCACACATTCAAAAAATGCAATGGCCATGTTTAGCAGAAAATTTGATCGCTAATCAGGTATCACAAATAACCGTGTTTAGCAGAAGAACCTGCTCCTTAATTAATTATACATTTTCAATGATTTTTCAATTTTACGTATCATTATAGAGGAGCATGTATCGAAGAAATAGAACGCTTCTTTAAAGTGATACTGATACCACCAGCTGCTATTGTTAATCGATAGGCTTATTATCGATAACTTTAGAAATATTTTGTGCACTGATTGCAAATATGAGGCTGTTATTATATTAAGCTACCTTTAGTATGCTCGATCCGAAATCAGGCATATTAAATATCACTTAAATCAAAAAAGCATTTATTGAATTGTTGAGAAAAAGTCAACACTTTTGTCGTGGAACATTTTTCTCAAAAAATTTATATGACAAAAATATTATCGGATATTTATTATATGAAATAATTATCAAAAACATTTTCATCACGAGCTATTTTAAAATTTGTATCAAACTGTTAGGGAAAAATGAAAATTCGAGAGCAATACGTTGGAGAGTTGCTAACGGATAAATTTATTTAGCTATTTTCGGCAACATTCCAATTGTGCTTTAACAGTGTTAAATTTAATTGTGAAGAATCCAACAAAAGTGTTGAAAAGATTTCTTTATATTCATCTTATTTAAATTATATATAGTCTAGTAGATGATCATTAAGTTTAACCATTAATAAGTCAGTAAGCAATTTTGATCTTAATCGAGTTCGAAATCTGGTAAAAACATACATATATCCTCCTTCAGATATTGGGTATCTATATTTCTTCTTTAATACTTCTATTCAATTTACAATCGCAATCAAAAAACACTAAGCGCTGATTGACTCTCCCTGTTAAAAACACTTAAAAAAACAAATCTTTTCCTAAATCAAGAAATTTCTCTCGAAATCGAGTAAAAGCCGATTTAGAAGTGAGAACGCAGCAAAAATTTGAAGCCAAGAATAAATTTATATTTATTAAATATATTGTAAAGCAATCAACCTTAAGTGAACATTATTTTTCTTACTTTAAGGTGTCATTCTCTACATTTAAGTTTCTAAATCTGATATAAAATAGAAGTCAAAAATGTGTCAAAAAAAAAAAAGCACAATTAAGCTCAACTCAACCTCTACGCAGTAAAATAAAAGTTGCATCTAAGACGGGAGGCAACAAGCGTGACGATGGTGCAGTGCATTCTATTTATGTAAAGTGCATGTTCTGGAGTCCGATTTTCAGACTGCGCTGAGTGGACAATAAAATTTGTATATTTTACTATCAAAATTGGTACTGAGTCTTTGAAGTGAATATAGGTATATGGTAAAAAATTATGCATTGAAAAGTTTCTGTTAATCTAATCACTTTAAAGGAGCGTACTATTTCATCGATGAATGCTTCTCTATCATGGTACGTCAAATTGGCTATCATGATAATGTATCAGTCGCGGTCAGCAGTAAGAGCATTAAAAATGTATGATTGATCGGGGAGCAAAGTCTTCTACTATACACGGTCATTGATCTAGGTGTTATTCTAGATCATTAACTTAAGGTTTATGTAAAATTGTCTGTTACAGCCCCCCAAAAGGGGCCAAGCCCAGCTTCACTCAATATCTAGGCTCGTGTGTCTTTTAATTTTCTCTCAAGAGAAAGGGACCTACAGTTTCTTAAGTTTGACTCTCATGTAATATTTAGTGTTAATAAGGCTAGAGTACGGATCGTGTGTGTGGTCTTTGCATCATTCTACCCACAAAATTAAGTTTTAATCTGTTAAGAAGCAGTTCTAACGGTTTGCAGTTCGAGATTTAAAGCATTTGTACTCTAGTAGACTTCTTTTGAATTAATTATCCTTTATTTTCTAATTAACCGAATAATAATGCATGGGTATATCCGAAAAATATAATGAAGATGCTGGTTCAGAATCACACAGCTTCTGACCATGTATTAGATGAACCGAATTTTTGGCAAGGGTTAGCGAACCGGCTCGAGATTAGCCCATACACATCTTCTAAAACTTCCATTTCATCGCTTTCAAATTCATTTCATTAGCATTTTGAAAATTCTATTTGCACTTTGATTACCCTTTTCAGAATAAAGTCCCCAACACACACACACACACAATGCAAAACATGGGAGAAAAAACAAATGCAATTGCCATGCCACAGAGTCATTTTGTGTTGAAACTTTTCTGTTTTGTGCGAATGCGATTTTCTTCTGCCTTCCCACATCATTTCCTTTGCTCTTCTTCTATTTGTTTGAAATTTTTGTTTTTTTGGTAACAAACTAATGCAATAACATTCAATGGCCAAATACAGTTATTATGGCACAAGTTTTTTTTTTGTATTTTTTTTTTGCACAAATGTGATTGTTGTTGGGATTGTCGCTATTTACTTTTGTGGCTGGTTTTTACAAATTTTCATAGAGTACATAAAAGCTTTTGCCATTGTTTTTATTTGCCAATTAATGGTCAATATTGTTTGTTAAATTACTTTAAACAAAAGGATTTCCAGTTTAAAATTTTTTTGTCAATTTTAATTTGATTTTTCTGCATTTGCTAGTGAAAATTTGGTTCTGTGTGGCGTTTTCAATTAATGTTAGTGAAGGGTTTCGATTGGTTTTATTATGATTGTGGCCGAAATACATGCATGTTCATATAGTTTTATTATATAATTTAATTTTAAACGAGCTAGCAATTTGCTGGAATTAAACTACTAATAAGTTATTATTACACAACTAATGGATAGAGGAATATCTACTTACAGAAGGCATTTGGAGAAAGAGAAGGCTAAATAAGAGCAGAGAAGATTTTAAGTATCATTTAAAGATAATTCGAATTCCAGAAGAAAAAAAAATGAAAAACGAATGAACCGAATACAGAAAAACGAAATAGTATAGAAGGAAAAGTAAACTTAGGGCCGTTTTCTCCTCTTTATGTTTTTCAATATTAGGTGCATTTTGGGAAAATATATCGAGCGCTAACCGCCAAAATAACTTAAGCACCAAAAATAATATTTTTACAGAATTAACAGAATTTTTATCGACAAAAATGGCGCTCACGTTATTTTTGCGGTTAGGGCTCGATGTGTTGCCTACTTTTAGGCCGCCTCAAAAATCATACGTTGTGGACACAACATTGATATTTTAAAAGAGTTTTTTACTTGGATTTGAAAATCGTGAACATGAGAAAACGGCCCTTAGAATTATGCTTCTAAGGTGAGAAAGTGAGAAAATACAAAAATAAGAAATCAAGAATGCAAACAGAAATGAGTCAATATAAGATGGAAAATAGAGTAGAATAGAAAATAAGGAGAATAATTAAAACAGGAGAAGAAGAAAATGTAGACTAAAATAAGAAATTACAGAAAATGTCTATAGAATATTTTGAATAAGAAAACTTTTATTTCTATTAAGAAAATGTATCCATCTTGTCCCATTAAAACTCAAACTAGCGGAATAAACATTATTATTGTGTGCTATTTTGTATACTCAGAAATAATGAGTACATATCAATAATAATAATAATAATAATAATGACCTGCGTTGTATTATATTGTATAAGCAAATGAATATAACTAAACAAAATATAAGTAACACAAATTACGGTCCTTACGGTAATTACGGTACCTGAAAAATGGCATTCAAACACAGAATCAAATCAAATATCAATTTAATCTAAAAAAGTTATAGAAAAAATGTAGAAATGTGTGTATATATTTAAACTTGATTGTGATTTTGTATATTTAAATCTATATTTATATATTTAAGTTTTAGTAGTTTTTTTTTAACTTTAAAGGTTACGAAATACAAAAGTTTATCTTCTTTCGACTTGGTTATAAACCGTTAGTCGGTCACTATCTCTTACCCATTACACATTGTCTAATAAACCAGGCTTTTAGAGTCTTCCCCAGATATCAGATCGTTCAGCCATGCGCTTTAGAATTGATTTCATAATATGAGTTAAAATAAAAAAAAATAACTTGCCGTTTAATATATACTATAATAACTAACTTTAATTTTAAAATAAATTATTCATAATTTTTATCTATAGATTAAAGCTCTAATGACATAATTCTGTAACTTAGTCCAGATCATGCCGTTGACGATTGCTAATACTTCGTGAGGCCTTAAGGTACATTTTCCAAACCGAAAATTTCGCAGTGTCGGGCAACCTCCAATGAAATGAATAACATTTTCGGGCTCCCTCATATTACACAAAGGGCAGATTATTTTGACTCATCTAATATTTGGTATGAAGTTTAGGTTTAGTATTTCGATTTCTTATTTCTTCAACGGAAAACTCCACCTTAAAAAAATTTTCTCTCCTAATTCGTATGGAGCTGCCTGTTTATTAATCGCGCTGAACTTCTCCGAGACTGTTCGAATTACCTCCTTCTATATGCTGCATCCATTTTTTTAAGGTAATTTCTCTAGCCCAGCGGCTAATCTCTCCCACTCTCTGAAACATTGCAGACTTTCTTTCCGTAAATATTAAGCCAATATCTTGGGTACGTTTTGTTCCTCCATGTTTAAAGCCAAAAAGCAAAGCCATTTATATCAATTCCTTTTGCTAGAAATTCCACTATGTCTTAAAAAAATATTGAGAACCAAATACGACTTAGTAAGCATCCTTTCCTAACACCAGACTCAGTGGGACACTAAGAAACTCTAAAGAAGGTTCGGTCAGGAGGTTCGAACCTCAAGGTTCGGTTTGCGGTTCGCATCAATCAATCACATTTCGGTTTGAGCCTAGGATCATAATCGTTTAAAAATGTTCGCCGCTAAATTAAGTGTATCTCAGATATGATGGACTGTCGAGTGGATTGTCGACGGAACGCGAAAGTGAAAGATCTCCTTCATAAATATGAGAATTGGTATCTAACCCTAAAACTTATGCTTATTAATTTGGTGAATCGACATATTCGGAATATTAATTTAATTTGCCAAGCTTTACTAAAAATGGCAATGATTCAGTACTTTGACGGTTAAATTTTTAAAAATATTTATGTTCTTAAAATGTATGATATAAGGTAATTTTCAGAACCGAATTATTTAAAAAGTAGAGATCCAGTTTCGGAAGGAAATTAACCTGAATTAATTTACGTAAAATTATAAAAATAAAAAAGAGTTAGCAATATTCATTAGGATGCTTTTAGACTAAAATTTAATCTTTTTAATTAGATCTTCCGTCGGTTTTTAAAATTTCATTTGATACATTGTATTTAATAATCTAGATTGTAGTTTTATCGCAATGGATGTTCTAAAAAGACATTTGTGTGCGTTTTTGCGTGATCATATGGTCACACTAGGAGGAGTCAGGTTAATTTATAAGAATCAGTTTGTGGTGCGGTTGAAAAGACTTAATTATCTTTTGGGTTTCAGGGGCCGGTTTGCATCCTACAACGCTGCTTTATTGTTTTCATCTGAAGAAAACTGCAGCTGATGGACATCGATTGCAGTGTGAAGTTTATTAATGGGGAATGGTTAGCCGAGCACCAAAGATCAAGCACCCCCAATATGACAATCGATTTAACAAAATGATCTTTCAGCATAACTACGCTTAGACACATTCTGCAAAAATCCTCAAGGACTCTTTGGAAGCGCTGCAATAAGATGTCTTAACCTACCCACTGTTAATGCTTCCGACTTCCACTTGTTCCGGTCGATGACTCAGTGAGGACCCGAGTGAGTAACATCACTATTTTTACGAAGAAATCAAAAACTGTGACGCACGAAAAATGTTTTCAACGCAAAACCCGTAGGCTACAAGATAGGAAAAAGTTCAAAGTTGTAATTAAAATCTTTAATTTTTTTTTACTTTTATATCAAAATATTGAATATAATTCTTTTATAAAATTGCGAAAAAACAATTATTTTATTTCTCTTTTATTTAAATTTTTGAAAAAATTATGCAATGATTTAAAATTAATTATTATTTTATTTAATACATTTTTTATAGTTTCATAACTTTTTTTAGTGCCTAAACTAAACATATTTATTTTAAAATAAAATAACATTAAAATATGCTTGTGCTTAAGTGGCTTCATTTACACAAGAAAAACATCTAGTAAAAAACCAACCATAAAAAAAATTCCAAAGCAGTCGACAATAACAAAAAAATTTGCCTTTAAATTGAGCGAATGAAACTGGTTGGCAACAAACAAAAAGAGCAAAGAAAATGCATAAGAAAGTGGCACAACAAGCATATTCACAAAAGCAGGACACCCGGGAACAATGAATTGCTAGCATGTTAATGGCATTATTTTAAAGCGATATAATTAAAATAGTTTATTCGTCGAAAAAAAAAAAAACGAAAACAAAAACATTCAACAACAAACAAACTCTTAAAGCCTTCTCCGATTTCTTTGCCCATGACGATGCTGTTGCTGGTAACCGAATTCCCAACCACGAAGTGACAAACGCATTGAGCAAATATATTTGTTGGCCAAAATCTGCCACACGAAGACGATTTCGTTGGTCGGTTTTTGGCCTCCTGCACTCTCAAGCATGCGCTAACCGAAAGTAGAACGCGAGTGAATCCTTGGAGGCAACAAGTGGTTGCCGGCTTAGTCAGGGGAGGCAAATATAGAGGTGAATTAAGGGTCAACTGCTTTGCTATAAACTCAACTAATGTTGAGTTTTGTGTAAACTGCTTACAATTTCTCCTGTGGGTGTGTTGAAAATGAAAAGTAAAGAGAAAATGTAAAAAAAAAATAAATAGGAACAGGGGAAGTCATGTTGAGTCAAGCAGTTTTAATATTTCAGAGGGAATGATATGAAATTTGACCAACAGATCTCATCAGCTAAGCTAACAATAAACATTTTGGAAAGGTCTTAAAAACGAAGATCTAAAAATATATTGCGCCCTTAGTTTTAGTTTGATCTTTTTAATCTAGAAGCTCGTTTATCGTAAAACTGCTCCAATAACATATAATGCCTATACTGAAGAAAGTCTCCGAGATAAGCAGGAACATAGATTACGCCGATTGAAAGACTTATTTGTGTTATTCTCTGACTTATTAATGTTCAGAGAAAGCTTTACAATGGATTGCCAAATCGTTTCTTAGAACGCAAGGCAACGCATTTTTGGGTCTCCTATATAGAAATAATCTATCTACCGATTGGGTGCAACATTTTCAAGGAGATCTCCCCAACTGTGTGAAGTAATCTCGCACCTGGAACATCCTAACATGTTAATAGAAAAATGCCAGTTTGTTTATTTTATTAATAAACGTTAAAAAAATTATTAGAACAAGTTCTTTGCAGTAAAATAATAAGAAGATTTTAATATGCTGCGGTTGGTTCTAGGTTTTCTCTTTACATATGCATACACGCCATCATCACAAGATTTGTTCTCATTTTTACATTGTTATTGGACTTTTTTGACAATTCATCAGTTAATCTTTAACCACATCTCAAAAAGGATTGAAGTGAAAGCATTAGGAATGATTTAAGGCTTGGGCCAAGCATAAAAGATTAAATTTTTAAGCTCATGACTGGCTAAATCTAAGAATAAAAAGATTGAATTTATCTTGCCTGTTTTTTCTGTGTATAAAATATATATGGGAGGTTGCGGTGTATCATGTCCATGAGGGTGGACGCCGGTAAAGTACCATGAGAAAACTTACCATCCTAAATGCTTGATTTAAGGGTGAACTTCATAAAGAAAATCTAAAAACCAAATCACAAAAATTTAATTTTAAAGTTCTCTCTAAAATTACGTATACGACACGTACGCCACATTGAAATTTCTTTAACGAAATCTTTCTATAATTTTTAAAGCTGCCAAATTGTAATATATTCGAGTAACTTTTATAAAAGAAGCAGAATTCGAATGCACTTGGACGAATTCGATGTCTTGCTTGCCAGTTGGTAGCCGATGCAGAAGTACTGGTACTGATTTATCTGGAGGACCTGCAACATTGCTGATGGTACCCATCTCCTCAGTTATTGTGGAGTTTGCATTGCCCGGTTAAAGAAGCTGCTGCTCCGGGTAGACCAATGGTTCTTTTTGTCAATTGTTTTGATTTTAAACCAACTTAACTCAAAATAAGAAATATATAAGTTATTGAGAGTAATAAAAAGCAATAGAAAAATATCAAATATAAAACCTGTGAATGATCTATAATATATCTTTGAAAATTGTCCTAGACAACATCGGCAAATGTTTTAAAATTATGGAAAGCTCTTAAAAAGCGAGTTTCAAAAATAATGTATTTACTATACCACCTGTTCAAGCAACCTAATCAGTTGAACGAGCAATTTCATTTTCCTTCCAAGTATCAATACAAAATGTGTCTAAAAAGTTAAATTAATTATAAGACACTTGGGATGCTTGGGTGAAACCAGATCGATGTCTAGGTGCAGTCTGAGCTAGATCAGACACGTCCATTAGAAATTGAGAGCCGAAATAATTTCGTATCCGTCGACTCAGGGCAGGGCAAAATCAGAAAAAATGGGAGACGGACTCCTTCTCTTCCAGTCGTCGCTACCAGCTATTGTCCTTGGGCCCGGTGAGGTCTGCCGAAACTGCTAAGGTCTTTTAAGCGCTTTGCGCATCGAGTTGACCATGTTTACCTTGCGATTCTACAGGTTGAAAACGCATGCCATTTCTGGTTTGCTTTATGCTCGAAAATATTTTGTAAAATTAACCTACACGTTGCCTACGTTCTGCCTATCAGGAAGGAGATAGGCAATAATGCCAGGCAGGCTCGTAGTTCGCCTCGATATCCGCGGTGGTCGGATGGAGGTAGACTGCTCTGATTTGGCTCTAATTTCGAGCCAAGCGACTTCTACTTTCTTTCACAGGAGTTATGTTGCAAAGCACTTTAAAAGGTTTGCATAAAGCGCTCCCATAACTTTTTTTTTACCAAAAACGTTTTTGTAACTAAACTCATATTTAAGTTAATCATAGCGTTTTACCTTTCTAAGTTGCATCTCTCCTTTTTATATAAAACCGTACCAAACCATCAAACCAAACTGCACGTGACAAATCATCAACTCACGTGAATTGGAAAGAAACCCCAGGAAGAGGTGAAGAACTTTGTGGCTTGTCATGCAACGCAGGCAAAAGTCAAAGCATTACGTTAAACTTTTCCTTTTTTTTTTTTTGCGTAAAATGTTCATTCAAATAATTGCATAAGATACGCGTAAAAATGGGAAACTTGTTGCATAAACGAAGTTGCGGGGCATTTTGGTATGGTGTGTTAAGTTACAGGCGAATTCATGAATGCGTTAATTTTAAAAATGAAAGTTTATTTTAATTTGAAAAGGCTGCTAGTGGTAGTAGATTATTTTAAAAAGGCTCCAGCTGTCCCAGAGGATAAATATTTTATTAAAGTTAAAATTGCTTTGTTTCTTTATTACTTTGAAATTGTTGAACTAGGTCTGAACATCGAAATAGTTCATGATTTTTAAATATTAAAAGTGTAATATCTCATGTACTACGTTTATGCCCAAATAAAAAAAAACTCATGATTTTTGCTCCTTCAAGTATGCTATGTTTTTTTTTTTAATTATGGAAAATATATTTTTGTATAGCCATACCACTAGTAGTAGATTATGTATGATGGTGCCAAATTATCTCGCTCAAGTAAATTATTTTCAAAGCAAATAAAGTTTGCATACTTTGAGGGGCAAAAAAAAAATCATGATTCTTTTAATAGCATTAACATAGTAATATACCTCGTTTATACACACAACATGTATCATGATAATTGCCCTTCAAAGTATGCTTTATCTTTGAATGGGAATAATTATGGAACATTTTTCTTTTATATTTTTTCTTTACACCTTTTTTATTTCAAATAATTTTAACTGTTTCGACTATACGATTTAATGCTCAATGTAAATTATATAAGACGCTACCATAACCAAATCGTTCAAATAGATAATTAAAGCAAATAAATGGTGCATACTTTTAAGGGCATTTATCATGATAAATTTTGTGTGTATAAACGTAGTAATAGTTTTTCCTTAGAGTAGTATGACAACCAACTTTTTAAAGAAATTTTATAAGTGTAAAAGCAGCTTTAAAAATGTATCCTCATTTTTTCTAGAAGCTGCACCTTGCCGCCTAGTGTTATTATTATTTTATTTAAAACTTTTTTCTGTGCAGTTTAAAGACCTTTGACCCTTACAAAAAAGTATTTTCTTTGACATCAATTAAAAGACAAAAAAACAGAAATACTTCAACCAACTAAACTGCACCCCGAAAACAACAAACCGCTTACAAATCCCCCACAAACCAGTCAAAATCCTGGCCACAAAAACAAAAAGCACACTCCTTTCTATGAATGTGGACAGTAAACATATTGTTTGTATATAATTTAACTCCTACACAGATGGCTGGACCGACGAAAATGCAAATATATTTATGGCGACAGCAATTTCTAAACTAATTTAACATCAGGTTGGATCACCCCCCACATTTTGCCACACAACCCACCTGAGCGTAACGAAACACAAAATCGTATCCCGAAACTTTTGTTATGCATAAATGTTTAAAGCACGGTTGTCAAATCAATGAATCTGATCAAAATGGCCAAAAATACTCCCCCATCTTTGGCAAAAGTTAAGTTATTTTGTTATATTTGCTAATTGCAAACTTGTGTTTTACTCAACAATTATTTATAAATAATTGCAAATTATTTGGCCAAAAATCATGCCCAGCAAATGAATGCTGAACATGTATTTTCTAATTAACATCGCATTACTTTGAACCATTTCAACTAACGAAATATAAACATTTGCATCTACAGGCTTCGTTTCCAGCTGGTTGACGTGGTGAAAGTTTATTTATGCGTTTGTGTGTGTGTGTGCGCGTGTGTGTATGAATTGTCTATTATGCTGGAAAAATTTAATTAGTTTAATGTTGGATGTGTGAGAGTAGATTTGCGATTATAATCAAGTGTAAAAGGTGGGTAATTATTTTTAGAATTTAAAACTAGTCAAAAGAATTTTCAGCTTAGTATTTTTACTTATTTGTGGACTTTGGTGTTTGGTTCATTGGGGAAATTTGGAACTTTGTTTAGGTTTTAAAGAATTGGCTTACATAAATGCAGTATATTTGAAAATTATATCAAATTGAGTCTACTGCAATCGCTAGCAATATGTTTTCAGTCCTCGAGATCGTGAGTTTAAATTTGAGTTACGGTAAAGTTAAAAATTCAACATTTTTATAATAAGGCTGAGTGAACTCAGCCGAAGCATGAGACATGACAATCTAGTTAGCCTTCAAGTTGTATTGTTTTAATTGTCAAATAACAAATTATTCTCAATGAAAACAAGACAACATAAGGGCCTACTAGATTATCATGTCTCATGCGTCGAACAGTGTGAACTCAGCCTAATACACTCAAAGAAAAAATAGAGAATTTCATACTTGGATCAAGAGCATTCGAGCACAATAGTACGATAAAAGTGAAAATTCTTGATCCAAGATGAATTTTTAAGTACGAATTTCTTGGAAGAAGAATTTTCGAACTTGATCTTAGTATGAAAAGTTCTTATTTCAAGTACAAAATAGCTTGACCAACTCAAACCCAAAATTATCTCATTCTTGAATCCAAAGCGGAAAATTCTTAAAACCAAGAATCTGTCATTCTTGAGCCGAACATACTCAAATCCAAGAATTTTCCATTCTTGTATAAAGAGCTGAACAATCTTAAATCCAAGAATTTCTTTATCTTCAATTTAGAGAAGTATTTTCCATTTTGGACCTGTAAGTATAAAAATTCTTATTTCAATGAGAAAATTCTTGAATCAAAATTCAAATCAAAAACCCAAAATTATCTTATTCTCGAATCAAAAGCGGAACGTTCTTAAAACCAAGTATGTGGCATGCTTGAATTAAGAGCCGCAGATACTTAAGTTCAAAATTTTACATTCCTGTATAAAGAGCTGAGCAATCTCAAATCCAAGAATTTCTTAATCTTCTTTAGAGAAGTATTTTCCATTCTTGAATTGAATAAAAAATTCTTATTTCAAGTAGAAAATTCTTGAATCTTAGCTTGACAGACTCAAGCCCAAATTTATCTCATTCTTGAATCAAAAGTGGAACGTTCTTAAAACCAAGAATGGGGCATTCTTGAATAAAGAACCGCACATACTCAAAACCAAAAATTATCCATACTTGGATAAGAGCTGAACAATCTCAAATCCAAGAATTTTTTATTCTTCAATTTAGAGAAAAATTTTCCATTCTTGAACTGAAAGTATGTAAAATTCTTATTTCAAGTAGAAAATATAGCTTGATAGCTTGACAGACTCAAACCCAAAACTATCTTATTCTGGAATCAAGAAGACCTTGAATTAAGAGAAGAGTTTGTAAGTATGAAAAATTCTTATTTCAAGTAGAAATTCTTAAAACAAAAGCTTGAAAGAATCAAACCCAAAATTAGCTCATTTTTGAATCAAAAGCGGAATTTCTTGAATTAAGAGCTGAACAATCTCAAACCCAATAACTTCTTAATCTTAAATTTAGAGAAGAATTTTCCATTCTAGAACTGTAAGTATGAAAAATTCTGATATCTAGTAGAAAATTCTTGAATCAAAATTCAAATCAAAAAACCAAAAATTATCTCATTCTTGAATCAAAAGCGGAACAATCTTATAACCAAGAATATGCCATTCTTGAGTTAAGAGCTGTGAGTCTCCCATTCTGGAGTTATGAGCCGATCATACTCAAATCTTAGAATACACAAATCCGATTCTTGAATTAAGAGCTAAAAATGCTGAAATCTACGAATATCTCATTCTTGAATTTAGAGCTGAACGTACTAAAATCGAAGACGTTTTCATTCTTGAACTAAGAGCTGAATATGCTCAGATGCAAGAATCTCCCGAGAACGAAAAAATAAAAATCCTGATAAATTCAAAAAGAGCATTTGTACTCAACTTATTCGTTCTACTTTTCTCTTAGTGTAGGCCTAGTCGTGCAGCTGAAAGGACCGTTGCCTTAGAATACCAAAGTTTTGGGTTGAGGTCCACTTGCAAGCAAAAGGTGGTAAAGGTTTATAAATAAACTTTTAATAAATATTTTTTTAACATTAGTGGGATTTCTGAAACTAATTTGCTTTTTATTTTATTTTATTGAGATTTTGTGAGTCCTCTGCGAAAATACTCTTACTTAAGCTCCACTCATATCCATTACACATATTTCCCCTCATATTCATATTAATGCACTTTATGTTGCACTCTACCACAGATATAGATGTGGTCTTTGATTCTACGTGAAGTCACTCGTTCCTTCCTCTCACTTTAAATCATATAAAATTCTCATAAATACTTTGGTGGCAAATAACAACTGCATAAAATATAAGTTGATAAATAATATAAACTCTCGACGCCACATTGGCGTCCACAACCGAACGCAGACACAAATCCGCTTTAACCGGCCTCCAACTGGCCTGATGTTTGGCTCCACTCAGACCAGGCCAGGAAGCCAGCTAGTCAGCCTCCATCAAGCTCAACAACAATAACAAAATCCATTCATTCATTCATTCATCTATACGAAATGAAAAAGAATGATGCTCCGTTCAGTAAGTGCAACAACAAAATATGAACTACCCAAGGCGAATATCCTGAAGTCCTGGAAGTTGTCTTGATGTTGTCCTCAGTCGGCGTCGTCTGTTGACTGTCGCATTAATGCCACAGTGTGGGCGTGGTCCTCTGTTTGTCACTTTTAAGATGCAGATAAGTAAATTTGCTTCGCGATTTTCATACAAGAAAATAGATAATCAAATTGATGTCCTGTTGCATTAATGCATTTACAGATTTGATTTGACTTGAATTGCATTAGCATTAAATGAATCGCCAAGGCTCATTTCCTTTTTTTACTTGTTGACTCTCCCGCTACAAAAATTTGTTTTTAAATATAAAATTTCCCCCTTCCGTTTCGTTTGCTGTACGTGAGTTGACTTTTTAAGTTTTCTTGGGCAAAAAGATGTCAACTAAATTTTCTCTTAATGTTGTTGGAGGAAATCAAAGGCGAAGACAAATTAAATTTCTTATGTAAGTACGAGTTCATATCATTTTATTTTTGCTTAACTGAATATTTGATAAGCAGGTGATGAAATGTTTTTATAATCACATTTGTTTTTGCAAGATTTTTTACAAATTGAAAGGGAACACTTTTGGGAGTAAGGAGCGGCAGCAAGTGAGCCTTACAGAAATATACAAGATATGTGATGAATTCAGGTGCATAACTATGGTCGCACACAATTTTTGTCTGTGTAGGAGTACTTAGAGAGGGGAGAGCAAAAATTGATGATTGCAGATAAAAAGAGAATCATAAATGAGATAAGCAAGAAACAAAACAACAATACCGTTAAGTTTTATTTTCGTTTTATGCTTGGTGCACAACTATAGCCGCACCGTTTAATTTCTCATTCTGTGTTAATTTCGGTTGTTTTAGTAAATTTAAGAATTAAAATTGAAATTTTTCTGTGGAATAAATAATACGCCAGGGAGAAATTTTCTTTCTGATGCCCTTAGACATGAATAAAGCTTATTTAGTGAGATTAGTAACAAAAATTGTTCGCTTCAACAAGCTGGTCCGCAATTTTTGGAAGAAACAGATGATTATGGACGGAAAAAGAAAATTTCAAGTTTATAGTTTTAATAGTCTCAGAGAAATGGCTCTGAACCACTCCTTAAACCGGTTTTAAGCCGATTGAAGCGGCACCTATCCAGTTCAATTCTAAACCTAAACCATCTACGGACCCTCAAATATATTCACTGAAAAATTTTATCCAAATCGCTTCAGCCGTTTAGGAGGAGTTCAGTGACAAACGCTGGGACAGAAGAAAAATAAATAATATACTAGCAGCAGACCTTGTCCTGCCCACAGAAAAATGGAATTAACTCGTGAAAATTTTCGTGCAATCATTTTACACAATTTTCGACGTGGATTATCACGACAAGAGTGCAACGATGAACTTAAATCTTTGTATGGCGATGAAGCACCATCCTATAGCACTGTGAAAAATTGGTTTAATAAATTCAATCGCGGGCGACGCTTGCTCGAAGACTAAGATCGTGAAGGTCGTCCAAAAACAGTCGTTGTGCCAGAAAACATTTATACCGTGCGTGAACTGATAATGCCAGATCGTCATGTGACATACCTTGAGATAGAGGCATCCTTGGCCATTTCTTCCACCAGCATACATTCGATATTGCATGAAAACCTGGGCGTTAAAAAGGTTTGTTCTCGTTGGATCCCGCACAATTTGACAATCGCTCAAAAAAGGCTCGTGTGGATTGGTGCAAAGAAATTTTAAAAAAATATAATCGCGGTGTTTCAAAAAACGTTTATAAGATCGTCACAAGAGACGAATCATGGACCATGCTTATGAGCCCGAAACAAAACAGCAATCGACCGTGTGGGTCTTCGAAGACGAGCCAAATCCAACGAAAGTCGTTCGTGAAAGAAGCACTTCGAAGCAAATGGTCGCCTGTTTCTTCGGTTAAACTGGTTATGTGGCGACTGTTCCGCTTGAGCAACGTAGGACGATCAATTCTGAGTGGTACACCACAATTTGTTTGCCTGAAGTCTTCGGAGAAATTTGAAAAACGAACAAGAGCTCTCACACATCAGCTCAAACCAGCGCCTTTTTAACCGCCCAAAACGTCGAATCGATGGGTAATCCGCCGTACAGCCCTGACTTGGCACCCAATGACTTCTTTTTATTACCGCACATCAAGGGAAAAATGCGTGGTCAACGATTTTCGTCGACAGAAGATGCTGTTGAAGAGTTCAAAAACCATGTTTTGGAGGTGTCTCAATCGGAAAGGAAAAAGGGCTTCGAAAATTGGTTTGAGCGCATGCAAAAGTGTATAAATCTTGCTGGAGAATACTTTGAAATACAATAAAACCATAAATATTCGCATTTTCATTATTAGGCCAGAAATATATATAGCAACCTACGTATGATAAAAATTTTGTCAAAATTCTGCCATTAGAGAATCATAGATTCTCTAGATTCACTTATTGACTCATTAATAAACATTGCGAAAATTGCAGACATCTCAATGGAATGGGCAGCTCTGAAGCGATCATGGGGATCCGTGGTAGAAGATCAACGTCACCATGCAACTTGCCGTTTAAAATGTTAGCTTGATATTAGTTGTTCCATCTGCTTTACCAACAACAGCATCAACATCAACTTTCTAACTACACATAGCTAACCTACACACCAAATATCAAGTACATATATTAAATGTTTATTCTGAAAAATGGCTCTAAAATTCTTTTGAATCGGTTCAAACTGGTTCGGAACCGGAAAAATATCCAACTTTATATTGCAAGTTCATATCTTAACTAATTTTTGACCTATAGCTTGTAACCACTCTTTTAAGCAGGATCAAACTGTTACGAAACCGGTTATGATAAAAGAAAATATCTTTATTGCTTAAATAATTTCGTCTGAACCACATTTTTAAACTGCTTCAGTTTGGTTCGGAACCGGTTTAGATCCAGATCCAAATATCTAAATCCATATAACCAATCTACACCTCGAACTTCATTATTAAGAAATGGTCGTAAGGCGCTTTTGGACAGGTTCAGTTTGGTTCGAAAACGGTTTTGATATAGTTAAATGATTAACTTCAAATTATTAACCTCCACACAAAGTTTCAAGTTCCTAACATTAAAAAATTTCTAAGAAATGGCTTCGAATCACCCTTGAACCACTTTTTAATACTGCTTCAGAGCCGGTTTGTCTCCGGGAAAATAAATAACTCCATATTGATATGAATCCAAAAACCAAGTCAAATTCATAGATAAATTATTTCTGAGATATGGCTTCAAATCAGTTTTGAACTAATTTTTAAGACTGCTTTAGTACCGGTTTTGATTGCGATAAATAACTTACTTCATGTTACCAGGTTGTTAATTAATAGCTTAAATAATTTCTGAAACACTTTTCAACCGGTACAAGCTGGTTCGGAACCGGTCGTCAAACAATACAATTTTTCCATATTAGCAAACTACTCAACGAACTTCAAGTCCCTAGCTGAAATAATTTCTGAGATGTAGGTCGGAACTAGGGATGACGGATATTTAAAAATCGATATTTTTTCGATATTGAAAAAGTATAATTTCGAAATTGATATTTTGTTGAAAAAATAATCGATATTATCGATATTGTCGATATATACGATATTTTTAACAAAAAAAGCTATTTATTCAAAAATGCATAGTGAAACAAGACCCTGAAGTTGAGAAGTAAACATATCAAGAATAAAGAAAACATAAAAAGAATCATAAGCAGTTAAATCCAAGAAACGAAAGAACTTTTTTTATACCAGTAATCGTTAGACAGAGATTTTTGGAAAACGCGTTGAGTTATGTGCTTATCTGTAATCAGGCTTTTGTTGTCGGAAACCAAATTTTTATAGTCGAACTTCCTGGTGAAATAGCATATGACAATTCTCTTTGATCCTAAACCTAAAAATATTGCCGAAAATTTAACAAAATAATATTCGATATACAATATATTGCGTTTGTAAAATATTCGATATTGATAAATTGTTTTTTCGCCAAAAATATCGATATTCGATATATCGATAATATTTCTAGCAACCCGATTTGTCTCCGGAAAAATAAATAACTTTATAAGATCAACCAATACACCAAATTTCAGTGACAAATGCTGGAACAAAAGAAATATATATATATATAAAGAACCCAATATACTCTTTGTACCTACAGTACAGAGTATAAAAATTAATTTCCGATATTGAGGAATATCGCGGAGACGATCACGGCCAATTTTAATATACTTTCACGTTATGTACATTTCAAACTTATTCACAATTTATTCTCAAAACTCATCTACTTCCCTAAACCAAAATTCATTAAAAAATAAATCACTAAACAATTGAAAAATAAAACACGACCGAAGCTAAACACATCAGTTTACACTTGAAGGGTATTTCTTCTAAAGCTTGAATACCAAATGGTGGACTGATTTCATGACTGTCGTTGACATTTGCAGACTTTCAATTTGGGATTCTTACATAACGTTTAGTGCTCAACTGGCGGACATTTTATTGGGGTCACTTAATTTAGGAACATTTTGTGCTCAATTTTGGTACAAAAATAGAACGTTAAATAGGTATGTTATATCAACTTCCCTTTAACTGTCTGTGTCAGAAATGCATCAAATTTGGCTAATATTCAAAATGAACTATTCTTTTACCTTTTACCCTTTACCCTTACTCATACCTTCTGCACTTCATTCTGAAGTATTCTCAATATGCTGGAGTGTGTCAATTAAAAGAGCAGACATTTGCATTAAGTGCTGGCAGCATCAGAGGACAGGACAGGACAGTACAACAGAAAGGGAATGAGCACTATGAATCCATTTTCATGATATGTGCGCTTACATTCAACTTATGTACAATTTGTGGTGCTTTCTTCTCGGTGTCTGTCAAAAGTAGGAAGCACTTAATAAATACTAAACAATTGCCAACAAAAGGCAAGATGCGCATTGTCTGAGCTGAGCTAAGTAAAACGGAAGGGTCATTGCACTCTGTCCGAGTCTATTCCAGTCTGTCTCTGTGCAAGCACTCAGGTATAGTGTGTGAAAATCGAATTTCATGCCGCAACATTTCGCATTCACAACCGAAAATTACAAACCCAAAGCCGGACATAGAAATATGAAGTTGCGCGCACACAATTTGCAGTTCCACTCAAGCGAATGACTGAGGACGATGTGGATGTGGATGACGATGATGATGATGATGCTGCCCTGAATTCAGTTGACCTGGCCTGACCGGTGACATGTTTGTAATTAGCAGATCAGGCAACGCGATGGCCCTGGCATAGGCATCTCCTTTTTCCCCATATTTTGTGTGAGTGATTGATGCAAGTGCGTGGCAAAATTGAACACCCAAATTAGTTTATAATTTTGCACACGAAACGCCAAAAATTAAGTTGACCAAATGTAACGCAGGTGAAAATGTTAATTACAATCAGGCAGCTCAAAATTGCAATGACAAAAGGTTATACACAGAAATGTTAGTGGGACAAATGCAGTTTATAAATTCAGTTTCCACTTAGAGTCACGTCAAAAGAGGCCTAGGCAAAGTTATTGTATTAAATGCTTAAATTTTAATCATTTTCCCAGCGTTGCTGTTGTGTATGCCATTTTTTGTGGCATGTCTGTGAATAGGCTGCATTTGCCGCTGCAGGCAAAATGCTTTTGAAGGGTCATAAAAATTTATAAGCTAGTTTATACTCAAGAAATTGTATTAAATCTTATAAGAAAATTATAATCTATTTACGTGGAAGTAAGCAGAATAAATGAGCATGCTTTAGAAAGCTTTTTTAATATTGTACCATGCAAACAGGTGGCAGGAAGTCAAAATTGAATTTCAATAGTGTAATGAACTCAGTGGAATAATAACGAATCATGGATTGGTTCTTAGAACCTTTGAAAACAAGGAATAGTTTACATTACAGCGGTGGGCATGGAACTTGAGTTTGGGAGCAGTCCAACAACTACAGAAAAATAAGCAATTCACTTAGAGTAAATCAGCCCGTTACTTTCTTGTGATAACAGCATTTCTTTTCAATACCAATACCTATTGAGCAAATGAAAATTACAAATTTAATCGTAAACACTGCATAACTTATACTTAGGTAGTATGACTTTAATTCACGCACGAAACAAGCGTGCAACACGCACGATACTCTGTGATTCTGAAGATCAATATTTTTTCGAACCATTTAATTTTTTTATTCACTTGCAAAGTATATATTAATTTTGCCCAGAAGGTTGTAACGCATAGACATATTTATTTCCGACCCCATAAGCTATATATATTCTTGATCAGGACGACGAGCTGAGTTCAATTCCGTCTGTCTGTCCGTCCGTCCGTCCCTCAGTTTTAAAGTTTTCGACCACAGAGCCTTCTTTTTACAGCACGCAACTAATATGTTGGATCCGGCCGGATCGGAGGATTATATCATATAGCTGCCATAGGAACGATCGGTCAAAAAAATAGTTCTAGTTAAAAAAACTTTTTTTTTCCCTCCCAAGCGTTACCTATCTCGGTATATATTTGTTTTATATAATTCCACATGTTTCCGGTAAAATTTATTCAAATCGGGTGACTAAAGGATTTAGCCTCTATCGGTCCAAAACTAGTTCTAGTAAGAAAAACTTCTTTGTTTTTCATCGTAGCTCCACCAATCATGGTATATATTAGTTTTATATGCTTCCACATTATTTTGAAAAATTTTTTTAAAATCGGATGATTATAGCATATAGCTGCCATAGAAACTATTGGTCAAAAAACTAGTTCTAATAGGAAAAACTTTTTTGTTTTCCATTGTAGCGTCATCAATCATGGTATATATTAGTTTAAAATGTTTCCACATAATTCTGGAAAAAATCATAAAAATCGGATGACTATAGCATATAGCTGCCATAGGAACGATCGGTCAAAAAACAAGTTCTAGTGAAGAAAACTTTTTTGTTTTCCATCATAGCGTCACCAATCGTAGTATATATACGTTTTTTATGCTTCCACATAATTCTGTAAAAATTTGTCAAAATCGGACGACTATAGCATATAGCTGCCAAAGAAACTATCGTTCAAAAAACTAGATCTAGCGTGAAAAACTTTTTTGTTATGAACGGTAGCGTCTTTCATAATCTGCAATCGGCCGATTTTAGCCTTGTATATTTTTTATATAAAATTAAAATTTTATTTTTGCATATTTTTGTTATTCTTAATATTATTGCATAATTACATTTTGTCTTAATCGTAATTTGTAATAATCCCAATTAAAGCTGAACAATTTCAATGCGCTTTCATGGAACACAATTTGACACTTAACCATAAATCTAGCTCATGCTATGCAATTCTCTCTTCAACTGCCTTCCATTTCAATTTCCCACTATCACTTGGGGATTCCAAACACACACAAACTTCAATAGGTAGCCGGGGCAATGATTAGCCGTTGAAATCTTATGCAAGGCGATTGCTTAGGCTTCTTTGGGGAGAAGGTGGAACTTACCCCAGCTTTTGCACCGGAAACTTGGCATATTGACACATACTCACTCACTCGGCAGGCAAATGGACAAAATGAAGGCAAAGTTTGTTTGGGGAACTGTGTTTGGGGTTCGATTAAATATTGTAATCGTTGGCGGAAATCTCTAACGAGACGAGTCAATTACAACTGGTCAGGTGTCTGGGGGTGTGCATATGAAATATGTAGCACACACAGCATCATATACTTTAACAAATAAATGTCAGGTCAATCAAAAATTCCGCAGTATTATATTTAATTTAAAAAGTCATCGGATTTTATTTTGTTGAATGGTTTTGGAGTTGCTGATACACTGCCCAACCTGCAACTTAATTTAATTTTATTTGCACTTAAAACGCCTCCAGTCGCTTCAAAAATGTACAAAATAAAATAATATGGTATTTTTTTTTTATATTGCAAATTTAATTTGCAACATACGCCTGGGCACTTTACCAGCCCCCTTTCGCAGACTGTGTTTCGTGTTGCATAAATAAAGGCGTAAAAAGCTTCAAGCAAACCATAAAGCATACAAATACGTGAAAACCAAACCAGTTGACATGAAGTGAGCAGCCAGGGAAAGAGCAAAAAAGAGAGTGAGAGAGAGAGACAGCAACAGAACTGGACAACAAACAAAATTAATTAAAAAAGTGCAAATTGATTTCGCTTGAATTTTTTAATCGATTTTATCAACCATTTGGAGAGAGACTTGGCAGGGGGTAGCTCTTTTATGCTCTTACTAAATAAAGGTATACAAAAAATTTGCATCTTTTTGTGCGACCCACTGACTGACTGATTCATCAACGCTTAGGCCAAACGGCTAAACCTAAAATGCTGAGTTAAGGCATGAAAAAATAATAGGAAAATATTCCGATTGTTTAATATTTTGCCTAGGGTACTGAACTATTTCAGTTCAAATCAAGTACCATAAAAGAACCCCTTTCTCTGCTGGAAATTATGTCGAAACATCAACAATGCCCCCAATTTAAATTTACGTATTTTGTATATCTCAATGTTAACATCGTTTCAATTGTTTTCTTTCTCATTCCCATTTCTATTTTGTGCTATTTTTTTTTCTCGACATTCAACTTCAATTTGACCTTCTGTTTACTGGGGTCCAGTGAGCGGCACGTGTTAATCTGCCACACAAAGGATTTAGTGCTGCCCACGCCCATCCTCTATATCCCTTCACAAACAACAAAAACAACACAACATTTGTACATCGATTTTCTGTCCAGTGCATTTTCTTTTGGTTTTCTTTTCTTTTTTTCTTAACTTTTCTGCTGTTTTTTCTTTTGGCTTCTGCACGTTGCAATTTGGTGCTGGTCTTCGGTTTGTGCCAATGCCATTGTTTGACTTGGGCTAATACGAGTATGACTTGAGCCTGAGCTTGAGCTGTTGTGGACGCTTCTGCAGTTGGCAAAGTGCATAAGAGAAATGGCAGGGAAATACAACTGAGATTTCCAAAGACACGACACGCCGTCGTGGCCACGTCCCATGCTGCAAAATGTTCTTAAATTAAATATTTGCTTGGTCAAAATCAGCCACAGAAGCAGAAGCACCATCGACATGCCAGGGAGTTACAAGTAGTATGTAGGTGAAATTTGGTGGGGGTTAAAAGAAAATGCAACTAATCATCATGACATCTGCAATTGTTGCTTTATAAATATTTTAACAGCTCCTCTCGCTGGCTGCCTGGCGCGATTCGTGCAAATAGTTTAGGTGTAGAACTAAGCTTAATTTTATTTTTAGAAGTTTAAAAGAAATGTGGGTTACCGGTCAGTGTTTTTTAGCACGATTGGGATGGAGCTTATAACCGTTTGTTTTTTAAAATAACAAGAGTATTTCAAGTATGCATCATAATTAAATTTAAAAAACCACGAGAAAAAGAAAGAAAATTCATTGATCAAGAATTTTTTATTCTTAAATTAAGTCGACAGTTTCTAGAAACCCGTTAAGTTACCAACACCAAGCCAAATAAGCTGGGGTGCCTACTGAAACCATATGAAAGAGCAGACAAACCAAATCATTCACTCACAAAAAAACTTGTTGTTGTGTGCGGACAGCCGCAGCCAAAGGAGCACGTAAGGGAGAAGAAAACAAAATTCGGTTGTTGTTATTTGTTTATGGCTCTTGCGTATGCTACGAGCTCTGTCTGTGAATTCGTATGCTCGCGACTATAGCAACAATACAAGAGCCCTACGAGTATAGGCGTTGGCCACCTCTGCAATAAAGTGTTTAACAAAAAATACGAATTTGTTTCAGACAAATTTGCTCATACGAAAGTTGTTCAATTATAATCCTATAAATTTACGTTGTTATTTTAAATACCAATTATTTTTATAACAGATTTTCTGTTCACATTATATCTATATTTAAAAGTTTCGAGCAGTGATTATTCATCGTTTAAGATAAAAAGAACATCTTCAACTGATAAACACCGTTCAATACGTCTAAATGGGACTTTTTTCAGGGTATGGCGGAAAAACGAATTTATAGAATATTTGACGGCCACATCGGGTATTAATTTCGAACGAAAGTTCGCCTACTGTAATATACTCTGACCTGTCAGAGTTTGTATATCTCTAAAAACTTATATTAGTTAATTAATTGTTTTGAATATAACTCGACTGGATCGATAAGTAAAGATTATTACTTTATATGTCTGAAAGGTCCGAACAATCTATCTACAAAATTGTGGGAGATATATAAGGTTAAAGACGAAAGCACATATTTTAATTTATATGATAACAATTGCATATATATAAAAAAAAAAATATCCATCTTTAAAGAGTCAACTTGAATCAACATGGCAATTTTTTTTAAATTTAATGTTGAATCAAGTAACTATTTTATAATAGTAAATATTTTATAATTTTTGAGGAGGTCCAGTTTGCGGGTTCGAACCAAAATTTACCAATGGTTAAGGTCTAGAAATTCAAGGACAAATGTTTTATTTATTATTTTATATTTTTATATCTAATTTAAGTTAGAAGTATGTCTTCGAGCAATTGTTTGTCTATTCTACTCCTTTGATTAGACAAAATATATTTTAGGGTGTTCAAACCTCGTTCATTTAAGACTTGTATCTTATGTTGAACCGAGCCGAACATTTTGGTTCGAGGCAGGTTCATGTTCTACAATTTTACCACAAGAGTTTCGGTTCAATGTTCAGTTCACAGTGAACGAAAGGTTGAAATTGAAGGTTCGAACCTGTTCGGCTTAAAACTGGTTTGCAGTCCTAGTTCCTATACAAAGGGCGTAGCCGGATTCCCGGATTCAGCGGCCCTTGACCGAAATTAAATTTTTGGTATGCGGATTCTAAGTTTCTAAGTTTCTAAATTTTTAATTTTGAATATTGTGTATTTTGTCATAGTGATGCCAATGTACTGCTCTTAGCATTTTAACCACCTTCCACATTTCTTCTTAAAAATCTGGAAAAATGATAGAAGCTTTCACAAACCATGGCGAATATACCCACAAAAAAGTAAAGTAAAAATAATATAATAATATAATAAAATAATAATGCAAGTTGAAAATAAATAGGGTTTAAACTTTCGCGGATTTATACAAGTCGCGGTTTGCCTATTAAAATCAGGGGAATTCCGACGGTTCAAAGTATTTATTTTGAATTTTTCGAAAATTTAGCATGCTTAGTCTTAAAACAGCTGAAGATCAAAAAAGTTTAGCTCTTCATTAATAATACACCATGAACGCTAGGACAAAACCATAGATGGGGAAATCATTGCCAGATACCCAACTTTGAATACGCATACCAAAAATTTAATTTCGGTCAAGGGCCGCTGCCCATGGAAATCCGGCTACGCCCTTTAGAGTAGAAATCTTGTTCTTCTTCTTTGGCCAGATACATTAATACCACATACCAATAGTCGGTCTCGGCCTTTTCTAGTAGTGCACGCCAGCCGCTTCTTCATGCGCGCTGGTTCCAGTTGTTTACACCAGAAACCAGAAAACACACCAACGAAACACCAACACACTTCCAATTAAAACTTCTAACTTCTGTACTTTAAACCGACGAAAGATATCCTGGGGTAAAGTATCTGTATAGCCAGAACTTGACACCCAAAAGTGGAAAAATTTTCGAAATAAAATGCTAAAAATAGTTAGAAATAAAAAAAGGCAAAGAAAAATTACTATTGGTATTGACCAGAGATTAGTACCGATATGAATTAAGGTACCGGATGAGTTTCGGTTTCAGTAAAGCGAATATGTATTATTCAAACATTTTATTTAATTTTATATTTAAGAAAATTATTGCTACAAAAATAAAAATAAAAATTGTTTATTTTAAGGTTGATTTAAAATAAAGAGTACATTTCGTTTTTTTTTTTTTAGAAAAATAACAATGCTTTTGACAGGATTTGATAAAAATTAATTTTATTAATTGGTTTTTTGTTTTTAAATGAGGTGTGTTCCACAAAACGAAGACGATTTTGGTATAAACGAGTCGATTTTACATAAAAATTGTTTAAGCTTATATTAGAAGTGACATTTTTATCAGCGGTAACTAGTTAAGGTCGAAATACATATGTTATTATTTGACGATTTGAAAACACTTGGCTTTGAGCAGTCGGTTTAAAATCGACCAACATTCTTGACCAAATCTAGTGACCGAAGATACTTAGGTCACTTCATATTCCCATACGATTGGGGTCGAAATCGATTTGTTGAACACCTAGGTATACTTAAGACTTTAAAAGTAGCTAGTGAATACCTTCATTATAATATACTAGCCATCTCTGTATCCGTTCTTTCAGGACATATCTGATTTAAAACTGCTAATGTTAGATTATCATAAATTCGCTTATGTTTAACTCACTTTTACAGATTTAAAGCTGCAATTTGCGTATGTTCAATTTATTTTGAATAATTTAAATGCCAATGGAATTAATTATTTGTTAATTCAATGCTACTTAAAATTTGTGTAACTCAACTCAAATTTAAAAATCAAATCATTTTTTTACAGCTCAGAAGAGTTGGCTTTATTTTTATTTTTTTAAAAAGAAGTTGCAATCTCCATTCTTTTAAAAATTAGCTCTATTGAAATGCCATCAAAAAGTTTATTAGCAACTGGTAAAAACTGCTAACCAAGACAACGCATAAACAAGACTTTCCTCAGCCAAAACTTCAGCTATTCAAAATTGCATTGCCAGTCAAAAAGTTCCATTCAAAATGGAACCATAAAAAAAATGCAGTTTCCCACATCCATTCAGCAACAGAAGACGCCACCAAGTCTGGCTAACAAGGCGTTGAACTGTTGTGCGTAAAAGAACTTAAAGTTGCAGATGCTTACCCTATGAGTTAACAAATCCAACCCCCTCCCCACCAAAGGGCATAGTTAAGCGGTCCATTACACATAAGGTGCACACGGCATTTAGTTTTTGCCGCCAGCCTAATTGGCCTCATTATGTTTATACAAGGAAATGTGTTGCTCATTTGCGATTAACCGCACGTAGAAGCATAACTAACTAACTACAAACAAACATAACAAAAAAATATTACGCACAAAATCAAGGTTGAGGTATTTACATACAAAAAATAAGTTGAAACAATTGCCTTGGGCCTTCTCTTAATCAGAGACAGACGATGCACCCCAAAAATGGAAAAGAGAAAAACTCACACACGATTTCACCTTGTATTCGTATTTTGTTCCATTAGAAAACAAGCTAATACGCGCAAAAGGGAGAAAGAAGGGAAATAACCCGCAGGAAAAGAGGAAAAGAAAAAATTACACAAACGGTAGCAGCACAAAAATATTAATTACATATGCCAAAGGGCTGTGGGAAAAAAAGTCCAGATAAATGAGTGGAAATTATTTGAATTAGGACAAACGAATGCCAATTAGATGAGGTAGAAATAGCTAAATTTAACGCAGAGCAGTTGTATTTACTGCAAATAATAAAAGTTGATTTCCGCATTCGCAGTGAATTGTTTTCAAGTTAAAATTTCTGTTTTGTTACTTTTTATATTTTCGTACCATTATTAGGAATATGAAAGCGAATTAGTCGTATAAATTTGTGGTCATTAGATATTTGTTATTTAAACTTAAGTCAAATTGAACGACTTTTATGAAAATTTTGAAGTTTTTTATGGAAGTTAAGAAAATCTAAAAATTGTATATTTTTTAGAACTCTGTTTAGTTCAAGTTCCTTTAAACAAAAACTGTGTGCAGGCTCAGTCCAAGCGAATGCCTTTATGAAACTTGATATTTGTTGGGAGACATCAAACCAACTCCGAGATATCTGCTGGAGAGAACTTAGCAGAAGTGAGTGGCAGATTCCATTTCTTGTATAAATATGGGTTATCGGTAAAATGGGTCATTCTTTTTCAAATCGAACTGACTTTAAACTTTTAATTTTTGATTTTAACAAAAATAAAAAAACATAATTAGAACTCGAGATGCCAACCTCTGAGTATATCATGGTTTTAAAAAATGTTTTTTTTTGATTTTATAAACAATTTCAAAAATTTGGAAAAATTTAAAAAAACGGAAAAATTACTTTTTTGAAAATTGATTTCTCAGGTTCAGTTTATCGGACAAATTTCGGGTTTATTGTAATAAATAGAATTTCGTTGTGGCTATTCAAATTATTGAATAAAAATGTTTTTTTTTACATAATTATTACTAAAGTTAATGTATAATTTTTTTTAAAGTGTTAACCACGATGATATAGCTTCTAAGAATATACAAATTATTGCATCAAGTACGCAAAATATTATGGTGCTTTCAAAAATATAAAGGCTATTATTGTTTAAGATATATTGATTTTTAAAGTTATAAGCAAATACTAATATGCCTCAAAAGAAAGCTTCAGCGTGTGTTATATTTAATTATCTTAAAAAAAAAATCAAAATCGGCCAAATCGGTCACCTACAACATATAGCTGCCATAGGAATAAATTAATTGCTTTTCTTGAGGTTATTGTCGCTTGACAGCCGATTGCCGAGACAACTATTTTTATTTTAATTTTTGATCAGAATGGATGTCGTAAATCTGGCTTTGAGCACCTTGAAATGAAATTAATTAATTATTGGAATGATAAAAATGGAGTAAAACAAAAAGAAGTGGTATTCAAGGTGGCTTCTGCAGAAGAAGTATGAAGGTATTTCGCCCACCTGCAGAATCAGTTAAAATTGTACTGTAAAATTGTACCGACCCTGATAGTGGATGCTTAACATATCAGATTGGGAATAAGAGGTGAGAGTGTACGGGAAAGAATTAGGGAGTATTTTGAAGATGATGAGAATTTGTAATGTTAACCATATACATAAAATAATAAACAAATATTAAATTGGAAAGTTTTATCATTTATTTCTATTACATATTTTAACGTTTTAAATAAGTCCCGTTTTACAATATCCCCATTTTCCATATCCCTTTTTTATACACTTGAAAAGTGTATATTAATTTTGCCCAGAAGTTTGTAACGCATAGAAATATTCATTTCCGACCACATAAACTATATATATTCTTGATCAGGACGACGAGCTGAGTTCAATTCCGTCCGTCCGTCTGTCCGTCTGTCTGTTTCTACGCGAACTAGTCTCTCAGTTTTAAAGCTATCGAGCTGAAATTTTGCACAGAATCTTCTTTTTACTGCACGCAACTAATATGTCGGAACCGGCCGGATCGGATGACTATATCATATAGCTGCCATAGGAACGATCGGTCTAAGAATAAGTTCTAGTTAGAAAAACTTTTTTGTTTTCCATCGTAGCGTCACTAATCTTGATATATGTTAGTTTTATATGCTTTCACATAATTCTGGAAAAATGTATCAAAATCGGATCACTATAGCATATAGCTGACATAGGAACGATCGGTCGAAAAATAAGTCGTTGTGAGAAAAACTTTTTTGATTTCCATCGTAGCGTCTCCAATCGTAGTATATATTTGTTTTATATGTTTCCACACAATTCTGAAAAAAATTATCAAAATCGGATGACTATAGCATATAGCTGCCATAGGTCTGATCGGTCGGAAAATGTGTTTTACTAAGAAAAGTTTTGTTTTATGGTATCAAATTTTTATTATCAATGATTTAAAAATTTTAAATATTTGATATCTATATCCTATATATATTTGTCCAGTTAAATCAGTTGGAGTAAAGTTTTTCAAGTTTATTAAAACTTCGGCACAGTCGAAGTTAGCTTTGCCTTCTCGTTTCAATATATTATTGCCCTCGCTTGCATCTTAATAGAGGTCCAAACAGAAAACTCATTTTAGATGAATATTTGCACGTTCCCGTCGGATATTCCACTGTGTCCGCAGAGGCTCATATTTTCGAATAAAAATACATGGCTCACTTCTTCAAACAATCATCTAAAATGTGCATAATTCCATTAACAAATTATGCATTGACAAATACTAATTATATTTTTTTAGTATGCGCCCATTATACCGTGATCTTCAAATTCCCGCAACAATATTGCAGGTACAAATTGTCGGTAGAAATTGAACGTGTCACCCTACGCTTACTGATGTGGTTCATGTTAACTGATCTTTTAACTGATTTATTTCACGTCTTTTAAACGCAATAAGTTCAAGATGAGCTTTTATCACCATCAGCTATTACGATTATTTGAATGCAATGTAGCATTTGTATATAACTGATATTTGCCTTACACTATTGAGTTTTGGTTAAAAACAGATTATTTTTATTTTATATTACCTAATTTCTGTGATCTGTTTGCATGGGAACAATGAACTATAATATATATGGCTTACTTTTTAGGGCAGGGTGTTCTAAGGTATAACGAGCACAAATTTCGATTGCCTACTTCAAGGTCCATCTGCCCTGAAACATTCCGAACACTAATTTGCATTGCCTACTTTTTTGGGACTGCTGTGTGTAGTACCGGCACAGAGAAGAGAGGAAGATGTGGCTGACGGATTATACAACATGCCACTATGCTTATAAAAGTGTATTAAAAAATTTGTTATCTGTAAAATTGGCGAAGAATGAAATATTTACTACTGGAAATATCGGTTAAATGACGTATCACTTGAATGCAAATATCAATAACATGCAAAAATGCAACATTTTAATTTTTTTGATTGCTTGTGGGCAAATTGCTTCTAAGCTTTTAAAACTCTTGAATTTTTCAATGATTTACGGAGACCCAATGAATAAATATCAACCTAAAAGTATTCAAAATCCAGAAGTAACGCCTAACATTCCTATTTTTGAGCAATGCACTTTAAGACTGTTTCGGTTCAGTGGTTCATGGAGGTTTGAAACCATCCGTTCGGTTTATAATAATTTTTTTGCTTGGCTGTTGATGCTAATCAGAAATAATTATACTTTATAGGTCTGCCTGTTACTTAAATATGTGCCTTTGTACCTTTGGAACGGTATATAAAAAACCACCGCAGGTTGTCACATAGTAATCTACCATGGTTATGATAAACTTTATCATAAAACTAAAGTTTCACATAAATTATACAATACAATATCTTTAGTATTTAAATTTATTTTCATCTTGTGCTCCGTCTAAGTTTTGCTCTTTATTAAATATATTCTTCATAAATTAAAACACACTCTCGCACCCCTTATCAACGCTGAGATAATATTTAAAATATTTTCAACCTTTAGTAAAAAATACTTGATTTAACATATTAAAATAATAAAGCGCTTAAGGGTTTCTTTTGGCATGTATATATACATATATGCACACAGCAATCCAAAAGCACACGCTGACATTTGCGTATAAGATTTTACAAACAACAGCAGCAACAACATGGAATCACAAAAAATTTCCGTCTGAGCGGAAACTCCACAGTAGGAGGAGAAGGACCATGGCCATAGAAATATGTCACAGCAGGCGAAAGTGAAAGACAGTGACAAAAACCAAGGTGTAATATCCTGCCTGACAACACAACACGATAACAACAACAACAACAAACGCAGCAACCAGCAAGAACAAAACCAAAAAAATGTCGTCCTCGAAGAGAGGCAACGCACCAGGGGGTGGTTACCAGCCAAGCGACTCCATCAGAGTTGGCTTAAGCTTTTCCTTGGGGTCCTTTATTAAATGTGGTTTTAATGTTGACTCAAGCAGAGACAGCAACTCGCGCCCTATATTTTTTGAGTAGTACAAATAAATTTGATTTTTCTTTTAAATTTTACACAACCTTTTTTTTGTAAACTTACAGAGGAAAGTAAGTCATATAAGTTTTAATTTTTAAATTAAGTGAGGGCTACTCGCTTGTCTTTTTTAAGGCACGAGATTTGATCGGCATTTTGTGGCTAACTTGCTGCTCTTAAAAAAAATGTATCGTGGGGTTTCGGTAAAAGACTCCCACATTTCCTTTTATATTGACTTTATCGACTGGGTTGTTGAAGCTGATCAAAAATATATATTTTTTACATACATGCATGTACACGACTTCATGATTCATTTTTTTTTACCAATTATTAAGGGTATATTTATCGTAAATAAATAGCGAAAAGTTATCTTCCGTCTATTAGGGCTGAAAACCCCTGCATTTTTGACAGTCGTTTGGTTCGTGTTCCAGATTGCAATTTATATATTTAAGTACATACTTATGGGAGATTTTGGTTCCATACTATTTAATAGAACTCGAAGACAAAATGCCTTATAAATTGCTGAAATTTTTGCCTAGTTTGACAAATATTGTAAGTATGTTAAGAAGAGTTAAGCGTTTTTTTTAAAATGTGAATTTAAAATTGAGTGTTGCCTATGGCCAAATTCTCCACTTTACTAATTCTGTGGGATGGGTCCTTTTTAGTCGCTTTCTAGCTCTGCAAGGTTGTTTGGTTGTTTACCTTTACACTTTATCATGTCTATTAATTATATCCTCAATCATAGGGAATCCACATTCTATTTCTAAGTCCCTCGTCAGACTGAACCACTCAGCTCCACTGATTCGCCTTAGCAGTTTGGCCTGGAACGTTCTTATTTTTGTTTAGATGGGTTTTGGTTGCTTGAGTTGACAGAAATCTCCTCCTGATATCAGCTAGCACACGTCAGCCCCACATGATTACAGTGATTACACGAAGTCAGTGCCAATCATTACATTTTGCACTGACTATTGTTACATTATTCTGACCGTGTAATCTCACCTTCAGTTTGCATCTTTCCAGCAGTTTTCCAAATGCTGGTAGGAGACTCACAGTTTTAATGGTTATTCAGTAGTTTGACCAAACACAAATAAAAATTTTTAATAAGACCTATTTTATCAAACAAACTTGTGACAAAACCAACCAGATTTTTTTTTTTATAAATTATAATTATAATTAATTATTTGTGGTCTACCAACTTCTGCCTTCTTTAGATTTCAGTCGTTCCTCCATGCATGAGTTGCTTGAACCAGTAGAGAAAAAAAAGGAAGTCTGCAGTTTAAACACAGTCAAGAATAATTACATAAATTACACTGGACAAAAACGTTGACCCTTTTTTTGGCTTCTGGTCGAAACCTTTTATTTTAAAGATATTAATGGGCTTCCGATAGACGAAAAAAATCGCAGATTTTTTTGTGGTGAAAATAATTTTTGAATAATTATTTTAATATATTTTAATAATTATTTTAATATATTATAATTTAATTATTATTTTTGAATAATTTGCAATTTTTGAAAAAATATAAAAAAATTAAAATATATAATATACAAAATCACTGCCAATAAATGGGCCTAAAATGAGTCAAAGACAATTTATACTTAAAGAAAATTGTTTTTGAGGTACCTTGCTCAAAACTCACGAAAATGAGAAATAATTAGCAGTGGTTAATTTTCTTCTTTGATCATAATAGTACACCAATTAGGCTTCAAACAAGCAATAGTGGGACTTAGTAAACCTGCCTTCGACTCTGCAACAGTTCTCTGTTAAACTTATGTTGGAAAATAATTGAAAAATGCGATTTTGGGCATCGAGCTTATAAGTCTAAAACTTGGCTGTTTTACCTTAGGTTTTAACACATGATTGCTTGTTTGACGCCTATTTGATGTGTTAGTACGATCAAAGATGAAAATTAACCACTAATAATTTTTGTTCGAATTTAAGTAAAAATTTTGTAAAATAAATGTAAATGATTCTCATACCTCAAAGTTTTCACCTAACTATCTCAAAAACAAATAGCTTTAAGTATAAAGAGACTTTGTTTTATTTATTGGCAGTGATCGTTTATAACTTTTTGAAATCGGAGTAGGATAACGAAAGTCCTGGCAAAATATATACAACCACTGACATAAAACGGCCTAAATATTTATAAAACTGAAGTTGGAAAATTCTTCAAAAATAATTTTTACCTCAATTTACTTTAAAAATAAATTTTATAGAAAATACATAAAGGTTGAAAAGGTGTAGAATCGTCATAAAAATGGGTTGTTATTCTCTCTCAATAACGGATTCCACACTTGGCAAAACTCCACTGAAAATAATTTATACATTCTTTTATTGCATTGACCATACCCTGAATTTTTAAATCCGATTCAGTTTTATACAGGATGGCTGATAAAAGTTGTTATAAAAATTAAATTTATTAACTTATTTTTATATTTAAATAATCAGCTTAAGTGAGTCTTCTACCTTTGAAAAATTTTTTTTTCAATTGTTTTGTTTTGCCTTATTATTATAACCTTTCATCCCCTTTAAACCATTTTCAAATATTCCAAATAGTTTAGCAGATATATCCATTTTAGTGGAGCAATGTTCTTGCTAACGTGAGTATTTTCAACGTTGCTCAATACTTTAACCGCGTTTTTCTCGAAACCAAGTTTTTTGACCTGGTAGCCATGATTGGGCCAGTTTTACTGTACCGATTTTGATCAGCCATGTTTCAATCGACGCAGAATTGATGTAATTCTGGCCCGTACCTCAATCATGAGGAAAAACATTTTTTTACTTATTTTTTAAACTAAACTCCAAAAGAAAAACTTGAAAAATCGAAATTTTGTTTATAAATGGCCGCCAGTTTTTCAAAAAAATATTAAAAATTATGATTGAGGTACGGGCCAGAATTACATAAATTCTGATCATAACATCATTTACCGTTTTCAATTTTGATAACCTGGAGTCCCGGAATCATGGCTAGCACCACTACACCTTTTTTTTGAGACCTTAATTGGCAGGCCGATAACTTTATGAACAGCCCTCGAATTCCAAACTTTTTTTTGTATTTTTTAATTTAACTAATAAATAATACAAAACAAAAAACCAAATTGAAAAAGCTTGTATAGTTTTCTTTCCAGAAATTTTTTTAAAAAACACTAATAAAACACTGTTTAAAGGTAGAATACCCCCCTTAATTATTTTTTTTTTGTTGATTGACTTCTAGATTTAACAAAAATTAGATAGAGGAAACCATTTAAATGTAATTATTTTTCAAGCTAATGGAGATACATTTTATCAATTTGAACGAGCTTTAATATGAAATAAAAATAAATACCATACACTAAAAAAAAATATATAAAGTTTCTTAATGTAATGCCAATTAGACTTTTTAGAAGTGGCTTTTTGTCAGGTGCCCTTGCTGTTAAGCCCATCTCATTTAGCAGACGGTGAATAGTTCGAGCCGAAATATCTTTAGCAAAACTTTGCTGCACTTCAGATGCTATCTCAAACGCATTTTGCAAACAATTTTGGAGTCTCGTTTTAATTATAAGTCGATCTTCTCTTACACATGAGCATTTGATTCAGCCCGATCTTTACTACCTCTCCAATTCTTCGATCTTAGGTAACTTTTTGAAGTTGCCACAAATGCAAAAAATTTCAGAGTGTATTAAAAATTTTGATACCGAATTTTATAAGCCTCAGTCTAATTATATTTGGAAAAAGAATAAATTCATTCATCTTTTAAATTTGCTCATTTTTTATTTATTTATAAAATCAATCATAACAATTTAAATTCATTTGTTTTTGGTTTTTTGGGGTCACATTTTCAATTGAAAATTTGCTATTAAATTAATTTTCTATATATATATATATATATTTTGTTCTTTTCCTGTTTGTTACATATTAAACAATTCCATTTTGTATTATTATTATTTTTTACGCAATTATTAAATACTTAAAAAATAAAATGCGTCTAAATTGTTCATGTTTTTCTTTTTTTTTTATCATTATTAGAATTGAATTAATTTGCTTGTATTTATTAATTTAGTTTTTTGGTGATTATAATAACTAATCAATTCAATGGGGGGTTCTTGTTAAAAAATATATTTATATATATATATTATATATGGTAGATGTATATAGTTTTTGTGTGTTTCAATATACAATATGTTAAGGACGATAAACCATCGTAGATTTTATCAAAAAGGCAAAAACAATTAATATTATTACACATACATACAAATTACACACTTTCGCGCTTTTTACAAGTTTTACAAATTACAAATTGTGGTTTGTGTCATTTAAAAAATGTTTTTTGTTTGCTAAAATGTTACATTAACCGAAAAACAATCCCATTTGTATAGTTAAAATTCCATCAAGAAGACATTTTGTTGTGGTTATTTGAATGCTATGAGGAGGAGGCCGGATCCGGACCTCGTTGTGGCGATTGTTGCTGTTGTTGTTGTTGCTGAATGGGTGTCATGTTTCTTTGGCTAGTTGTGGGCATCGTTCGATTATTATTTTGGCTAAACTGAGACTTATGATTATTTGCTGTGGTGGTCTGTATGGTGGCCACACGTCGAAGACGATTATCAGGTAGGGGTGGGGATTGCAAAGTGCCCGATGAGAACGATGAAGGTCCGCTGCCACCAAAGGTCGCTTCTGCTCCGCCACCAGCACCAGCACCACCAAAGATGCTGCCATTGCTGCTGCCAATCAGACTTAAAGAATGCTCATTGGATAGAATCTGATGGGCAGCCAAATTCATTTCCTCTGGTGTCATATCCAGGGCTTCACGCATCTCACGTGCGGCCGTGCCCACAAATTCAGAATCACAATATTTGCCCAAACCCTCAGCGGCGAGTACCTGTTAGAAAGATGAGCAGAGAGAAACAGACTTAAAGCCTCTTATCTGTATACATTTATTTTGGCTTTAATCTTACCCCTCCAATCAATGATTCGGCTAGGCCATTCATTTCAGATGAAGTTGGTAAACGACGCTGATCGTAAGGACTAGCTGGTGTCGATTGGATCATGCGTTCGTGGCCAGGAATAGCACCATTGGGTGCGTAAACTAAATGTTTGCATACAATGGAAGAGAATATTGACGATTAGCATTGTTGTTGTATAAAAAGTTTTAGGGGAAAATACAAGTATTTATATGTAATATATATATAGATATATATTTTACACAAAGCTTGATGATCATGCCATTCACTAACCCAGAACTCGAACCGAATCTTTTAAATTGAATATAAAAACGAAATTCAGTCTTCTATAAGGTAGAAGTAAAGTATTGTAAAACAGATTCCGTCTCATTTTTGATGACTTTAAGAATTTCATTATATCGGCTTCGAGGGACCAGAATAACAAACTTAACATAAATTATTAAAGGAAGTTTTTTGTTGCACATTGGCCGTGTTTAGCAGAAGAACTTGCTCCTGATCAATGATATATTTCTGGTTAATTCAAGTAGCCTACTTTTCCTCTTGTATTTAATATGACATTTACATAGAGCTTTTCTAAATGTCAATTCAACAAGACCCCCCAAAAGTATTTAAAATAATAAGAGCAGTTTTGTTAAGCTGATCAGTGATCAAGTTTCTCTGCTGAACGCGCCCATTGTGTTATGGTAGCTTACCTTGATTTTATTCTATTCTGAAGCAAGTTTCCTTTCATATTCTATATGTACATACATAAGCATTACAAATATAACTTTGTCCCTAGTTTTTAACCAACCATAACTAATACGTATTTTTCAAATTTCAATTTAACCATTTTCTAATACTTTTTTATAACTTATATTTATTTATCTTTTTACAAGGGAGGGAGATAAAAAAGGACTTAAATCAAAAAAGAATCTCTTTTGTTCCTTTTAGTTAGTCCTAATGACCTGCTTCACTCTTGCTTGCAGCGTATGTGCTCAAAAGAGATTCTTAAAAAAGTACATTCAGAAAAATTTTGAGAACTTTGTTCTTAAATCAAGTACAAACAGTCTTAAGAGTACGCCAAGAACGAAAATATTTCATTGAAGTACAAAATACTTGGATCAAGTACGATTTACAATCCCGAAATACTTGAAATTCGGGAAACTTTAACTACATTTTGCGGAATTCCAAGGATTTTTAAACCTTATTCTTAGAACGAAATGGTAAGTTTGTAATTTTATTATTATATTATCTTGAACCAATTCCGACTTTTTCTTATAAGATTGATTTGTACTTAGTTTAAAATCACCCCAGAACGAATTATACTTAATATTTTAAAAATTCTTGATTACTTTACTTAAGAATTTTGTTCTCATTTTAGAAACATTTTGGGAAAATTTAAAAAAATTAAGACTGATTCCTACGTAGTTTAAGTACAACCAAGTACGAACTATACTTAAAATTTTAAGTACAAAACGGTATAAATTCTATTCCGTTCGTTCAAAAATGCTGGAAGCCATTTTTTTCTGGAGAGGATAGCAAAATAGTATAAAACTTAAGATCTTAAGCCCTGAACGAAAATATAGCATAAACGTAGTAAATAAGAGGCATATAATGAGGAGGCAATAGGAAGCCATAAGAAAGTATAATTTCATAATTGTGTTAAAGTTCATCTTTTGAAGCTTGAGCAAGAACTGTCCAATAAAGTCTGGTTATATAATGATGGTCTATAATGGATCCCAACTCATCTTGCGACGAGCAAGCAATAGGTACTGCTTCTGGACAGATTTTATGCGTTATCAAAGAGATACGGATTACAAATACAAAATAGAACCGGAACGTTTTTAAAGCAACTGTATAGACGACCTGTCCACTTTGTGTTATGGTTGGTTTTGATTTAAGTCCTAAGACTTTAACAGGGCTTGTAAATAGCCTTTTTAATCTTATGATAAGAATGTCTGTTCTTGTATCATTACCAAAAACTGATTGAAACAAATTATCTAAGACCTAAAAAAACGGAATCATTCTTAATTTGAGAGTTTTGGAATTGGATATAATGTACTTCAAATGAAATTGTCAATAGTTACTTAAGGATCTTAGTAAATCTAAGTAAATATACTCATTTTATCCTGAGCATACGTATGCTTAATATTTTTTCTAGGGCTTGAGCTAGTCTCAGAGCTCTTCATTAAAATTACCATTATTATTACAATTAAGATTACTTGGGTAATTAAAAATTTTTATTAGCTTTATTTTTTTCGCAATTAACCATTACAATTACTATTTTTCGTATTTAAAAATTGCATTACCATTACTATTTTTGCAATAATTGTGCAGACAAAAATTTAATATTTTGGTAATTCAAAATAATTGTAGTAATTTCTGTTGCAAACTTAATAAAAAAAAAATGTAAGTTCTAATTATAAAAAATTTAAAAACGCCCAAAAAAATGAAAGAACTCTCAGAGAAATTAAGAATGGACATTGGTTTCACAACCATAAAGTAAGTATTTATAGAACTGGCTAACAATTAAGTTCAATACAATAGTCCTTGTTGATGTAGGAAAACTTATTTTGTCATACTAATAAGATGGTTCTTCGATTCTCTTATACAAAATTATAAGAAATCTGCATTATGTCCATGTTTTGAATTTCCGCTCGTATATTTGATTAGCAAGGGGGAACATATAGTCAGTTCGTTCTTTATAGTTAAATGTAACGCCAAGTTTTCTTTGAGAAGCAGCCATGCCTTTTCGAATACATACTCTTATCTCTTAGCACAGTGTAGGTATCAAGTATATCTTTGCAATCAAAAGTCTCAGATTTGTAATACTGCCTTAAAGAAAGTTGTATAAGAATTCTATACGTTTAACCTGTAGCTTCTATTAACATCTCCTGAAATTTTTAGAAAATCTGATATCCATTATTTTATTTAGTTGGTTTTTGTTTTATTAATATAGATTAGATCAAGTCTGTGAATCCCCGTATTTAAAAATTACAATTATTTTTACTATATAATTTTGAAGAGAAATATTTACGCTCGTTTAAAAATTGAGTAAGTGTAATTTTTTGAACTAAACCTTCTTCTAAAATGAGATGGTTCAGGTTCTGGAGATCATTAATTTAAAAGGTTCGGTTCATGGTCCCCGCTTAGGAGACCCTTAAAAACTAAATCGTACTATTATTATTTAGGGTTTCAGGATTGGCGTGCACCCTTGCTTGTAATAAAAATTCCTCTTAACATGATCATCAAGCTTATGAATTATTTTAAATTCTTAAATATTTATTATTTTATGTTAGTCAAGCACTATATGTACAATATGTTTATTATTTGTACAATTTGTACTACATCTCTAGGGATTACTAAGGCACATTCTATACAAAACAAAGGTTAGTAAACTGAAGCAAGCAACAATCGCTAGATATGTTAGGCATATCCAAAAACTAAGGCGTTACTAAGGCAGCAGGCTAGGCAACTAAGCGGATGTGTTTGATGTGAGTGTTTTGGGTATTCACAGTGTGTTAAATGAATGTATGACAGATGACATTGTCATTCAATATATATATATATATATATATATATCAGTATCCCTTCCCTTCACAGAATGAAAAAAACAACAATAACGTAGAAGCGACGTAAAGACAACATTGAGAAAACAACACTTGGGCATATCAGGAACAATTTTTGGAATTTCGGTTAATATTTGAATATGGTTTAATGGACGCCAGGCATACGCACACACATACAGGCTTAATTTGGGCCACAACAACACCTTTTTTTGATTTTGTATATATATATAGACATCGATATCGGCTTATTTTTGCTTGGGGAGAACTTTGAATGGTGGTAACCTGTATATATTTGCTTCAGATTTGTTGTTGCATGTTAAACGGTTGTTGTTCGGGTTGTTAAAGTTGTACTTGGTTGTTCTGGTTGTTGTTGATTTGTTGTTGTTGTTCTTGTGGGTGTTATGGGTACATATATCGTTTATCGATAGGGGAATGTTTCTCTTCTTTAATTTAAATAAAATTATATAAAAACAAAAAATTTACATAGGAACAACTCCCATTTCAAAAAATGGAAACCAATTTTCTGTATTTTACATGTATCCGGAAAGTATACTGAAACTTTCAGCATTCGGTTGTTTTCAAACTTGAATCACTTAGGCTATAAGCAAAAAAAAGTTTGTATAAAAAAAGAGTTATACAAGAACAAATTACTTTTAAAAACAACAAATATTTGCCTTCATGTTGCTTAAAATTAATTATGGATTTTAAATTTCATTTTAGTTAGTTTTCTCACAAAATCAATTTCTGTTAGTTTGTAATCAACAAAAGGAGCCAGGAATGGTTGTGTGAAGAGTTGTTAGAAGTTTTAGAAGAAGACTTTGTTAATTTTATATTATGATGAATGGATGGATATATAATATATTTTCCGTATTTGAATTTTTAAACAGTAAATTAAATACAGTGAACAAAAGAACACATGATTAATGGGTTTAAACCAAACATTTTTGGTGAAATTTATTGCTGTTCCTCTAGTTCAAATATCGAATTTGACTTGCTAAAAAATCTTTTTTGTAAAGCTGTGAAATCTCAGAAAAAATTTAAGACAACTTTTTCAATCCTAAAAATTTGGCCGACATATAAAAAAATCCGCCCCACTTATTTAAAATGGCGATTTTCACCAATTCAATTTGGGCAATGAGCTTAAATATCATATTTAAAAACGATTGGTTGAAAATCAAATTATCTTTGGGGTGAAAGTTCCCAAAATTCCTAATTAGCCGCTACTTTCTGGTTATGAACTTTAATCAGATCTGGATGTGGATCTATATAAGAACTGAGCTTTCCTTAAATGACTTTATTTAAAGGCATATCTTAATTATGAGAATTAATACCAATATTTATAATTGCACCACCCTTACCAAATTGACGTCTTGTCGTTTGTAAGTTTTAGAAACCCTTTAAGTCGTTTTTAGAAGCTCTTAAAAATATTAAGGACAGGAAAAAAAGTAGAGTTTAATTTACCGTTTTCAAGCAGATGAATGACATATTTGAAATTGATCAAAAAAAATAATAGCGCCATTTAAAATTATATATTTTACATTTCGTTGAGTTGTTTTTGTGGGCAATAATGGTCACGCAACGTTTTGGCATCGATTCAAGCAAACCCTGGCGCCTTTTTAGAGGAATCTTGCTCCAGGACTCCTGAAGTACATTTCATAGTGATCTGATGCTGGTTAGCTTAACAGCAGGATCTGCCTTTTGACAACAGCCCACACATTTCCGGTTAGAACTAGCCATTTTCTAAGGTCTAAAACCCGAAACAATTCAGTTTAAACTATAAAAACTCTTTATTGCTTAGCCCATATTGCAGACAAATAACTTAAGACCATATTGAAATATTTAATTTAAATCAATCTGTTAACATTCTTTTTATTGTTCTCATAGACTTGTAATATTTTTCCTAAGTTTTTGAACATATTGATTTTGTATCTTTTTCCTATTCCAAGAGAAATAAATAAGTAAGCAAATACATATATGTATATATATGGATTGCTCCGATTTCGAATGTTGTACGTGTTCAGTTTTCTAACAAACGATTAAGGGGGTCTTCTACCTTTCCACAGGGTTTTTGAGTTTTTTTTTTTTAAATCTAGAGAGAAAACCCTAAAAGCTTTTTCACCTTGATTTTTTGTTTTGTGTCATTTATTAATTAAATAAAAAATAAAAATAAAAAATGTCAGAATTCGAGGGCTGTTCTACAAGTTATCAACCTGCCAATTAAAGTCTCAAAAAAGAAGGTGTAGAGGTGGTAGCCATGATTTCGAGACTCTAGGTTATCGGAATCGAAAACGGTAAATGAGGTTATGATCCGAATTGATGTAATTCTGACTCGTACATCAATCATGTTTTTCAATATTTTTCTGAAAAATAGGCAGCAATTTAAAAAAATTTCGATTTTTCAAGTTTTTTTTTGTAGTTAAGTGAAATTAAAATTGTAAATAAATATTTTTCATCTTGATTGAGGTACGGGCCAGAATTACATTAATTCTGCGTCGATTGCGACATGGCCATTTCGCCATTTCTAGCTATGTTTAACAGTCGATTTAGCCATTTTTAATCATCATTAGTTGGCCACACCACTCCAAAACTTTCGCAGAATTTTATCCAAATCATTAATTTGAATTCTTGATTGTTTGCTTGGGCTCATTGTCTTGTTGGAAGACCCTACCCTTTCTTATTCTAAAAAGGGTAGCATCAAATATCTTAATTATGATCGTAGACTTGTTGATCCATTGCGGTTTTGATACAATATAGGGGACATACTTTATAGTAAGAAAAACAACCAAATACAATTACACTTTTTACCTTACCTTACTTTTCATCATAGTAATTCAGCGAAAAAAACGGTTACTATGAAGATTGCAAAAGAGGAGCTATTTTTTTTTTTGCTTTTTTTTAATACTTCTTTTACTACTACTAGTAAAACTTTATTTTTCTTGTTGGTGGTGCTATAATTTTTTTCCAACTGTATAATCAAATTTAAACTTAAGGTAAATCCTAAATACTGCTTGACTTATATTCACGATCTCTGTATTTTGTCACGATCACGTCGTGACACAATCGAATTCACGTAATGCATGCAAATCGAAAAAATTTCATAATTTTTAAAAAACTTCATTTGAGTCAGTGAAATAAATATTAAATGTGAAGTATATCTTGAATTAAGCACTACCTTCCTAGGATATTTTTTGTTTTTAAATTTTCGTGCGGAACGGAAATTCTGCGAAACCGGAATTCAAAATATGGGATTATGATCTGTACGTATAATGTCTTTCTCTTTCTAATATTAGATTGCCGACCTTATGAGGCGTGTTGCTTTTCCAGTATTATTTGTGGTACCGTCTTACCCCAACAGATCTCATTAGTAAATCAAGAAATCAATAAAAAATATTGTCTTAGATATTTTGTATAAAATCTTGTCCCCAAAAAGAGTGTGTGTGTGAGTGTGTTTTCTAGTTGTGTTTGAATGTGTATTAATATGCAGTTGAAGAACTCTAAATAGCAGCGTAAGCATTTCTAGTATATGTGTTTAAGGCTCTAGTTAGAAGCTGCACCCAACGAAACGCAACTACTACAATTTGCTAAATAACTAAATGTTATGCTAGATATAAGTAGTAAATTGCTGCATATTGATTACTACAAAGTGGTAATGCAACTAGGTGTACTAATTTTTTTGGCCGCACTATTTAACAAACAGCCAAAACGCATTTATATATCAGATATTAGAAACTGTAACAATAGTTTCCCAAAATTTGATTTTGATATTAGTACTCGGCATGCCACAGGCAATAAAAACTTTCCAAGAACTCAGTGGCGAGACTGTACATAATAAAATATGAGGAAGAATGTTAAAAATGGAATGCAAAAAAGCTACAAAAAATTATTAGTGGGGGGAAATGGTAGTTGGAAGTAAAGTAAAGTCATGTCCAAAATGCCTGGTGACTCTAAGTCGGGATTTACACGATAAAGCAAACTTCATGAAGTTTCTTAAAAAGTTTTTTTTTTGTGGGAAAGAAGTGTGGTGGGGTACGCCTCTTTCCAACAAGCAAGAGCTTTTTCAAAACTTTTTGAAGTTTCCTTCATCGTGTAAATGCGAACTAAGATTGGTTTAACACGATGAAGCAAACTTCATGAGGTTTTTTTAAAAGGTCTTGCTTGTAGGAAAAAGGTGTAGAGGGGAAAGCTACCCCACCACACCTCTTTCCAACAAACAAAAGCTTTTCAAGAAACTTCATGAAGTTTTTTAAAAAGGTCTTGCTTGTAGGAAAGAGGGGTAGTGGTGTAGCTTATCCCTATACACCTTTTTCCTACAAACAAAAGCTTTTTCAAAAACTGCATGAAGTTAGCTTCATCGCGTAAATCCCGACTAAGCTGCAGCTGCACACTGAAGAACTGTCAACTGAACAGTCGTTGAGTTGAAAAGCTTTTTAGTCTACGCAAAGCTTTGTCTCACGCTTACTGAAAGCTTTTTTTCATAAAGCTATTTGGGCATGAAAAAACCAAATAAATAATACAATTTTAAGTAATGCCACATCAAAACAAATAAATAAATTAAACAATTTTTTTTAGGTGCTGTTGTTGTTGTTAATGTTGTTGTTTTTGCTGCTGCTGTAGTTATGAGTTTGCTTTTGGTTGTTAATTTTTATATTTTATTTTTGCAATTTGCAGCATTTTAGGCTTACCATTGTTATATGGATGCAATAAAATACCACGATTGCGATTGCTGAAATTAATGTATTTTTTTTTGGAGGTAATTGAGTAAAAGTTTTCATTGTTTAAGTATTTGTTGGGGTACTCAGTGATATTATGGGCAACTAAGTGGCTAAGACAACTAAATATTGAAATATTTTGAAGTATTATTATTATTTTTTTTTTTTTGTCTTGGCTCCTTTTGTCCATTACAAACTTTAAAGGGCGCTCGTCTCTAGGTGAAATAAAATATATATAGTCAACTCACTAAACAGCAAGCCATAGAAACAAGAAGTATATGTGTGTGTGTGTGTCCCCCCCATTCCCATCATACTTACTCATAAGAAATCGCATTCGCTTCGGGTGGCAAAGTGCCGGTCACTGTGGCAGCTCCATTCTTGGCCAGCGGTCGCATTGATATACTTTCACCAAAAGTGCGCAACTCTCCCCCACTGCTGGCATGCAGTTCATCTTGCAATTTACCACTGGCGGCCATGCGTGCCTGCATTATATTCCGTGTAATATGATTAACGCCATCGGCCACACTGCGATTCAAGCTATCATAGAGATAATCTCCTCCGGCAGGATCCGAACCCAAAACCAAACTACTGCCACCCATACCAGCAGCCAAGGTAGCATTGCCACCCAGGGTTAAGGCTCCATTGCTTTGCGAAGAAGTGGTCTTGGCATTGCGTCGAAAGGTACCATTGCCATGACGACGGATGGAGGACCAAACGCTGCCAAAGAGCGTGTGATGACGCTAAAGTAAAAATTGTATTAAAAAAAACCTTAGCTTTTGCATTTGATTAATCTTACTCGATGCATGGGTTCCGGTTCCTCGGCCAGCTCATCCAGATTACCCGAAATGGCACGTTTCAATGCTGGCGACACCTCATGCAGTGTACGTAAGCCTGCCTGCAGTGTTACCGTATTACTATCCGGATGTCCCTCCTTACCCTCCTGTTCCTTACGCTTCTTAAAGCGTCGGAAATAATCCTGTATCAGATATGTGGCATAGAATTTGCCCACTGTTACCTCATCATCATTGCCCGGTGGTGGCACCACTTGATCCAATAATTTGGGATTTGTACGTTTCCATATCTGTTTAATTGTAGCACGTAATTCCGAATTGGCATCATCGATATTGCCCTCAGTTTTAATGCTCAACGAAGTGCGCACCACCGCAAATAAAGTGGCATTAAACAACACGGTGCCATCTGAATTCAAGGGCATATTCATGGACACCAAACGTTTGCAGGCCATACGATGCGGACACAGTTTACCAAAACCCAAGGGTGGTGAGATTTTCCTCAGCAAGGTGACCACATCCAAATGTTTGATACGTCCCTTGGCATCGGGATCGTATTCACTCCACAAGCGTATAAATTCATCCAAATGATGTGGCCCCAATATGGACCAATCACGTGTGAGATAATCAAAGTTATCCATAATGACGGCCACAAACAGGTTGATGATCTGGAAGGTGAATGAAATATATATTATTACAAATAAAAAAAATCATGATTTTAGCCCTTCCAAGTATGCTATATTTATGAAAATGAATAATTAGGGAAAATATCTATTTTTTAGTGGCCTTAAAACTAAATATTTTTGTATACCTTTAATTGGTCTGACAATACGATGATGCTGACTATAATTTATATCGAACAAATAATTCTCAAAGAAAAAAAATTGCATACTTAGAGGGGCAAAAATTCATGATTTTTTGATAGCATATATGTCGTTGAATTTCAGATTTTTTCCAGCTGATGTACTTAGTCCAAATAAAAAAATCATGATTTTAGCCCTTCCAAGTATGCTAGGTTTATGAATATTAATAATAATTAAAACTAATTATTTTTTTAACTGGTCTGACAATAAGCGTGATTGCACAATGTGGATTCTGTATGATGCTGACTATAATTTATATCGAACAAATAATTCTTAAAGAAAAAAATTGCATACTTAAAGGGGCAAAATTCATGATTTTTTTGATATCATATACGTCGTCGAATTTCAGACTTTTTCCAGCTGATGTACTTAGTACAAATAAAAAATCATGATTTTAGCCCTTCCAACTATGCTAGGTTTATGAATATGAATAATTAAAACTAATTATTTTTGTATACCTTTAACTGATCTGACAATATGCGTGATTGCACAATGTGGATTCTGTATGATGCTGACTATAATTTATATCGAACAAATAATTCTTAAAGAAAAAATTGCATACTTAGAGGGGCAAAATGCATGATTTTTTTTTTATATCATAATTACTTATCGAATTTCAGATTTTTTCCAGCCGATGTACTTACCAAAAACGAACACAACACGTAAAACGAAATAAAATAGGGATAAGCTATAGGTGAACCGCACGGTTCACCCGCCGAATCTGAGTCCATGTCACATGTGACTTCTGGCTGTGCCGAACAGGACATCATTATCTCCTGCCAGGCCTCACCGGTGGCTGAACGAAATAGTACTAGGACAGCCTGTTGAAAGGTTTGGAAGTTGTTGTTGGCAGTAATGGCACCACCATCAATATCCAGAGCGATTTTACCAAAGACCTAGAATTTAGGAGAATAAATAGTTCATCACGTCCTTTATATATACAAAGCAGGGGAAATCAAGTACATACGATCTGTTAGACTGACTAAGGGCCGTTTTCTCATCTTCATGGTTTTCAAAACTAGGTGATTTTTAAGAAATTTTATGCTGCCTACTTTTAGGACGCGTTTAAGTCATTGTAAGCACAAAGTAGGCAACACACATTTTCCTAAAAAGCACATGGATTTGAAAACCATGATTATGAGAAAACGGCCCAAAGTTTGATAATTTGAAGCACTACATTATTCTTGATTTTATTCTTTTAGTCCGTTCATAAAACCTAAACTCAAACAGTAGCTTCTTTGACGTGTGGCCACAAGCGTGTGCGATGGTGACAACAACAATATTAAACAATTTGCTTCAATATGCAGCATAAGAGTGCTACCCAGTGATTAATCCCGAAACGAATATCAGTTCCGGTACCGGTTCGGTTTTCGGTTCCGATACGGTACTCAGATTTTAATTTCGGTATACCGGTATAATTTTTTTTTAATACTTAAACATTTTTATTATTTCAAGATAACCAAAAAATGGATGGATGAAAAGCACTAGAAAGTGTCATATTCATGGACACCAAACGTTTGCAGGCCATACAATGCGGACACAGTTTAAATGAGAATTTCGTTTAAAGGTTCTATTTTGGTTTTCAGATTATTTCGGTTTTCGGTTCCGATACGGTACTCAGATTTTAATTTCGGTATACCGGTATAATTTTTTTTTAATACTAAAACATTTTTATTATTTCAAGATATCCAAAAAATGGATGGATAAAAAGCACTAACAAGTGGTGTTCTAAAATACGCCTTAAAAAAAAGTTTTTAAATATACCGATTGAAATCCTTTTTTATTTTTGGACAAACAATTTACCTAAACGCTTCTGTAAGCGCTTCCAGTGGTATCCCTTCAGTCAGAAAAAAACAACCTAGAATTTAGGAATTCTCTATTCTTATTTCGCCCAAACAAAATTGTTGAAAAAATATTTCTTAATAATGGTTTGAAATAGTCTGCCGTATCTCCATCAAAAATAGCGATCTTTAGCGATAGATTTGGACCCATGCTATATAACTTTGGTCCAATATAGCTCATAATACTCTGGCAAAATACTTCAAGGGGTATATCAACTTTCAAAAACACCAAAACAGATTGAAACACAAAATCTGCCTTAGCTTTTCCTGTTATAAAATTTTTGGAAAAACTAAAACATATTTTTTTAAATCGAAATTCGACTAAAATCCAGAAACTTTATTTCTAAAATTTTTATTATCATTTTTCGAACATTTCTATTTCTATAATATATTTATGGGAGGATTTTTTAAGACTTGGACATTTTTTACATTTAATTAGAGGGTTTATATTTAGCAAAGAAAATTTTGCATGTTCTTTAAGAAAATTTGTTTCTATATCTTAAAGAGAGAATTTGGTTCTGGTTATTTTTTAAGGGCGAATTTTTAAAATGAAAGACTTTTTCTCAGTGTATATATTGATATTTTACCGTTGAATTATATGTTAGAAGAAATCATAAATCTATCAAATAAATAAGAAAGAAACCGAAACAATACCGGTATTGGCGTTTCGGTATGGTTCCGTTTTTTTCGGTTCCTATTATAGTGGTATTCGGTTCTTAAAAAAATGTTAATATCGGTTCCAGTTTCGATACCGGTACCTGGCTTTAAGCGGTTTATTTCGGTTAACGGTTCCGGTTGCGGTATTGTTCCCTGATGCTACCTATACATATATTGTATTTTAACATCAGAGTGCAAAACTCCAAATTGTGTTGGTTTATTTACGTGTGTGTTGGTTAATTTACATTAAAGACAATCCCTAATAGAACTTACCTGCATGCCCACAACTGCATAGATAAAGAAGAGTAGTACAATAAGCAGGGCCACATAGGGTAAGGCTTGAAAAGATTTGATAAATGTCCAAAGTAACGTTCGTATACCCTCGCCTTTGCTTAGTAGCTTGACGAGACGCATCACGCGAAATAGACGAAAGAAGTTAATTGAAATCAAAGTGGAACCCGCCTGAAAACAACAAAAACCATTTTAAAAGGTAAAGAAAAAATTGACCTTTAAATAACTCACAGCTTTGCCTTTGTCCTTACAGACTTCTCCAACTTCACACTGTTCCTGATTACTGCTTTTGCTCTGTGAAGAGAAAAATAATTCATACACATATGCTAAATGTTTCATAACTCTAGTACTTACTTTAATTTCCGAATAAACAATATCAATGAAACTGCCCAGCACAATAATGAAATCGAAAACGTTCCAGGCATCACCAAAGTAATTCTATCCAAAAATATTCGTTAATTAGTTGGCAAATACAATTAATATATGTGTTTATCCCACCTTAAATCGAAATGCGGCCAATTTAAAGACAAACTCCAATGCAAATACTGCCGTAAAGATCATATTTGATACATCCAATATATCCGTATACCATTGGGGTTGATTATAATATTTCATCGCCAGTGTGACCGTATTTATCATAATCAATACAAATATTGTATACTCAAACGACGATGAGGTCACAAACCACCAGACTTTATACTGTATACCATGTTTCGGTATATAACGACGCACCGGTTTCGCTTTCAATGCAAACTCAATGCAATTACGCTGATTCTTATCCAGATCACAATTCTTATACTCCTGTTCGCCTTCATTTTGAAAGGTGACAATAACGAAACCCACGAATATGTTGACCATAAAGAAGGCAATTATAATAATATAGATTATATAGTAGGCAGCTACCACTGGACGGAAATTGTGTATTAGACCGCCATTTTCCTTGTTCGAATCGATGGAGACATAGAGAAGGCTTAAGTAAAGTAAGAGAGTTAGGATACATAGTTTTGCACGTTAGAAATGGATTAAGCTTTATACTAACGTCGGCCAGCCCTCAAAAGTAGAGACCGTGAATAGGGTAAGCATTCCTTTGGCCACATTATCAAAGTGGAAACGATTATTACTCCATTCGCGTTCGTGCAGACGTGGCTTGTGAATATCACCATCATCATAGACCAGATAGGTGCCGCTATAAGAATGTTGAATTTTAACTTTGCATTAGTTCAATGGACTACTTATTAACCGCTTTGAAAAAAATAAATATGTGGCTAAATATTATATTTGACATACAAAACACTTTTGTTTACGCTTAAACCAATTTTCGAAATTAATACCTGGATTTTACGATCATTAATGTATGAAAGCTCGCATTGATAAGCAATAATCCGTCTTTTGGCAAACAAATAATTTTGTACTATTTATTCAGAATAATGAATTTTTATACTGTTATAATACACGGAAAGAAAAGATCAATTGGGAATGGATATAATAATATCAAAAGAAATTCAGTTTTAAGAAATATATTAGTAATCAAATATAATAGAGAAAAGTTTGTGAATACAGCACGACTTATATTCACGAGATATATATTTAGCACGCACGAATCACGCACGGATCACGTATGCACACGCACGTGTTTTCTCACGATCACATCGTGAAACGTCTTGACACACCGTGACTCGATTGAATTCTCTTGCTTAAACTACAAGCAACAGCTGATCGAGACATGTATGTTGGCACATTATTAAAAGGAAAGAAATATGTTTGTTTTGGTGGCGAGATCGTTATGTTAAATTAGGCATTTCTGTCCCAATTCCAAATTTGGCTTTGCGTTATGTTAAAAGAAAAAAAAAATTTTCCAAAAAATATGATTAAAGAAAATATATTAAAATTCACTTTTTGCTATTCACTGAAAGAAACTTTCATATCACATGCATAACTAGTTTATATTCCTACATAAGAAACATATATTTTGCTTGCCGGACAAGTATCTACATTTTATTTTACATACACTCCCCACCAATAGAATAGGACACCCCTTATGTCTGTTTTATATTGACCACTGCTTCCAAACCAAGCATGCTAGAGACATAATTTTTGTACATTTAATTGTTGCACTATATGCAGAAGAAAGATTTAGCGACAAAGATCAAAAACCGAACAAATTTGGGGTCCTAGTTTTGCGCCATTTGAATAGAATATGCATCTAGTTTGATCGTTATTCTTGCCACGTGGACTCATATTTTTTTATAGTTATTTTAGATCACTTAATTTTAAAAAAAGTAAAAAGGGTCGAGAAAAACCTTAACCGAGGCGGAAAAGAACAAAATAAAGCCAAAAATTACGCAGACCGATCTTTGATCAATATAGTTTAAAAAAATCAAGAAAAGCCAACATGCTATAATCGTATTTTGAATAAATGTGTCTGAACATGAAAGGCCGTACACACAGTGCGCTTACTAACGGAGAAAGGCGACTTATATTAAAAAAAAAAAAATTTCTCTCGACCCTTTGTCAAAAATCAGTTAAAAATTTGGTGTTAAGGGCAGTTTTACAACTATGCGTAGCGTTATTTGTGTGCTAAGCATATAAAAAGATTAAAAATCATGAAGAACCACCTCTTAACTTCGTTTCGAAAGGCACAACGCCTCGGTATTTGTCTCGCACATATGACCTGATGGCTATAGCTATTAATTTAATGATCTCCGAACAGAAACTCATTATTTGGACCGTCCACATATCAAAATTGGAGTTGTCATGGTGTGGAGGAGCAATTCGTATTAAAAATTAAAATTGTTATTGAAAAAGGCGTTTTCATACTTTCAAAACCCTTTTATACCTCTGCCGAGGATAACCAAACCTGATAATGCGCCAATACATTCAGCCCGGGTTGTTTAAACGTATATAAAGATCCAAAATGTGAAGCTATTAAGCAGGCCGATTTACTTACTGCATTTAAACATCGTCGAAAATGTTAGGAGATAATTGACTCGTCAAGTTTGTAGATCAGGACAACAATATTCAGTTAATCCTTATCTAATCCAAGCCAAAGTATCAGCTTAAAACTAGATATGGGCAATTTGAATGAATCCCTTCCAAACCGGATGTGTAAAGTTTTGGACCTGAAAGGTGGCTCAACACATTTTTTTAACTCTTTTTGTTTTAATCTAAAATACTTCAATTACCTTAAGCATAATTTGTGTTCAGAATTCCCTGGCTTTTTCGTTATATGTATGCCCTATTCAAGGGGCGCAAAATTAGGACCCCGAATTTGTTCGCTTTTTGGTAAATAATTTGTTTTTTAATATTTAAAACTTTGGATAAATTGCAACTGTTAAATTAACTTTAATTAAAAAAAAATTAAGTCTCTAGCTTGCTTGGTTTTGAAGCAGTGGTCAATAAAAAACATGCATAAAGGGTGGGAGTGTATATTTTGCTTGCCTGAAAACCAGGGTTCGTAAAATGCACAAAAATTATTTTCATGTCATGATAAATAACATCAATGTAACAAACAAAAATTTTCAGACATACAAAAAAAAAAAAATAAAAAAAAAATATAATTTTTTTAACATTTTTGACACGTTGGTTTTTTACAGGCATGTCAAACTAGTTCAGCGAAAAAGACCCATTAGATTTATGTTTTTTGGCTGAACTCAAAAATAATTTTAAAAATTTTTATGATACGTTTTATTTTTGTTTTTCGTAGGTACCCATACCTTTTAAGCATATCTCGAGTTACAAACTTTTGAGTCAAGATTAATCAAAGGTTATAATTCTATCTAGCCAAAGAACATTTTCCAATCGGTTTAGTAGTTTAAAAGTACAAAATATTTCGAAAAAGCGTGAAAAATTTGATTTTCAAAATCAAATGTTGAAAATAAAAATAAAAAATTGTTTTTCTTTTATTCATAAATTCTAAGAAAATAAGGCGTTGACGAAAATTGTGATAATAGCAAGTTTAACAATTGTGTAAAACAACTGGGTCAATTGACTATTTTACGTGTTTTTAAAATTTTTTTTAACTTTCTTTTTGATCATGTTCGAGTTCCAATAAGCCAAATCGAAAAATAAGCAGGCCAAAAAGAAAAATAAAAATATTTTCTAATAATACTAAAACACCAATTTTACTGTTATACTTTACTCATTGCTCACAGCTCCTTTATTATCCTAGATATTCTTTACCTGCTTATTTTCTTCTAGAAGTCTATTCGTAGACAAAAACTTTTTTTATCGTTTCACCTTTTCGATTTTAGGAAACACAATTTACACGTTTTTGGAAAAAAATTTTTTGAAATATTTTTTGTAACTACTACCGATTGAGATCAACTAGATGATTGCAAATTGTACCTTTTAATCCTTGACCCATCTAAAGTTTCTATCCAGATATATTTTGTACCTACCGACGATTCTCAAGTCCTAGATTTAATTTTTGAGCTCAGCATTTCAAAGTACATCATAAAAAATAACAGCTTTAATGGGTCTTATTTTTTTTATTTTGTAAACTAGTGTAATTTTAGCTGCTTCTTGAGTTAGTTACATGAAAAAAATTTTTTTTTCATATGTAAAATTTTTTATTTTGATGTATGAAAATAATTACTTTCTACAGCTTGTATATCTTACATTTTGTTAATATCTTGCGTGTAAAGAAAAATGTGTGTGTTATTTTACGAACACTGCTGAAAACTATCTTTATTTTATTTTACATACCCATTTAATCAATTAATATCTACATCATTCACATTTTATCTACATATATTATCTACATATAGTATCTACATATTTTGTCTACATATTATACTGCACTTATAATATTAATTTCTGAGCTATTCTTCGTTTAGAATACTTTTGAAATATTTCGTTTCATAAAAATTCAAATTTGGATTTTGAAATCCTAGCCATGAAATTAGGAATTAATTTAATTTAGATGAAGAAAATTGTGAATAAATAAAAATTAAAAGTCGAACTAAAGTGTCTATTTATGAAAGCCAAGCATAACCTTAGTAAACCAACGCGCTGATCATTTCTCTCTGACGACCAAGCTAGGGTGAGGATCGCTAGCGTCTGATGTCACCTAAGCTAGCAGATGCATCCAGAGATGCCACTTTCTCTCTTTTTTGTATTTATATCATTCGTGTCTTTTAACAATCCCTCTTCTTTGTGTTGTCAATATGCAAGTTCGATCTCTACTCTAGCACTAAAATAATCGCACGCTTAACAAAATACAATTTTAGCCTCTTTGAGCTCGTAGAAAGCGGTCTTTGACTGTTAGAAATTCTTACTTAAGTTTTTTTCAGTTTTACCTCTATTTTTTAACTTAAATATAAATATTTTAAAATTTTTGTTCAATTATTTAATTATGTTGTTACTTACTGACAATCGTCTTCCGACATTTTGGAACCATCCGAACATGAGAAAAATTTACCCTAGGTAAATGGTGATAAGTTGTAGAAAAGGCCAGAGAAGAGTTGGAGTAGATAAAATGTATTAAAAGACTTAAACAAAATTAAATTAAAGATTGTTATCTTAGAAACAGTTACTAAGTAGGTAGAAAAAAAATTACAACTGCTTTACGGTTTGAACTAGAGAGGAGAGAACTCACACTTTCATCTCTAGCCTGAACTATCAACTAAAGCCTAATTTAATGTACAATGCAGCCATTATTTATCTAGATAAAGATATATACAAATACGGGATGTTTTTCATAAGCAAACACATTTACATCCACGGCCAAGGGACACGGTACACGACAATTACAGTGTGTTAAGTGGACAGCACATTATTTACAGACAAAACGGTTATACATTTTTTTTTTTTGGGTTATATTACAAATCGGGTTAGCAAAAAGCTCTAGCTAACTGAAACTTGATTAGTTTGAAAATGGAAAAGCTGATACACTGTTCTACATGTTGATGAAGTAGAATTTTGGTAAGAATATAAGTAAAATTTTTTACCGGGTCAGCTTAAAGCGCAAGTACTGTTAAAATCAGGAAAAAAGCAAAAAAAAACATTTGGCTTAGACTTTATCCCTAACCATATTTACCTTTCCACAAACCTAGACAACATTTAGAACAAAATTCAAAGCACACACTGAAAGCTGGAAACACAATATTGTTTTATTCTTTCAAAAAAAAAAAAAAAAAAAAAAACGGCGCACACTTAAAGCCAAATCTAGTTACCCCTCACCAATTTATATTTAATATTTGTGAATCATTCATTGATAAAATGCAAAAGAAATTACCTTAAAGAGTTGTACTCCAATAACGGCAAACATGAATTGCAATAAATATGTAACCAACATGATATTACCAATTGTTTTGATGGCAACTACAACGCATTTGACCACGTACTAATAGTATATCATTGTTTTTTTTTGTGCAGTGTAGTCATGTGTGGAGGAAGAAAAAGGCGCGCACGTGTGTGTGTGTGTATGTTTATATGATTTGGCATCATCAATCAAAGGCCACATTTTTGGAATAGTTTCAATGAAATCAAAAGTTGTTACATTTGATTGCCAAAGTAAACATATTACACAATTTATTTTGATTTTGGCAAAATTCAAAACATTAAAAGGAGAGAAAAAAGAAGAAAGTTATTTATAAAGGGCTCAGTTGGTAAGGGTTTTTTTTAACGGTCAGTGATAAAAAAAAAAAGAAAATAAATAATAATAAGTTGATGGTATTTAAATAAAATTGTTTAGTACGTATGAGGGTTGGTTACTACAATCGTTTCCGTTTACTTGTTGAATTGTTGCCTTGATGCTAGGGTGCAAGGTTGGTTTCAGCTGCTGGGGATGCTAGGGAAGACTTCATCAAAATTGTGTGCTTGTGTGTGTGTGTATGTATGTGTGATAAGTATCTTGCAGACGTATACAACGCAGAAAATGGGTGTGGAATATTTAATAGGAATATTGATTTTGATTTTGGTTTTAACTATATATTTATATTTGGTTTATTTGGTGTAAGTTGGTATTAGAATTTTGATTGTCAAGTGCACTGAAATTGAACTATTTCTCATATTTTCAATGTACTTATCCAAACAGTATTGTGTTATTTTGATAAGTTGCCCTTTTCAACTTTTTTCTCTCTTTATATATAATTATTTTTTCTTTCTAGTTTGCGAGATATTCCTAACTTTTCATATATCATTGCAGAGCATTAATAAGCACTACTAGACAGCAATTTGATTTGGATATTATTTACACTTATATTTTTTTTATAAAAAGCTTTACAATTTAGTAAGAAAATGTTTGAATTTTAACAAAAATATTAGTTAAGGAAAATTTCAAACAGAAAACAATAAAAGGTTAAAACATTTGGGTTAAAAGGATTGAAGACTATTATTATACAAAGTATAACTTATAGATTTAGTTTTTAGATGTGATCGTGAGTCAAAAGTGACCAAAATACTCAAATATTAATTTAATATCAATATCATCTCGTATTAAAATTTTGAGAAACAAAGAAAAATGATAGAAATGTCCTGCTTTGTATTTAGGCGGCCTACACTTCACGATTTATCACTTTTAATGGAGTGCGTTAAGCTACATATGTATGATATATAAGAAAAACATTAGCCAGCGTCACAGATGTCTCCACTGAAGTGCAGTCCTCATAAAAAAATAAAAAAAAAACAAACTCTTAATGTCACTTTTAAGCCCGAATGAGACATAAAATAAACCTAAACAATTTATTTATTATCTATCCACTTCCTTGGGTTTTCGGTCATCAGAAAATCGCTTGTCAGCCTGAAAATTAAGCCAGTTAAAGTAAAGTAAAAAATTTGTCTCTAATTCTTTGACTTTGGCCTCACAGATTTTAAGAGCTTTCGGTTTCCACCATCCATAGTTATTTTGCACTATTTCGAGAAGGAATCGTGTGGAAGTATAAATTTTTTTTTTTTATTTTCAGTATATTTGTTAAGGCTAATTTTCAGGTGGCAAAATTTTTCGAGATATTGATCCAGATAACATAAATAATATTTCAAATCAATAGAAAGACGTTTGAAAAGCTTTCAAGTCCGAATGCTTTTGAACAGCTGTCTTATAGCCTATTTCCACTGGCTCATATATGTACATTTGAAAATATTAAAAATCCCAAGTAAATATTCATTCTAAGCCGATAAGTGAAAGATGACCAATCGTTGGGTAAGTTTAGCAACTATGTTTGCATTGACGTCGCACTTGTTGAAAAAAACGCAAATTTAATGGTTAAAAATCGAAAATGTAAAAATTTCGAATGTACATATATGTGCCAGTGGAAATAGGCTATTATTTATATGAAGTGTTGTGACGAAAATAATACTTGTCATAACGACTCAACCAAAATGAAACTGCCATTACAATTGCACATTTCTCGCAGTGTGAGCATCGCTTCACGCCATGTAAAGTAATGTTAGAATGATTCTCTTAATCTTAACTCTATTATTTGCCTTTTCATTTTGTCGAAACCGCAGATCGCAGAGCAATCAAAAATCACTAGCCTTGTTATACCCTTGCAGAGGGTATATTAAAATTGTCACGATGTTTGTAACGCAGTGAAGGAAGCATTTCCGACCACATAAAGTATATATATTCTTGATCAGCATGACGAGCTGAGTTCATTTCCGTCTGTCCGTCCGTCCGTCCGTCAGTCTGTCCGTCTGTCCGTCTGTTTCTATGCTATCTCCGCCCTCAGTTTTTAAGCTATCTTGACCAAACTTTGCAAAAAGTCTTTAAATACAAATACGCTGCACATTTGTCGGAATCGGCCGGATCGGATGACTATATCATATAGCTGCCATAGGAACGATCGGTCCAAAAACTAGTTCTAATGAGAAAAACTTTTTTGTTTTCCATCGTAGCGTCACCAATCGTAGTATATATTAATTTTATATGATTCCACACAATTCTGGAAAAATTTATCAAAATCGGATGACTATAGCATATAGCTGCCATATAAACGGTCGGTCCAAAAACTAGTTCTAGTGAGAAAAACTTTTTTGTTTTCCATTGTAGCGTCACCAAACGTAGTATATATTAATTTTATATGATTCCACACAATTCTGAAAAAATTTATCAAAATCGGATGACTATAGCATATAGCTGCCATATAAACTGTCGGTCCAAAAACTAGATCTAGTGAGAAAAACTTTTTTGTTTTCCATCGTAGCGTCACCAATCGTAGTATATATTAATTTTATATGATTCCACACAATTCTGGAAAAATGTATCAAAACCGGATGACTATAGCATATAGCTGTCATATAAACGGTCGGTCCAAAAACTAGATCTAGTGAGAAAAACTTTTTTGTTTTCCATCGTAGCATCACCAATCGTAGTATATATTAGTTTTATATACTTCCACACAATTCTGGAAAAATGTATCAAAATCGGATGACTATAGCATATAGCTGCCATAGGATCGATCGGTCTAAAACCTAATTCTAGTGAGAAAAACTTTTTGTTTTCTATCGTAGCGTCTCAAATCTTGGTATATATCAGTTTTATATTTTTTTACATAAGTTCGAAAAAATTTATCAAAATCGGATGACTATAGCATATAGCGCCATAGAACCGATCGGTCGGAAAATGTGTTTTACTAAGAAAAGTTTTTTTTATGGTATCAAATTTTTATTATTAAATATTAAAAAGTTTAAAATATTTGATATCTATATTCTATATATTTTTTACCGGTTAAATCAGTTGGAGTAAAATTTTTCAAGTGTATTTAAACTTCGGCACAGTCGAAGTTAGCTTTGCCTTCTCGTTTCTAGTTCACTTAAAATTGCAAATCGATATTAAACTTGGCTCAATAGTCAAAGATTTTTGTCTGTTTTGAGAATTTAAGCCAATCAGAAAATACTTTTTAGAGAAAGAAGGAAATAAAATAAAATAAGAAAAACGGAAGTTTAAATTAATAATAATAGAAGGGCTCAAAAAACATTTGATGTCATACTTTTAATATAATAGCGTCAAACTTGTATCAATTTGAATGTTCTTCGTATTCGACTTTAATGAAATGTTTTCTATAAATTTTAGGAAAAATTCCTTAAAATCTAAGTAATCAATGTCAGCTTGCAAACTAGATTTTTTATATTTCACGTATCTAAACTATTTTGAACCATTTTAAATTCAGCGATCTTCTGAGCCCGCACCGTGAACTCAAAGCCAAACAGTTTCGCCAGATCGAACACCAAAGTGAACCCATCCCGATTTTTTATTGTAACCGGCGATTTAGACCCATGAAGGCAACAATAATACCGAAAGGAACCCTATGGATTTTGAAAAATTTCTTTTGGAAATTTTGATCTCACAATCACATCACTTATCTAAAATAATTAATTTTATATGCTAGAAGATAAAACACCTAATTATGACTAACTCTAACTTACATAATTGGTAATTAATGTTACAAGGAGGATCACATGCAGGCATAGAATTTGTTTGTACAATTTTATAGTAAATTATCTTAAGCAACAAATAAAAAAACAGATCTTAAAACCAAAAACCATACCTTAAACAATTGGACTCCTATTACCGCAAACATGAATTGTAGTAGACATGTGACAAGCACAATATTTCCGATAGTCTTAACCGCGACTATGACACACTGAACAACATGCTGTATGTGTGATACGACGATAGATATAGATATAGATTAAAGATAATAGATATACTTTATAGATATGTAACAGGCTCTTTATATATATGGTATGGTTAGTTTCAATACAGTTATACATAGTTTTGACTATGCCTAAGCCAAGCCCATGGAGTATTATTTAGCATTTGTTTTGATTCCACGCCCATTTTCGTTAGGTGTTAAGAAAGTAACTCAAAAAGATAAGAGTAGAGTAGAGTTCAGTGTATTTTTTTTTTTTTTTTTTTCAATATATTTTCTTTTGTCGGTGCACCCTACACCCAGCATTTCAAGGTTTTTCTCTCTTTTTGGTTAAAAAAAAAAAATTAAAATCTGTTAAAAATATTCTCAAAATTGTATTGTGTCTTTGTTTAAAATTATGAAAACTCGAAACCAAACAATTTTCAAAAATACAAAACAAAACAAAATCAATAGAATAGAAGCAACAATTTTTATGATTGATGACTGTTGTCTTACCTTCAGACCCTTGGCTCGATTGATGGCCCTGAGTGGCCTTAAGACACGAAGTACACGTAGAATTTTCACGGTTGAGATCGCATTCGAACTGCAGTTGAAATCGACGTTATTTGTTTAGGTCCCAAAAATTATGGGGTTATCACAAAGGCCACTGGGTGAGAGTGGTTTTTTGTGGACTATTTACCTGGACTTAAGAGAAATCAATGAGACGCAGACCACAAGTAAATCTAATAGATTAAATGCGGATCTGCAGAAGGCTCCGTCGTGTAACACGAAGCCATAGGAAATCAATTTCAGAATCAGTTCTATTGTGAAAACTGCCGTGAAAAAATAATCAAATTTATTGAGCACCTGAAAAGTGGAACAAAAACGAATGACATGAAAATGAAAAGAGGCTACTTGAAAATATTGTTGAAAAAAAAGGAGAAACAACAACAACTTCACAAACAACTTACAAGTACATTTTGCTTGGCAATTGAAGAAGTTGAATTTTTGTTTTTTGTTTTTTTTTTTTGTTTTGGCAACAAGAGCTACTTACTACATTCGTATTAGAGTCGGCACGTAGAGGATTTTCGCAAGCCAACATGGCCGAGGAGAACATGATGCAGCAGAGGATAATATTGCCAAAATTGCTGTGATTGCACAGCCAATGGCAAAAAACACGAAATCTGTGAATGGTAGAAAAGAATCAAGTAATCAATTGTGACTTACAAAATTGTAATTTGTTTTTTTTTTTCAAGGAAAACGGAACACTTGACATGCAGTTTAATTTTTTGACAAAATAATAAGGACAAAATTAAAGCAGCTAATATTTTGTATCTACTAAAGTTTCTAGTTATCAAAAACACTAGCGACTAAAGGACTGCTGGAAAGGAAAACGTTTTCTTTTGAAAGGTTCAGCTATAAATTATGAACATCTATAAGACTTAAGACTCTTTTGAAATATCGTGAATCTTATATATTAATCATTAAAATTTATAGCTAAATCTTTAAAAATTGATTTGCCTTCCTTTAAAAAAAACATTAAAAGGTTGTAACGGGAAACTGTTTCTATTACCATCTATAAGTTAATTCATCTAAGCCAAAATACACAAATTTACTCGGGACATATTCACACACGCACACGTAAATACACAATAAGGTTAAACAAAAAGACAAAATACAATATTATTATCAAATCATGTACGAATGTTGTACAAAATCGTACTTTGACACACACATACACACACATAGAAAAGTGCTTGGAAAAGAATTCCATTTAAAATTTTTTTTTTTTCGTTTTGGGTTCATTTCAAAAAAGTTAACTAAAACATAAAAACCTGTTTGTTTGTGAGAAAAGAAAGAATGATGTGCCCGCCGGTATGGGTTGAATTTTTGTAGCCGTATTAACCTCAGACATACGACGTGGTCGTGCTGTTATCATGCCTTCTTCATCCACTATATAGATTTTGTAATACAAAATTTGTTTATATATCAAAATTGGCCAATTTGGATAAAAACAAAAATTGATAAACACACATATGGATAAGAATCTGTTTTAACTTAAAAGCATACATATTTCTTAAAAAAGAAAACAAATAAATAATTTATCTTAAACTTAAGCTAAAATAAATTTCTAATATAATAAATAAATGAACGTATCTACATTTAATTTTGTAAAAAAAAAAAAACCTTATCAATGGAATGTGCATACAAATGAAAATGAGATCTAAAATGCAAAGTTAAGGGGGTCTTCTACCTTTGAACAGTGTTTTTTGCGTGTTTTTTAAAAAAATTCTGGAGAAAAAGTCATAAGAGCTTTTTCAGTTTGGTTTTTGGATTTGTGTTGTTATTTAACTATATAATAAAATACAAAAAAATGTTTGGACTTCGAGGGCCTGTACCTCAATCATATTTTTCAATATTTTTTTGAAATTTAGCTAAGCGAAACTGAGCAGCTTCTTATACGGTGTTTAGACCACCCGCATCATTGAAATTTTCCGTTAAACGGAAGGTGCGGAATTGTTTCCCATAAGAAACCTGTGGATAGAAGAAGAGCCGCATGTTTAATGATGCGGCAATGATGCGGAAAGAGTGACCGTATATTGAAGAGTATCGAGTATTGTTTCACGGCATCGATTGCGAAAAGCTGATTTTGACATCGAATTTCGATAAGAAACTATAAAATAATTGGACCGCGTAACTTAAAAAAGTAAATGATCTGCAAAAGCAAGCCCTATTTCCATTTTACTGAACGGAGTGACGTTGCCAAATACACCGCGTGCCACATTTATCATATTATCGCTCATAATTGTCTCTATTTCAATAAATTACATTTGTTCTCTTCTTCTTACTAATTCGGTTTGTTTAAGTTTGGCAGGGCGAACAGCTGTTTCAATGATGCGGCTGCTGTCTAAAGGCCTGAATCATTTTTTCGCATCTTCGACAATGATGCGCCCTGTGTAACTCCGATATTACGGTCGGGGTGAGATAAATTTCCAGTGTGACCCTTCAGCAACAAAAAAAAAACCCCTGTTCGGCAACAAAATACCTCAAGATCGCAAACGGTCACACTGTTCTGTTTTTTAATAAATAGGAAAATGCACACAATTAATCTGGTCATACCCATCGGAACTCAGTCAGCTGTTTTAGTCTTACAATTTGGCAACCCCTTGAGCATACCGATGGGTATGAGCGTACAGATTTTGATCAGCCACTTTGCAATCGACGCATAATTGATATAATTCTGGCCCATACCTTAATCATGAGGAATTTTTTTTACTATTTTTTTTACACTAAACTACAAAAACAGTATTTGATAAATCGAAAATTTTTTTTAAATATCCGCCAATTTTTTAAAAAAATATTAAAAATTATGATTGAGATACGGGCCAGAATTACATCAATTTTGATCATAACCTCAATTACCATTTTCAATTCCGATAACCTGGAGTCCCAGAATCATGGCTACCACCTCTACACCATTTTTTTGAGGCCAATGCAGGCGATAATTGAAGCCCTCGAACTACACCATTTTTTTTTTTTTTTTTTTTTACTTAATTAATAAATAACACAAAACAAAAAATCAAATTGAAAAATCTTTTATGGTTTAAAAAAAAAACACTCATAAAACTCTGTTCAAGAGTAGAAGACCCCCTTAACTGCATTGATTAATTTTTGGAAATTTATTAAAAGATTAAAAAGGAATTTTTTTGTCATTTAAAAAAAGGTCTGGCGAGTTCATTTGAAAGATGCTTAGACTAGCGAAATATATGTAAATCATTTTAATTGTTTCGGTTTTTCCAGGGGGTCTTCTACCTTAAGATAAGATTAGGATAAAGTCCAGGTATATATATATTTTTTTAAGTTACTTAGGTATTATGGAAAATGTTTTATTTTAAATATTATTCTGAGATTAACTGAAATTCTAAACTATTTTTCTCTCATGCTAAAACTAACCTTAAAGCTGCGGTCACACGAACGATTCTTCCACGACGGTTCTTTAACACACGCATTTTTTACCGACGTGTCGGTACGTCGTGAAGTCAAAAACCGTTGGGATTTTCATATCTTTCGATTAATAACCGATCGTGTGACGCCTGCTTAAATATTGATAATGATTGTGCTGATTTTTTTTGTGGGTAGGATTGGGTTGGTTTGACTATCTTCAAATTGCAAAATGCAAATAAAAATATTTGTTAATATAAAATTTTCCAAACACACTTTCAGTTTCAAAACGTCGTTTAGTTGAACAAAATAACTGATAAATCGAAATATATAATATACAAAAAATTATGTACATTCAAATATGCAAGATATATATATTTAGGTAGGTACAGCTCGATAGTAATTTATCAAGTATTTTGTGGATGTTTTTGGAGGGGCATGCAACAAACCGTAGAACCAGAAGTGCATATAACATAAAGAATAACTGAATCATACAAATGTTGTCGGAGTTGTTGGCATAGATTTACCTGTTTGTATAACTGAAAATGTAAAATGCACTGCCGCGTGGTATGGGCTTTTTAGTCTTCTTCATGCTGACTTCGGATAATCGTCGGGGTCGTGCAGTAACATGTGCTGATACTTCAGATTGGGAGTCTTTCGATTAATATGGTAATATGTATGTGTGTGTGTGTGTTGGTTGGTATTCCAATAAGGCAGATATATAAGCCAGCATCGGGGCAGCATGAATGGTTATAGTTTTGTTTCAAGTTTAGTTATGGTCTAAGCAAAAGCTTAAGATACTTACAAGCTAACTTGAACTTAGAACTAGGCTTAGTTAGAGGCTTAACTTGAAAATAAAAAGATATTAAATAAGCACACATACCTTCTTGCTCTTCTTCGCACATTTCGTGAACTTCCTCATCGGAAATGGTTTCATGATCCCTGTAAAAGTTCAATTTTATATATTAAATACATAAGTCCCCATCAATCAACCCACAATTTATCTTCATCCATGCTATGGTGTTCCATATCCATATCTATGCTTAAATGTTCATCATATTCACCATCTATGGTGGGTGTGGGACTATGTGACCTCTTGAAAGCCCCATCATCGGGCTATGGAAAAAAGTAATAAGTCTTGAACAAAAAACCACTGGTTTTAAGTAACTTACCGGCTCCTCTTCCTTTTCCACCTCCGATAGTGAATCAGCATCGGCCAGATTATCCACAGCAATGGCCAAGAACACATTTAGCAGAATATAATTACCGCAAATAAACAGTATGATAAAATAGATGCAGGCAAGGGCTCCATAAGAAGATACCCCACCAAATGCTTTGATGCCCTCATACATCACAGCATTCCAATCCTCACCCGTCATTATCTAAATAAGGCGATTGGTCATTAAATGGATTTTCCCACACAATTTCTAAACGTCTCTCACCTGAAACACGGTGAGCAAGGCCTGCCAAAAGCAATCGAAATTCATGCGATAATTTTCCACTCTGCCATCAGGATTAAATTTACCACCAAAAACTTGCATGCCCAACAAAGCGAATATCACAATAAACAGGAAGAGCAATAGCAAAAGTGAAGCAATCGATTGGATCGAGTTCAACAGGGAAGCCACAAGATTCGATAGAGAGCGCCAGTATCTGGTAACAAAAAAATAAATGAAACAAAGGAGTAAAATATTAAATTCCTTAAGCAAGGTAATCATTGTTATCGAATTGTTAGCCAATTTCGATTGGACTGAGCAAAATGACAAAAACATGGGGGTGACACTGAAAGTGACAGAGATTTTGTAAATCCGTGGGTTCCACAGGTCCGCAAGAGATTAAAAATTCTTATTTGAAAACATAGCACTAAGGACAAGTCTGCAATCGGAGATATGTCGTCGGAGCAATGTTGGCCCAAATCAGAAGACTATATCTTATAGCTGCCATAGGAATGATCGATCGTAAAATGAGTTTTAATAAGAAATTTGAAATCAAATTTTGTTTTTCAATGATTTTAAATTTATAAAAATTTTAAATCTATATCCTGTATATATATATATATTGTATCGGTTCAATCAGTTGGAGTGAACTTTAGCAAGTCTATTTGCCTTCTCCTTAAATGATCTTTTATACCCATCGAAATTAGGTCTGTCGATCTAATAATTATTATTACTCACTTGGTCACCTTGAAGACACGCAGAAGACGAACACAACGCAACACGGAGACACCCAACGGTGGCATCATGTCCGTATACTTTAAAAGTGTCTCGGATATGCTTCCAATGACCACAAAACAATCAAATCGATTGAATAGCGAGACAAAGTAACCCTGAAAGCCCAGACTGTACATTTTCAGCAACATTTCGCAAGTGAAGAGGCCAATAAAGAACACGTTGGTATAATCTGAAAATAAATAAAGCAAATAAATTAATAATTGGGACAGTAAAACAACAATTTGCATTGATAGCATTTCGATTTCGGGTTCTTGAATAAGACATGATAATCTAGTAGGTCTTCATGTTGTCAGGTTTTTAATGTCAAATGACAAGCTATTCACTATGAAAACAAGACAACATTAAGGCTACAATAGATTATCATGTCTCATGCGTCGGACAGTGTAAACTTAGCCATACTCTAAGAACGAAAAGTTTTTAGTTCGAGAATGTCTTTTTTTTATTTCAGTAATTGTGTTTTTTCTTTAAGAATGATTTGTACTTAAATTTTAAATAAAATTTTGTATATTAATTCCATTTCTGCAGGCATTTTGTCTGAGTGTGGGAACTTAAGTTTGAGAGGCCAATAAATAGTTTATAAATATAACATACAAAATTACAGTTCAATTTAATCTGAATGCTCAGGCCAGTCACCATTTTTTTTCCATGAGGAAATGTCATTGCTGAAAGAGAGTCAGAGTATCCTTTAAATGAGGCTTGAATAACACGGACCAGAGATAAGTCCATTAACGAACAATTGCGACCAAAATTGTCCGTAGTATATCGAATGTGCCATTTCAGCCTTCATAAAACCACACAAGAAAAAATTGCTATGAAATGGAACAGACACTTCCCATTTTTTAATCAATTTTTTGACGAAGATTAACCGATAAAAACCTTAATCCGATGTTTTGAATAGGACCTCACAACCGAATAAGACGCCTAACGCGTCAGCCCGCACCGCTAGGACAAACGTCTAGAGACTTTTATTAAATATGAAAAATTTGATTTTAAAATAGTAACCAGTTATGTCTAGTTCTCGCGATAAAACCGAACCGTATTAAATTTTTTAGAAAACCTTAATCCGAAAACCATTCCAAAACGCTAATACCGGTACTGTTTCGGTTTCTTATTATTTATTAAAATTGCAATATATACAATCAGAAAAAAGTCTTACATTTTATAAATTTGGACTTAAAGAAAAAGGAGGATCAAATTACTTTTTTTAAGATAAATAAATATATAGAAAACAAATAAGAAAATCGGTCAAGCCCGACTGTAATATACTCAGCACCTGTTTGTATGTAACTGATAACTTTAAAGTGTGCGGTTTTTTCAAAATCTGGGGGTGGCCACTCTTTCGACTATCGTTCATCTGGTTGGAAAACGATTAGTAAAATTTCGCAAAATTATAAAACTTGTATATAATTTCCTTTTAACATAAACGTATCTATATACCGCAGGCCATCTCAATTGCATCGCTCCTCTTATACTTGGTCTTTGCCTCCTCACATAAATATCTTTCCGAAAAAAGAAAGGGGGGAAACTGAGAACGGCGCAGTCCAATTAGCTACAGCCGTCAAGCAAAGTCCAGTTGGGAAATTACCAGTTAGCTTTTATCCTCTCGCTCTCTCTTTCTCGTAAGTTTTATTAATCGCTGCGGTGTTGTTGTTGTCGTTGCTTTGAATTTTCTTTTACGTATAGCTCTAATATCGTTCATCTGATCGAAAAACGAAGTATGGCGGGTCGATTAATAATGAGTAGTAGAGTATATGTCTAGAATGTTCGAACTATCTATCTTGAAAATTGTGGGAGTTATTTCGTTTTTTTTTAATTTGCTGGGGAGGCAGGGGGCGTGGCAAAAATTAAAAATAAACTTGATCTGCCAGCAGGTATAAGAATTATATGTTCCATACACTTCAAACCTCTAGCTCTTACCATCTCTGAGATCTCTTCGTAAATACGGACTGACAGACGGACATGGCTATATCGACTCGGCTGTTGCTGCTGATCAATAATATATTTAGTTGATAGGGTCGGAGATGCTTCCTTCAGGCTGTTACACACATTTGCACAAACCCAATATGCTCTGTTTACCTTCGGTACAAAGTATAAATAGCCTCATATCTCCTACAATTTTGAAAATTAATCATAATTTTTTATTGATCCATCATTCACCGTTTCCGATCAGATGAACGAATAATTATGCTGGGCAGCACTGGCCGCAATTGTGATAGGCAGTTCATACACTTTAACAGATACTGAGTATATATATATATTACAGTCGATATTGACCGACTTTTTACATTGTTTTAATTTGCGCATATTAATAACCTATAATAATATAATTGATTGGGTATCAAGCTGAGAGATACTAAACTCACTTTGAAATTCATCCAGCCAATCCAATTGTCCGTAGTGTTCTGTTGCCAAAACGACCGTATTCAAAAACACCAGCACAATGATCAGCCAATAGAAAGCCTGTGATTTCACCGCCTTGCGGCAGGCACGACGCATTCTGCGATTCACTCGATCGAAATCCTTTTTCATTTTACGCCAACGCGATTCGGTTACTTGAATTTCGGGAAGTTCTTCACCTAAATTCTCCGTAGAATCCATTTCATTGGATTGTTTGTTCTTGCCATCGGATATTAAGCCGCCCACAGCATCTGGTTCAATATCCTCAGCCTGGGTGATCCAATCTAGATATCCGCGTAAATCTTCCTCGATTTGTTGTTTCTCGCGTAGCTTTTGGAAATCACCACGATTCTTGGCTTTATTACGTTCCTTGGAAAACTCACCGGACAGGACACCAAGAATAAGGTTCATCACAAAAAAGGCACCCAGAATGACCATGGAAACGAAATACCCCCATTGCCAAGTGCTGCCCATAGCGTCTTGGATCTAAGACAAAGAGAAGGGAATTTAGTGTGGATGGAAGCAAAGCTTTGGGTCTTAAATTACTTACATGATACAGGACATCAGTCCAACCCTCTAGAGTGACGCACTGGAACACCGTCAACATGGCCAAACCAAAGTTATCAAAGTTGGTGATGCCATCATTGGGTCCTTCCCAGCCGCCATAGCATTTCATGTTACGTGGACATTTATAACCCGCACCACAGGCTCGTACAGTGTCCTCGTATTCACCTAGATTCCATTTGAGGGGTTTTGTTTTTGGTTTGTTTTGTTTATTAGTAATGAAATGTCATGAAATGAAGGCGATGGGTTGAAATGAGACGATATTGCTCTATGAAGTGCCGGTTTTTTTTTGTGTGCGGAATATGCCGCATCTTTGGCATATATTTGAAATTTGTCCCAAAATACATTTAAAATTTCATTAGCTCTATTAACTAGTAGATTAGCTTAAAATCGGAGAGAATCCTCGGACATATATTCGGGGATTTCCTTTTGACTTTTAGCATTAATCTACTAAAAATAAAGCCTTTTGGACCTTGAATTTTAATGCGACATATCTGGTGGCATTCAAGACAATTGAATGATATTCGTACAACGTATAAATATTGTACAATGCTGTGTGTGATAATCTGTGTTTTTGTTCTTACCTGTGACGACATCGCGACACGCCTTGTGCAATTTACCAGAGAATAATTCTAGGCCAATGATCGCATAGATAATGATAACGAATATGACCAGCAGTGCAATGTGAAACAATGGCACCATGGCCTTTAAAATTGAATTTAGCACAACCTGTAGACCTGTGGAAAAGCGTTTTAAATAGAGCCAATAGACAGTGGACGACCATTACAATAATGTGAGATTGGCTGGGGTACAAAACGCACACACACATATACACAAAAGCTGGTAAAGGCTGCACAGAAATAGGTAGATCAATTTAGTAGCATCTTCGAACCCATAAAGTATATATATTCTTGATAAGCATGACGAGCTGAGTTCATTTTCGTCAGTCCGTCTGTTTCTATGCTATCTCCTCCCTCAGTTTTAAAGCTTGACTAAACTAAAACAAACACATGCTGCACATTTGTCGGAATCGGCCAGATCGGATGTCTATAGCATATAGCTGCCATAGGAACGATCGGTCTAAAAATTAGTTCTAGTAAGAAAAACTTGTATGTTATCCATCATAGCGACACCAATCATGGTAGATACAAGTTTTAAATGCTTCCAAATAATTTTGAAAAAATTTATTAAAATCGGATGACTATAGCATATAGCTGCCATAGAAAGGATCGGTCCAAAAATTATTTCTAGTGAGGAAAACTTTTTTGTTTTCCATCGAAACGTCTCCAATCGTGGAACACATTAGTTTTATATGCTTCGACACCATTCTGGAAAAATTTGTCAAAATCGGATGACTATAGCATATAGCTGCCATAGTACTGGATCGGTCCAAATACTAGTTCTAGTAAGAAAAACTGTTTTATTTTCCATTAAAACGTCACCAATAATGGAATATTTTAGTTTTATATGCTTTCACATAATTTTGGAAAAATTTATTAAAATCGGCTCACTATAGCATATAGCTGCCATAGGAACTTTCGGTCTAAAAACTAGTTCTAGTAAGAAAAACTGTTTTATTTTCCCTTGAAAAGTCAACAATCTTGGTATTTGTTTGTTTTATACGGTTATACATAATTCTGGAAAAATATATCAAAATCGGATCACAATAGCATATAGCTGCCATAGGAACGTTCGGTCAAAAAACTAGTTCTAGTAAGAAAAACTTGCTTGTTTTCCATCGTAGCGTCACCAATCTTGGTATAATTCAGTTTTATATGCTTCCACATAATTCTGGGAAATTTTTATCAAAATCGGATGACTATATCATATAGCTGCCATAGAAAGGATCGGTCCAAAAAAGGTAGCATCTTTAAAAAACTGCAAGGGTATTTAAAACATGATGATAGCCTTTTATTTTTTCTATTAGTCTTTGAACTTTATTATCATAATTGTTTTTTCTATCTTTCTATATTTCTGTACTTTATTAATTCTCCAATTACATTCCAAATTGCTCTTGCTTCTTAGTCCCTCCCCTTCTTAACTTTTCGATTTAGTGGCTCCCTTCTGTGCAGCATTTCAACTACGAATTAATCCGTAGTTTTTCAAATTATTTGCTCTACTTCTACAAATCGGGAGAAAGTGCATGATTTAATTGTTATTTTAGATGTCTTTCGTGCTTTGATGCTCTTACTTGGTACACCCGATACAAGTCGCAATGGACGCAGCACACGAAAGGCTCGCAATGCCTTCACATCGAAGGCATCCTTCATGAATGTGGATAGTCCTGTACTTAGCGCTCTGTAAAAATACATTTGTGACATACAAATTTCATACGTGTCTTAGTTTGGTTTTTTTGTTGTGTTTTTTTTTTTGTTTTCTCCGATTAAATTGGATATAAGGTAACATAGAAAATGGTTAAAACGAGGCCATATGCTGGCCTGGGCGTTTAACGCTTTTAACTGGCATATTTTGTATGCTTACCCTATAACTACAATTGTAAAATCTAATAAATTCCATCCATTTCTTAGATATGCACCATTATGTAACACAAAACCATATGCTATAATTTTCATAACACATTCCGATGTGAATATAACAAGGAATATCGTTTCAACTGATTCCTGTGTTTGGTTGTTTGGTGTTTTGTGTGTGTGTTTTTTTTTGTTGTGGTGCATATAGTTGGAACGGTAATACGTTGAATGAATGAGTTGTGGATGCCAGGTGACGATGAGTGATGAATGTGGTGAAGATAATTCAAAAGATAGATGAGAAAATAGATTCATATAGGTTAATACAATTTTAAATAATTTATATAATCAAATTTACAAATAATTGGAGAACGTAGAACTTACCAAGGTTTGATTCGTCACATTCGAATCGCTGCCCGGAAAAGGCGTATAAACGGCCAAGGCAATACAATTGGCAAATATGGTAAACAATATAAGGAACTCAAATGCCCTAGCAGACGGAGAAGGAGATGATATGTGTGTTAAGGAACCCAACAATAATTTCAATCATTTTCAAAAAAAGACGAACTAGTTCTTAGAACAGTATTAAAAATGGATCAGTTATATTAAAAATTGTGCTTAACAAATAACCTACTGACATTCCGAAGCATAAACCAGTATCAAAAAGCTTAAATGATCCTAAATTTTTTTTACAGATTTTAATCAGGGAATAATTCCGTAACCGGATCCAAAATCGTTAATCGAAATAAATCGTTTCAAGCCAAGTACCGGTATCGAAACCGGAATCGATATTCAACATTTTTTGAGAATCGAAAACCGTTAACCGTTATAATAGGATCCGAAACTATACCGAAACGCTAATACCGGTACTGTTTCCGTTTCTTATTATTTATTTTATTGATTTATGATTATTTCAAATATATATGTCGACTGGCAAAATAGCTATATATATACACTCAAAAAAATTGTCTTACATTTTAGAAATTTGTCCTTAAAGAATAATCAGAATCAAATTCTCTTTTTAACATATATTAAGATATAGAAAAAATGTCTAATAAGCGGAAAAACTTTTCTTTGGTATATATAAACCGTCTAATTAAATTTAAAGGATTTCTAAGCAAGACTGCAAAGCTCCATAATTTTATATCGGGTTTGGTTCGGGGGATTGAACCCGCGAGGAATCAATAGGTTCGGTTCGCGGACCTGTTCCTGCAAGCCCTGAACCTCAGGTTTTGGTTCGAACCTTGGTTCACTTGAAAAAAATTTAATTTATTTTTTATGAGTTGTTTTATACGTTTAAAATCGCAAATTAGGGATTACTTAATGCAGTCCTTATGTAAAACTAAATTTTTTCTGACAGCCAGGCTGCAATTGAGAAGCTTGACTCGATATTCTGGAATTCGATACAAAAAAAGAGTAGCCATAATTTAGCAGTCCACCGGGACATCGAGGCAACTGCGAAGCAGGCAATCTCCCGATAGGCAGAATGCAGGTATGCCTATGGTAACGTGTAGGCACATTTTAAAAAGCAAACCCGAAATTGCAAGACATATAGATAACTCGATGCGCAAAGAGCTCAACAAACCTTTAGAGTCTAAGGGCCATTACAGGGTACTGGCTGGTCTTGACGATGGGACAAGGAAGAGAAAGAGTCCATCTCCAACTTTGTCTGTCTCTGCCTCAATTCAACGGAGACAAGAAATATCTCAAATCTTCTTATTGACGTTACTGATCTAACAGAATCAATCTGAAACAGCTGAAACTACGCATAGACCTATATATCTGATTTCATCCAAGCCTTCAAAATATAGTCACTTTTCAGACACATTTTGGACACATCACAAACGCCAGCAACCGCTCTTATCTAACCTAATCCAACATAATTTAAGTTGGGGATTATGGGCATTTTATATTTTTGATGATGTTTGTATAGCTCTTAGATTACAAGCCAAAAACTGGTTGGGCAGGTACCTGGGTTGCTGAGGACCTGGGTAGTATAGTACTCGGAATATTTGTAAGTCTTATAAATCCTTTCCAAAAATTTGAAAATATTTGTCGATTTATGAAGCTACGAAGAAATTTATAAAAATAATTTATAATTTAATTTCATTTATATTTGTTCCTTTATTTTTGCTTTTCTGTTTCGTAACCCAAAGTTGAGTCATTTTAAGTTTTATTAAGAATTTCATTCGATAAAAAATTACTTTATATCGTGAACCGAACCTTATTTGTTATATTAATGGTCCGGTTTGTGGTTTAGGTTCGAGGGGTCAAAAATGTAAGAGTTTCGGCTAATGGTCCGGTTCGGTCAATCCAAAAAATCCGAACCGAACCACTTCTCTGGGGTTCGGTTCCGGACCAGTTTGCAGCCTTGTTTCAAAGTGTTAGAAAAATCCTCGCTTACATATAGAAATGTTTATTAAAATTTTAGAAAAGAAGGTTCTAGATTTTAATCATATTTCGCCTAAAAAAAATTCTGCTTTAATATTTCATAAAAAATGTAATCTAAGAAAAAGCTAGGCAGATTTTATGTTTCAATCTGTCAAATAGATTCAAATCTATGCATTTCGCAAAACATCTTATTTTTTATCAGAGATACGGCGGCTTTTAAAGCTGATTATTTCGAACCATTATTAAGAAATATTGGTCAGCTTTATGAGAATTGCGAGTTTGTGAGAGCGACGTTAGAATAGAGAATTTCTTAATTCTAGGTTGTTTTTTTTGAGTGTAGCACATTTTTTTTTATTATTTTTGTGGGCCTCCTCTTTTGATTATTATAGGATTCCAAAGACCACAAACACTTCGTCTGAATACTCTTGGGATGATTGACGGAGTCCTTTTTAAAAAATCATAGGCGAATAGAGGAGTCCGCTCAAAGTATCTGCGGCTTCAATTTTGGATTACCTAAGCTAGGAATTGAGTACTTGCGAAATACTCGCGAAATCAAGAAACTCCGTATATAAAAATTATTAGAAATTAGCCCTGTCACGGAATGAAACCATTAATTTAAATCTGTACTATTGTCAGCTATCCGAATTGGACCAAAATTGGATTAGGTACTTATTATTTTAACTTAGGTAAGGTACAAGGCAAATGCCAAAAACTATACCTAGGTAAGGTAAAAGGTATCTGATATTTTTAGTACCTAGGTAAAGGTACTAAAAAGGTACTTTCGAAAATTTTTTGACTCATACAAGAAACTCGAAAGCTTTATTTATTAAATTGTAACATTTTGAATTTATTTGAATCTATATTTTATTTTCTTATATATTCACCTAAAAGTTCTTTCAACAAAATGGTATTACATTGCACACCTTCGATCCGTTTAATATGTATTTGAATCTAGGTGGATAGTAAGAAAATGAATAATGCCAACTCTAAGAGTCAGAGTTAGAGTAATTATTCCTTCTTTTATTAATGATTTTTCTCAAGTGCTTTTCAACTTTGATGACTTTATGCTATCTCTGTGCCTCTTTTGACGATCCAGTTTCTCGACTTCTATTGCAAGATGACTTAAAATCTCTTAGCACTTGGTCACATGGACTTAATATAAATTTCTGTAAAATTATGAGCTTTCTTTGGTTCGAACAAATTTAAAATATTCAGGCCCGTTCCCGTTTCCATTTTGATCAAATTATTTTATTATGTAATTATGTAATCGGAATTGGTAAATGTTCCCATTTATCTTCATCTGAGTCTCTTGATGGCAAAATATATAAACCAAATCGTCTAATCGTTTCTTGAAAATAAGACCCTTCACCAATTCCGATTGATCGAATTCGGAAACGGGAACAGACCAGATTATTCCTGCCTCTGGTCTTCGCAGTATCAGATATAGCAGGATTAGATTGATTTAGTTCAGAAACTGTTCCTGACCTTTACCTTTACTTCTTACGAATATAAATGAATATCTTTTGATTGACCCTGCTCTTCTAAAGTCCCAAAGAATTTGCTATTCTGTAATAAATGTTAAAATTTGGACCATAAGCTTTTTGTTGGTGTTACTGAGACCTTAATTCTTTTTGAAATAAAAGTACCTATACCTATTCCTTTTGAGAGGGTTAATGAATACTTGGACCTAGGTAAGGTAAAAGGTAATCGAATTGTTAAATACCTAGGTAAGGTAAAAGTTACACCAAATTTGTATATAGGTATGTACCTAGGTACAAATACCTAGGTACTACCTTACTCTGCCTATTGCAAGGGTGAGCTTTTCCAACAGACAACGATCAACTGCTTACTTCTTTGCTCAGTAGCAAAAATATTGCTATCGAAATAATGGGCATTAGGAAGAAACTGATTTTTGTTTGACAGCTCAAGTGAACTTATACTTTAACTGAGTTTTGAACTGCAAAAGATAAATTGGCTTTGAAATTAGCTTGCTAATTTATTTATCTAGAACGATTTTGTTAGGAAAAAAAAAACTCAAATTTTTCAATTGATATTCTTGTTTTTTTTTTTTTAAAAAGGATACTTCCACTCCACAATGCGTATGCAAAGCGCTCTCAATGGATTCTTGAGGGTCAAAAAAAATAACGCTCGCTGCGGTCGATCTGGCTGCGGTTTACCGCGACGTTGTTGTCGCTTTTGCACGGCTGCCGCTGCAGCAGCCTTCTGACCACCGGCACCACTGGGTCCTATGGTGGTGCCGTTCATTGTTTCCGGAATGTTTGCAATGCCCATGGCATCGATGCCTAATGAAGATGAAGAGAGATCTGTGTTAGTCCTTTGAACGACAGTCAGTTAGTATCCTTCACTCACCCATTATATTATTGCCTCCGCCTAGATCCGCTTCGGTGGCATTATAACGCGCCGACATGGACATATCACCACCACCACCAGCAGCTCCTCCTCCATTTGGGGTAAGGCCACCGCCCGCTGCTCCCCGCTCAAAGTCCATTATGTTAAAGAATTTTCCCGAACCACCGCCAAAATTATCAATCAGCTCCGCAGAACTGGAATAGAAGGGTGAAAAGGCCTGGGTATCGTCCTCCTCCTCCTCCTCGTAGTATTCGTCAACGTCGTTGTCGTCTGCTTCTGCGTCGTTTTCCTGCTGTTGGGCCAGCTGCTCCTGTTCATCAATATCAATAGTTGTGCCCTCGGGCTCGTCCTCTTCGAGTTCGGCCTCCTCTTCGCTCTGATCAACTTCTTCGTCGTCGTCGTCTTCTTCGGTGATTCTACATGTCCTTCTTATGGAAGGACGTTTGCGTGTATTCTTTCTTACCACAACATCCGCATTGTCATCCACTTCACCTACATCCTCCAGTGAATCATTGCCACCACTAGGACCGCGTAAGATGCGCACATCGTCCGCATCCTGACGTCGTTCACTGAAACTCTCACAATCGGTATTTCCTCCTGCGCCTCCACTGCCCGCTGTAAGAGATTCACCCTGCTCTTTGGCTGCAGCCGCAACGGCGGCTACTATGGCCGCGGTACGTAGCGTTTGTGAACTAAGATCTAGATTATTCGGATCGTCGTCGTCGTCGTCCTCTTCGCAATCGTCGTCGCCTATAAAGCTACTGATATCGCCCACTCCGAAACCATGTAGGGTACTATTATCACCGGTGATGTCGCAATTGCAGCTATTACTGCTGCTGCTGTCGCCACCCACCGCACTATAACTGCTATCCTCGTCCTGTCCACCGCTGCTGTAGCTACTGTTTGTACTTCCAGCGCTGGTCACACTATTCTGCGGCTGTTGTTGCCAAGCGGTGGCTGCTGCCGCCGCTGCTGTCTGAGCTGCTGCCGCTAGAACTTCTTCAGGTGTCAGTCGTTGTTGTTGTTGTTGTTGAGCGGGAACAGCACTTCCGCCGCAGGAAGTGCAACTGGACTTGCGACGTTTACTACCGTTAAGGCTTCCTCCTTCGCTGCCGTTATTGTTTTTATGCCGTCGCTGCTTAAATTCAAGTTTATAGGTGCTATTATTGACAATTTGACTGGTGACTGTACTAAGTGCTAGCTCTGTACTAGTTGGTCGCTTCTTGGTGGTCCCTGTGATATCCTCACTGTTGCCGACATTAACCTCAAGTGGACTGCAACTGTGGAGGAAGAAAAGGAGTTAAGAAATTAGCGAAAGTTAAAAAAAAAATGTATGTTTAGGGGATGCAATTTGCCATCAACCATATAAGTTTACAAAGGAATTGGTTTTTTGTAGGGAATATTCATTTACACGACGATGTTGCCTTCGTGAAGTTGGCTAAACCCCCCCAATCTTTATCAAACTTTCAAAATATTTGTATTTTGATTTGGATGAATAAAATCGAAGTTGGCAAAAATGTATTTTTAAGAGTTAAAACTGGAAAAAACAGTTAAAATAAAGCATATATCTCTTAAGATATTTACTCTTTCGAAATTAATTTTAGGCAGAAAATTGTAAATATTGTGAAAACGCATCTCAAAATAATTAAATATATTATCATCATAAAACCATAAATTGTTGTTCATATATCAGCTTAAGTTAAAATTATAAGGACCCAGTGAACATATCGTATAATCTATAATCTATAATCTTCATAGCATTCTGTGTTATTGATTAATCAAAATATTTTTTAATCAGTATTAATCGTTGTGTTTTCATTAGTTTCTAAAAATATGCCGTATTCAAAATCAATTTTAATTCATCTTCAAAATTTCTAATTTTTGGACGAACAATTTGATAAATTGATTCTGTACGGCCTTCCAATGTTATACCTATAACTAGCGAGAAAAAATAAAATTCCAAGGAATTCAGGTTTTACCGATATTACCATTTTTTCTTATCGTTTCCAATTTAAACGGAAAACGGTTGACGGATCTCCAAAAACATTTAATTTTGGATCCGGTTTCGGCTCTAGTGCGTAATTTGAATTGGTAAACGGTTCCGGTTCTGTTGATGATATTATTCCCTGGTTTGGATCATATTAAATGTCAAAGTAAAAAAAAATTTCAATATTTTTTTTTCACGAAATTTTGACTTTAAGAACTTGAAAAAAATCGATGGATGGTTGCATTCTAAAACCAAATTGATTTTGTTGTGCCATTCGACCTTTGGATTTCCTAATTTTGGGTTTTCATATTTTGGATTATTCACTCATATTTGATTTCGCACTGCCACAGAGCCTATAGACTCGGTGAATTGCTTAAAAAAGTCACTAAAATGTATTTTGATAAAATTACTTGAATAAACTTTTTAAATGTTGCATTAATTGTTGTCAAAATCTTTTGCCTATTTATTGTGCAATTTAAGAATTTATCGCTGCCAATTTGAGTTCAATAAAGTTGCAACATCGGAAAATGCAATTCACTGAACGACAAATACATGACGCTAAAATAATGGTGAGGAGGCGCTAAAATGTAAGTAAATTTTAATATCTGGTTGTGACAGCCCCAAAGGGTCAAGCCGACTTTCTCCCAATCTCTTCTTAAGTAAATTTAAATAGTCTCCAGTAATGTTTATAACTTCAGTTAATAATTAATGGAAAAAAGTGAAATTTTCTTGGCATTTATGTAGGAGCATAAGAACAGCTCGCAACTTTTCAAAGGGCGACAGGGTAGCTGTGGCTGCAGCCTAGAATAAACTGGAGCAATAGCTTAATGCCAATGGACTTCCAGTTATTAACTCTAAGAATCTAGTGCGTGTTATTGGCGTAATGCTGTCGCTTACAAGTGTAGAAAAACTGGAAGCTTCGTGCAATAGGAAGTAGACCAGAGCCACTGCCTCTTACTGCCACAGAGAAGAAATAGCCCTGCTGATTAATATGTTCGAAGCAGTGGATGGCATGGCCATTAACAAAATATTTTGAATTAATAAGGATAAGTAATACCGAAATTTTTTTAAAGTAATAAAAAATTTTGCTCCTTCCAGGCACGTAGCTAGAAAACCTTACAAAAAAAAAAGGAACTGAACTAAATTTTCTACTTCTAAAAATATGAATTAAGACTCAGAAATAGATTATTTTAATTTGTTCTTAAAAGGGTTTGTGTCAAGCTTAAAAAATTCATTCGCTCGAAGTTCGGTGGCATGGCTAAAATTTTGGAACGTTTTGACAAATCGCTTGAACCCAAATCGCTAGTGAATTCTGTGGCACCCCCCCTGTATAGATAAAAATTGTGCGCTACCTTATTTAAAAGTGGAACAAAACCATTCTTCGTATCTCCATAATTATTCAATATCAATTCTTTTGCAAACGAATTGATTTTGTTGTTTGTTGTTATTATTCCGAATTTTTTAATTTCCTATTTTTGGTTTTCCATATTTTGGATATCGTAATTATATTTTTCCTAACTTTTTTTCATAGTTTTTTAATCCTTGTTTTTGGTTCCCCAATTTTTTTCAATTATATGTTTTTTCCCTAATTTTAGTGTTCTGAAATTTGTTTCTTTTGTTATTCCTAATTTGAATTTCCCTATTCATTACACTAAATTTCTGATCCGTTGTTTTTATTTCTTTGAAAAGTCTTCGAGTTTTTTGTTGTCTTCTTACTACGGGCCAACCGCAAAACGGTTGTAATATAAATTTTTTGGGAAGAGAAATAATATATATTATAGCAAATAATATATATTATAGCGAACATATCGATATAACAGAGCGATGGTAGTCATGAGGCAGCTCATTATGAAAAAGAATTAAATAGTTGAAAACTTTTTGAAAACAAAGTCTTGTTTGGTCTGGGACGAGAGTTTTCAGTAATTGGTTCTAGTATAGCAAATATAATTTCTCAAAAATTTCGGTTAATCCTATCATTAAAATTAATTTTTCCCCTTAAACACTTAGTTCGCTTTCCCACCATTTACCATACTAACTTAAAGCTATTTATTGACAAATCGTGCTTTAACTTTCACCACTCACTGTATTACTACTTTTAGCATGCGATTGTAATCAAACAGAGACATACATCCATTAATAAGTGTAGGGTACATACGATTTAGGACACAAAACAGCGAGTTTACAACACATACGATACGATAGTTTATACGATTCCATACGCTAACTTACTATGCCCTAGTTGTACTCGTTTTCCTAGTCGAATGTTCCAAATAATCAAACTCTTGCATGGCATTGTAAATGAAATTCTTTTCATGCTCCTGCTGGAGCTGCATATACCTTTGTTGAAGCACCGTGGAAGATGATGATGCCGCCGTTCCGGAACCCGTGGGTGAGCTGCCGCCGGTTGTGCCTGTTTTGGGCACAGGCAACGTTATCGTCGGCGAACGATGCTGATGATGATGCTCGGGCTTAACGATAACCACTTCTAAATCACTTTTACTTGTTGGCGATTTGCGATTATATTTGCGACTGCCTCGTGTCGGTGTCTCGGCCTTCAGATAACGTCTGGATGTGGCTGGCGAAGTGGGTGAGGGTTTCCGTTCGATGACCAAAGTATTATCATCGTAGGCTATACAATTGACCAATTCGCCACCGGGAGCAGGAGGAGTGGCCGTCCCATCCGGCCCTGGGTCATAAAGTTTGGCCTCCCTTTGCCTTTGGAATTGCAATTGTCGACGACGTTGCGATGATGTGGTTGTTCCACTTCGCGAACTTCCACTCGGTTCGCTTGACTGGGATTGGTTCTTGGTCGGGCATGATTCATCAATGGAATCTTTGCCTATGTCTTTGTTCTTATCGTTATTCTTATGATTTAGTTTATTATTTGTGGTACTAGAACTATCCAAGGCATCGTATTTGTTAATTAGCTGTTGCTGCGATGATGAGGCCTGCTCCTTATGATCTCCTTTAAGTTGTGTGTGTTAATGGAACAAATGTTATTAATATTTGATGTTAATAGGTTAATAAATGTGTATAATGTGGCAACTAAGTTATGTGATGATGGAAGGAGGACATTTGGTAGAAAGTGAAATCATCAACTGTGATTAAATTAATAAACATGAAATGGGAAAATGAGTTCAGAAAACTATAAAAGTAAAAGATCAAAATTGATGTTAAACTAATTCATAAAGTTAAAGGATTTACTTAAACTATATCTCAATCAAAATCTCTAAATGACATGAAAAAATAAAAATTATACAAAATATTTGCTATTAATTTTGTAGAATTTTTCTACGCTTTTTACTTTTATACTCACACTTTCTATCAATTTCCCTTGAATGATTAAACATACTACCACTAAGCTTTTGCTTTGATTCGGCTTCATAATTGAATATTCCATGAAATAGTGTAACCAGATTTAGTTATAACTTCCTAGTACAACGTTCTTGTGAAATAGTGTGACCAGATTAATATATATCTTCCCAATTCAACGTTTTTGTTAAATAGTAAGACCAGTTTAAGCTTTTTCTGTGCAGAAAAATAAGTTTTTTCTTGTTCAAATCTTTGGTCACAACTATCATTTCTATGTCAGAAATAAGATATATTTATCTGAGCATATCTGAACTACTGAAAATGGTGGTGCAATTTGGCCATCAGTGCAACGAGTTTATTGACTTGTATCAGGGTTCGGTTCTGTGGTTCACTGAGTTTTTAAACCACTGGTTCGGTTCATAATATGGTTTTTGTAGCCATCCGAACCGCGGTTTTGGTTCGGTTCAGGGGTTCAAGGTTAATATAGTATCACGCCTGATCCCTTATCCGAATTTTCGAACTTCCTAAAATGAAACTCAACATATTTCCATTTGTCTATTTCTTAAGATGCATTTTAATATATTTAAATATCGATTTCAAATCTAAATATATTAATTTTTATAGATAGAAATCAGGTACCGTCCATATAACAAATTATTGCCATGCTAATCTGATCTTATTATAAATGTACTTAATATTAAAAGACGAAATTGAAGACGGCGTCCATAAGTTCGAGAAAAAATGCAATATATACCAAAGCATTTCGAAAACGGTGCGTATCAATTGGACTACCAGCTAAAGCCTAGCAAAAGGAATCGATGTTATATTGTCTGAGGGAAAAGAACGTACAATAATCTCTCTATAAACGTAAAACAGAGAACATAAAGGAACTGCAAAGGCTTAATTTAAATTAACGGGGAAACACTACCACTACCTTAGAAATTTGCTCAATTTTAAGGTACAATATCGTAGTGCTTACGTCATTAAAAACATGGATAAACTGAACCGAACCGAACCGTTTTTGTAGGCGGTTTCCGGTTCGGTTCAGCATTTTTGAAAGAACACCGGTTCGATTCTTGGTTCGGTTTTCGAGCTCAAAAAAGCGGTTCGGTACGGTTTGGTTTGGTTCGGTTCAGAACCGGATTGCATCCCTGGCTAGTACCCATTGTTGCCATTAAACCATTCGCTTTTAGCCGATTATGTTGTGTGCTTAAGATACCTCAGAGTATCAAAATTCCTCCTAAGGTTGTCGAAGGAACTATCGAACTTAAAGAATGTTAAAGGTAACCTTCTAGAGTTCACTTCTATCGTGATCAAAGGTTTTCTAAGCAAAATGCTTACGGATCCCATTTATTCTGATTTTAATAAGGCCCTCAATTCTGTCACAAACTAAGTGAAGTGATAGATCCCATTTGGTTTCAAATGTATTTATCTATTCTCTGGTGTTCCGCTTGGTAGTCACCTAGGTTCATTACTTTTTACTTTATTTATAAATGATCTTGCTTCAGTCCTCACCCAAGCACGCGTATTTATTTACGCCAATGATGTGAAGCTAGGTCTAACATATAAAGATATGGTCTTTTGATTTCGATACATTTCAGTCTTGATTCAGTCTGCTTCTGTTATCTGGCGTTAAGAACTGTATGCATTTTGTTGTTGTTATTTTTTTCGAAGCGACATAATTGAGTGCGCGATAATAATAACGAGAAATCCACAAGAATATTTGGACATAACACACATGAAAGCAAGGTTTGTCTGTACAACGCGCTGTTTCGCATCAGCAGACTTTATGCTTGTAATAGCCTAGTTCCACTGCTATATATATGTTAATCCGAGCTGATGTTGATGAGGATGGAAATTTTTTCACAGGACCTTCTAAATGAAAATAAATGTTAAATGGATTAAATGCTGTTGGGCGAGTACCAAACAAACTGAGTACATCCGAGATATTTAACATAATGTACTACATGTTATCATTAAGTATCGATTCACTGTATATAAAAACTAAGCTACCTGATTTTCGGAAAAGGCATTGGCTGAGTGGATAGGTTTGACGACTTTTTTCTTTTTTTTTTTGATATGCTGGTTCGAATCCCGGTAAGGGATGGTCTCTTTTTTTTCCTTTGTTTTTTTTTTTGTATGCTTATTTTTATTAATTACCGTTTCTCGTAAAGTAAAACAGGTAAACAAAGCTTATGCAAATTTTTGGTTGTCATACAAATTTTAACATGACATTAGAGTTAACATATAAATTAACATTGATGGAACTTTTTGTAAAGGAACAGCATAATTTGTTGATGTACCTATATGTAGCAGTGGAACTTGGCTATAACACTCCAAGTCGTTTTGCGTGTGCTTTATATACCAGCTACATTCTGTGCAATTCTTTAATTCCATAAGACGAAAAGTAGGCGAATTCTTTTCCTCATTTATTAACATATGCCGGGAACGGCCCCTATGCCATTCCCGTCAACCAAAAATTATGCGCACAATTTATTCACATTCGGAATAATCGCAGAGGTCAGCTTAGCCGAAAGTGCAATGTCAAGGCCTCACCCCGGAGGTATCCGCCTACGTGATCACGGTTAGCCCCTACGCTTGGTAAATATGCTTTCCACAGCTCAGCAGTTTGCTTTCCTTGCCGGAAGTGCTAGAACCAGTTGGGAATTACAAGCTAAAATACAATTAAAAAGGTAGCACTTGTGTATGCAGCACAATTTTTATATTATGTGTTCTGTCAGTGATTTGACAATTTGTAAAGCATATTTCCCATATGCTAAGAGTGAAGAAGTGAAACAGAAGAGAAAAAATTAAGTTTCCACCAGGAGCCGTATAATATATAATAATATATGACCAGCAAAAAAATAGTTTATAAAATTTGTATTTTTAGTGAAAATGGGACGATAAATCTGTTTTTTTTTCTAAAAATTCACAAATTTAAAACGGGGTTTGCCAGGAAGAGATGAGAGAAAACCCGTTAAAGTGTTAACTGGTAGCAAGCCGACGTTGATATGCTACCCATGAAGCGTAGGTTGAGTTTGACTCTCTGTCAATCAGTCAGGCATAACTATGGCAAGCAATCGGCACTTGGGCATGTAAGTTCCCGAATGTGTTAGGCTCCTAGGGGCTATGGCTGGCAAACTCTGATTTAAAGCAAAGTTTCCGGTAAAAGCCTTTATAAAGCCGAAAACAACCATCTGATTTAAAAGTGTTTGATGAATGATTAATAGCACATTTAAATAACTATCAAGAAAATGTGTCCTTTTTAAAGTCCACAAATTATTACTCAATGTATATACAGGGTAGGGCATTTACATCTGATCCATCTGACAATTCTATAACTTTTGAAGGCGCTGACAGATCGACTAATTGGAAGCGAATTCGAAGACAATTTATACCATGGAAAAGCACACTCCAAAAAAATGAGCTGGAATTTTCCAGCCTTACTTTCAAAATAACTTCTCAATTGTCTTAAGTCGCTTGTGTTACGAGATGTATGAGAACTCGTATTGTCACGATGGAGCATTCTCCATTCGTCTTCGGCGGTTGGTTTTGCAAATTTCTCCAAAGACTTTCATCAAACAAATGGTCGTGTACCACTCAGAATTGACCGTCCTACATTGCTTAAGCGGAACAGTGGTCAGATGACCCATTCAGCCGAAGAAACAGGCGATCATTTGCTTTGCAGTGCTTCGAGCGCGATCAACTTTTGTGGGATTTGGCTAGACTTGGAACACCCACAAGGTTGATTGTTGTTTTGTGGCCGGCTCATACGCATATATCCATTATTCGTCACGTGTGACGATCTTAAACGTGTTTTGAAGGACCGCAATCGTATTTTTTTTAGCATTTCTTTGCACCAATCCACTCGAGATATTTTTTTATTATTGTCAATTTATGCGGAATCGAATGCGAACAACCCTTTTTTACGGCATAATCTTACATAAGCTGGTGGATCTAATGTTAAGGGATGCCTCAATCTCACGGTATGTCATCATTTCATTTTCTGGCATAATAACCGATTTTGGATGACCTTCACGGATTTCGTCGCTGAGTGAACTACGACCACGATATACAGTGGTTTTTGATGGAGCTTTATCGCCATTCAAAGCACTGTGTTCATCGACACTCTCTTGTTTAGATAATCCACGTCGAATGTTGTTGAAAATAATTTAAACGAAAACCTACTATTGAAATTTCCATTTTTAAGGCCTATTCTCAGATCACATACAAATTATTTTCGTCACAATGGTTGAATTGAATTGAAACCCTTCTGTAGAGCTTTGAACTAGTATGATTTTTAACAGCTGTTTTATTTGTATGAAGTATTGTGCCGAAAATAAAGTTTATGTCATCTGAGATCAGGACTTACTAAATTTTTCAACTCACTCTTAGTAACACAAATAGCGCTTGTACATCAAAACTTAGTGAGACCGTTTATGATAAAAAATGTCAATCTTTATTTAGGTATTACCAGATTTTAGCTATTGATATTAGTGTTACCAGTTTCCAACATATAAATATTACCGTGGGAAAGGTCTAAAATTGTAATATTTTCATGGGATTCTATTGGTGTTTTTTCACAATCATAAAATTATTATTTATTATAAAAAATATACCTATTAATCGTAATTTAAGGTTCCTGGCTTAAACAGCCGCGAGTAATCTTATTATATATGTTACATCGCTCATACGCAGAGTGCCCATTTTTATGTATTTCTTTGACAATTTTTTCGAATCAAAATTTTTACCTAAATAAGCCAACCAATAAACAAATTCCTTGATCTCCTTTAATTTTAACATTTCAATACCTTTCACTTTAAATTAAATAAAGAATTTGTTCTAGGCTTTCATCCGGTTTACGTGTCGTATGATGAATTTTTTTACTCATTTTTTGTTTTTTAATCAAATTAATTATACCACAAAAATAAACTTAGAAAACATAAAAGCCAAGCTTACTTATTTCCTTCCTTTTAAATCCAACAAAAAAAATGAATCAATCATAAATGTGCAACAGAATAGACTCACACACAAACAGAGAAATCGAAAAAAGCAGATGAACTGTTTGAAAATGAAGGCTTCCATTAAATCATTCACTTCCCATTTACCTGTATTCATATTTGAAGTTTCCTTCACGTTCTCAAATGGTGTTTGCCTTTCATTCACCAGCTGGGCTTCAGTTTAGATTTGCCAAACGAAATAGCGGTCAGCATTCGAAAGCATCAACAGGTGTGTTTGGTCTCAGGCCCACAAGCAAAAAAACTAGCTAAGCACATACGCCCGCTCGCTCACTCACTAATACACTCGCACATGTGGAACGGTAAAAGCTTTTGGTTGTTAGTTAAGATTAAAATGAAGATTTCAGGGCTTGTTTTTTTTTTTTTTTGTTTTAGACGGTGGTGCACAGATGATTTTTGTTTTATTTTGGACGTAGATAAAGCGACGGTTTGTAAATATTTGTATTTGTGGTTAATTAAAATTTGGCAAATTATTAAAGTCTGCTGGGTGGAGCTAAGGTGGAGGATTTTGTTAATGATTTAGGTTATTTATAGAAATTCATTTAATTCCATTTGAGTGAACAGACACAGCATTTCCATTAGTCTGTGATAAGTTATCATTGATTAGAAAAATGCTATATATAAACACAGTCGCAGGACTGCATGTGTGTGAGTCTATTTGTGTGAGTGTATGTGTGCTCTCATCAAAACAAAAAACATACGCAATGTTTACATTTTCCCTTTTGTTGCCTAAACAGTTTTTTGTTTAGACTAACTGTCAAATGGGCAATCAACTTTGACTGTCAAAGCTCTCTCTCTCTCGCGTGTTCTCCATCTCTCTTCCTTTTTGCAGAAAAGCTTGCAACTTTACTTTGCAGCTAGGAAAACAAAAAAAAAACACACACACATTTTCACTTCTTCCTCTTCTCTTTTCCTTATCTACAAACACATTCGTCACTGATTAAAGTTGGGCAAATGTTAACCAAATGCTGAAAATGAGGTCAAGAGCGCGCTTTTAGCTTCAATTATACAAAAAAACAAACAACTAATTTTCCCATTGCGGTTGACAACTCCCGCGGGTTAAATGTATAGCATACTTTTCAGCTGCCCACATCCTAGGAAAGGCCAAACTGACCGATTGACCTACCCAGGCATATGTAATAATCATCCACATCACACACTCACTCACGCACACACACACAGACACACTCACACATGAGTGTAAGTGAAAATTTTCAGACGTAGTTCTGGAAAAAGCGAAAGCATTTTCCACTTATGCTTTGTAATGATTTCCCCTTAAGTTACACATCTGGGCACAATTCTTTGTTATTAAGTTATTACATTTGCGTTTTATGGTATTATTAATATATATTTTATTTTATTTGTTAATTTTATTTCTTTCACACGCGA